>OY288282.1:24200779-24538003 GCA_958450335.1 Hibiscus tridactylites
AGCCAAGATCCATAAATCAACTTTAAAACCTTTAATTAAACATCAAATTAGGATTGAAAACTTAGGAATTTCATTAAAGAACTTGAAGTTCAGAGGAGAAGGACGTTCTTACCTCCAAACTTGAGTTTCTCCTCTTTTTGGAATGGAAAACCTTGATGAAACTTGAAGCAATTGAAGAGGTTTTGAAGATACAATGATTTGCAATCAATTGAGAGTTGAAAGGAGGATTTTAGGTGAGAAAATCAGAATTGAAACTCTGGAAATGAAGTGTTTGGGTTGAGAGAAAAAGAGAGAAAGAAAATGGGAAGTTAGATGAGAAAATGCTTAAAATGAGTTTTCCCTCCTTTTAGTTTTCTTTAAAATCAGAATTATGAGTCAAAATATCTTAGAAAAATCTGGAGAAACTCCCTTTGGGTAAATAGCTCCTTAAAGATTCAAAGTTTCAACCCTTTATAAAATAGCCACCAAACTTTCAAAAATTACATTTTGGTCACTAGCCAAAATGTCACACTTTCGAAACCCATTTTCCAAAATTGATTTCACAGTTCACTTAATTATATTAAAAGATGATTTTAGAACATTTTTCCATATTTTTAATGCAACCCGAACTAGGCTTTCCTAATTTAACCTCTTACGATTCGAACAGCACTTTGACCAACCGGTCAACGCCCAAGACTTCCAAGCCCAAAACCGGGGCGTTACAACTCTCCCCCCTTAAGAAATTTCGTCCTCGAAATTTACCTGAAGGAAAGAGATAAGGAAACTGCTTCAGCATATCTTCCTTCCGCTCCCACGTGGCTTCCTCAACACCTCGATGCTTCCACAGCACCTTCACCAACTCAATGGTCTTGCCACGAAGAACCTTGCTATCTGAATCCAGAACCTTCACCGGTTCCTCATCATAGGTCAAATCCGGATTCAATTCCACTTCCTCCACAGGCATCACATGCGAAGGATCAGATCTATACTTCCGGAGCATAGAAACATGGAACACATCATGAATCTTCTCCAGCTCCTGAGGTAACCTCAACCGATACGCAACAGGACCCACACGCTCAACAACCTCATACGGTCCAATGTATCTAGGGCTCAGCTTACCCTTCTGACCAAACCTCATCACCTTCTTCCAAGGCGAAACCTTCAAGAACACGCGATCACCCACCGCAAACTCTATCTCCTTACGCTTCAAATCCGCGTAAGACTTCTGCCGATCAGAAGCAGCCTTCAACCGCTCACAAATGAGCTTCACCTTCTCGGTGGTCCCTTTCAACAAAGCAGGCATCGAAACCAACTTTTGACCAGTTTCAGCCCAACACAGAGGAGTCCTACACTTCCTCCCATACAGAGCCTCATAAGGTGCCATCTGTATACTCGCCTGATAACTGTTGTTATAAGCGAACTCAACCAAGGGCAGATGCTTCTCCCAAGAACCTTGGAACTCTATCACGCAGCATCTCAACATATCATCCAAAATCTGAATAACTCGCTCAGACTGGCCATCCGACTGAGGATGATAGGATGTACTGAAAAGCAACCTTGTACCCAGAGCTTGATGCAAACACTGCCAAAAACGCGATGTGAACCTCGGATCCCTATCCGACACAATCGACTTAGGCACACCATGCAACCTCACAACCTCAGCAATGTACAGCTCTGCCAGCTTATCCAAAGAGAACGTAGTATGCACAGGCAAGAAATGCGCACACTTCGTCAGGCGATCCACAATCACCCAAACAGAATTCTTCTTCGACGGAGACAAAGGCAAACCAGATACAAAATCCATGGTAACCCTCTCCCACTTCCATTCAGGGATTTTCAGCGGTTGCAACAAACCAGAAGGAACCTGATGTTCAGCCTTAACTCGCTGACACACCAAACACTTGCTCACGAACTCTGCCACATCCTTCTTCAAACCTACCCAATAGTACTCATCACGAAGATCGCGATACATCTTTGTACTACCAGGATGCATAGCAAAAGGACTACTATGACCTTCAGCTAGAATAGCACGCCTCAACTCAGCATCTGCAGGCACTACTATTCGACTACCAAAACACAACACTCCATCCTCATTAAAGCAGAAATCCGAAGGCCTACCCTCCGCGATATCCTGAACATGAGACACCAAGGAATCATCCAACAACTGCTTATCCTTGATCAACTGAACCAACGATGGTTTCACTTGCAACTCAGCAACAAGACCACCATCCTGCGATATACTCAAGCTAGCAAACATAGCTCTCAGCTCAACAGCTACCTTCCTACTCAAGGCATCCGCAACAACATTGGCCTTTCCAGGATGATACTCTATCGTCAGATCATAATCCTTGAGCAACTCCAACCAACGTCGCTGCCTAAGATTCAACTCCTTCTGAGACATCAGATATCTCAAACTCTTGTGATCCGTGTACACAGTACACTTCTCACCATACAGATAATGCCTCCAGATCTTCAGAGCAAAAACCACTGCAGCCAGCTCAATATCATGCGTAGGATAATTGCGCTCATGCACCTTCAACTGCCGCGACGCATAAGCCACAACCTTACCCTCTTGCATCAGCACACACCCCAAACCAACATAGGATGCATCACTGTAAACTACAAACTCTTTCCCTGATTCAGGCTGAATCAAGATAGGAGCTTGAGTCAAAGCCATCTTCAGCTTCTCAAAAGCTTGCTGTCTCGCTTCTATCCACTCATACTTCACATCTTTCTGTAGCAACTTCGTCAAAGGAGCCGCAATCTTGGAAAAACCATCCACAAACCTTCGGTAGTATCCTGCCAAACCAAGGAAACTACGAACCTCCTGAACAGACTTAGGAACTTTCCAATTCATCACCGCTTCAATCTTCTGAGGATCAACACGAATCCCCTCAGCTGAGACCACATGCCCAAGAAAAACCACCTCTCTAAGCCAGAACTCACACTTGCTCAACTTAGCATAAAGCTGATTCTCCAACAAAGCTTGCAACACAATCCTCAAATGCTCTTCGTGCTCTTCCTCAGTACGCGAGTACACAAGGATATCCTCAATGAACACCACAACGAACTTGTCCAGGTATTCATGAAAAACACGATTCATCATGTCCATGAAAGCAGCAGGAGCATTTGTCAAACCAAACGGTATCACAAGGAACTCATAATGCCCATACCTTGTCCTGAAAGCTGTCTTAGGCACATCCACATCCTTCACCTTCAACTGATAATACCCTAACCTCAAGTCAATCTTAGAGAACACAGCAGCTCCCCGAAATTGATCAAAGAGATCATCAATCCTCGGCAAAGGATACCGATTCTTGATAGTCAACTTGTTCAGCTGACGGTAATCAATGCACATCCTCATCGTGCCATCTTTCTTCTTTACAAACAAGACAGGAGCACCCCAAGGCGAAACACTCGGCCGGATGAAACCACGATCAAGCAGCTCTTGCAACTGCGTCTTCAGCTTCTTCAGCTCTTTAGGTGCCATTCTATAGGGAGTAATGGACACAGGAGTGGTATTCTCATACAGCTCAATACCAAACTCCACCTCGCGATTAGGAGGTAAACCAGGCAACTCCTCAGGAAAAACATCAGGAAACTCCTTCACAACCCTGATATCCTGCACCCTCAACTCCTTAGAACAAGGATTCATCACGAAGGCTAGATATGCTTCACAACCTTGCCTCAGCATCCTGCTCGCCTCCAAGGTAGAAACAACATTGGCAAGAAACATCACATTCTCACCAACCACCACCACTTCATAATCATCCGCAAGCTTAAGCGAAACCCGCTTATTCTCACAATCCACAACAGCACGATGCTCAGCAAGCCAATCCATACCAAGGATCACATCAAAACCATAAAAGGGCAACTCCATAAGATCAACATGAAAGACATGCTCTTGAACAACCAAAGGACACCTTCTATAAAGCTTACGAGTCACAACAGTTTCACCAAAAGAACTAGTGACTCTAACACCAACATCCAAAGACTCAACAGGCAAACCAAGCAACTCAGCATGCTCACGAAGAATGTATGAATGCGTAGATCCAGAATCAATCAAAGAAAGCAATGACAAGGATTGCAAAGTAAAGGTACCTGCAATCACATCAGCATCATTCCTTCCCTCACGCTGAGCATACACCCTCGCTTGGCCTCCACCCTCAGGTTGAATAGCCACAACATGAGCTACTCCGCGACCACCTTCCTCTCGCCTCTGAAAATTACCACGGCCGCGCCCACGACCTCTCTGCGGTGCTGCAACAACAGGAGCACGCTCTTGACCACCAACCATCCTCGGACAATCACGCCTCAAATGGTCAGCAGAACCACAGTTCCAGCACTCATAACCAGCTGCCACAACAGGAGCTTGCACCTCCCTCCCAGCACGAGGACAGTCACGCCTCAAGTGACCACGGGAACCACAAATCCAACAAGCACTAGGGTCAGCTCTAGCATTGCCACCCCTAGCAGGTGCACCTCCACCTCTCTTAGATGAGGACTGAAACCTCTGATCACGTCCCCTCTTGTTCCGTCCACCACCGGAACTATACTCAGCAACCCTCTTCCCAGAACTAGCTCCAGCACCCTTCGCAGACAAACTCAGGTTCATCTCAATGTCCTTGGATCGACTAACCAACACATCAAAATCATTGTACTCCGCAGCCAACATATAGGTCTTAACTTCCGTCACCAAGCCATAACGGAACCTTTCGCACCTCTCGCGCTCATCAGGTATCAGCTCCGGTGCATACTGGCTAAGACGTACGAACTGTACCTCATACTCAGCCACACTCATGCTCCCTTGGGTCAGAGACATGAATTCACGCTTCTTCTCATCCAGATATCTAACTCCCAGATATCTCCTCTTGAACGCATGCTGAAAGAACGTCCAAGTAACATCAGCATCAGCCATCCCAGAGATTGTGGTCGTCCACCACGTATAAGCATCACCTTGCAGCAGAGACACCACACATCCCAGCTTTTGCACATCAGTGCAACTCATCTGTCCCAAGACACGCTTGGTACTCTCCAGCCATGCTTCTGACCTCTCAGCTGACATACCCCTAAACTCAGTCCCACCAAGACTACGCAGACGCTCTAAGGGTAATCTAGCTCCAGCATCTTCCTGATGCCCAGCTCCTTGAGCTCCAGCTACTGCTGCTCGAAAAGCACCCGCAATAGCTTGTACCAGTACAGACATGTCAGGCATCGCTTGCCCCTGACCAACCTCAGGTCCTGCAGCTCCAGCACCAGCTGCCTCAGCTCCAGCTCTTCCCCTCTCCGCACCACCACCACCAGGTGGAGGAGGAGGTAACACAGCACTACCCGTATTTTCCTCATTCACATTCCCCTCCGGGGTCGTAGCTCTCGCGCTACTCCTTAACTCTCTACGTGGTGCCATACTTTTACCATGCATAACAATACAAAATAAAACAAGTCAGGACCAGCAAGGTAAGAAAATTCCAAGTATTCAAGCTCAATTTCTTTCAAAAACAACATCATCTCTTTAGCTTTTGTTTCGCAATGGGTACCCTCATCATGCATCATCACAACATGCATCACATACACATCATCATCACAAATCACTGAACATGCTTTCACACAACAAGCATACATACCAAACCATGCTTCAATTATGCATAACAACATTCCCAATTACTCGAGAACTCAGCTCTGATACCACCAAATGTAACCCCCTTAACCCGGTCTAGACGGTTGACCCGAATTAAGAAAGTCACACGGGGAAAACCAAAGTCAACCCGAAAGTCAACCTTGATTAACGACCCTTTTTTTTTTCTTTTTAATCTTGTCTAGATGCACATTAACCTTAATTGTGATCATACAAACAACATACTAAAAGATCACAAACATCAGAGATCAAACAGGGACCCAATTGAACAAATTACAACTTTAGGGACCAAATTGTAAATTCTGATAAATTAAGGGACTTAGCCCAAATTAAAGTTACCATCTTGAAATTAGTCAGGTTTCATGCTTCTCTGTGAAATTTCAGCTCAAATGGACATCCCAAACTCATTCAATTGAACAAACATGATTCAGGACCAAAACGTAAAGCAAACAAAACATATAAAGATACTTTTAACTAATTTTAACGGTCTGGTATCGATACGCCACGTGTCGTATCGATACTCGGGGAAGGCAGTAACCAAACTCTAGCAACGGTACCGATACCTTTCCCCCAGTATCGATACTTCACTCATAAGGTATCGATACCTGTTCAACGGTATCGATACTCCTGGGCTGAAAAGTGCATATTTGGTTCAGGCGTACCGATACGCAAGCCCGAGTACCGATACCCCTGCCTGGAAACGACTAGAAAACAGCAACATACATGCTTTAAACCTCAAATTAACAACACCAAACCATATCACTTAACCATACAACATACAAGGACCCTAATTGCATCATCAATTCAGCATATAAGCAACACATACGAGAAACCCCAATTTGTAAAACATGCTTCCTACTTAAGCTACCATTCAAGCAATAAACCTTCATAAGCAAGCAATAGGAGTCCAAACCAAAAACCAGCAATTCAAACAACAATTAACATCCATAGGGAGTATCAAACACCTCCCAAAACATACACATTGGTCCCCCATTGCCAAATCAACAAAAAGCTAAAATGTTTAACAAAACCTTCCATACATTGAGCTTTACTTGAACTTGTTTGCTTGCCTTCTCTTGCTGCCCTCAATGTACTCTAATGCTTTGCATTATTGAATCAAGAAAACGAGAGAGCGTAAGCCAAAGCTTAGTGAGGAGTGCTCTTTAAAAACCATTCAATAATGCAATTAAAACCATTTGTAAAACATGCTTATAATCAACCTTTACACATGCTCAAAGCATACTTTAAATCAACCAATTCCCATGCTTCCACAACATAAACATTAAATCATGCATCTCATGCATCTCAATGTACTATACATGTCATATTGGCTCAAGTGATACATTTCATTTATGAAATCAAGTTCAACAACTTTCCCCAAGGACTTTTAAACACCTTGGCCCCAAGGACTTTTAAACACCTTGGCCATGGACTTTTAAACACCATGAATGAGGACCACACAAGGACTTTTAACCACCTTTGTGTCCGTAGCTTGAATCACCCCAAGGACTTTTAAACACCTTGGCCCCAAGGACTTTTAAACACCTTGGCCCCATGGACTTTTAAACACCATGGAAAGGAGCACCTAAGGACTTTTAACCACCTTAGTGTCCGCAACAAGATTCATCCAAGGACTTTTAACCACCTTGATGATCTTAGGTAACAAGGCTCACTCAAGGACTTTTAACCACCTTAGTGACCTTCACTTTTACAAAACATCACTTGCCAATATACATTTTATACATCATATAATCCACTGTTTTAAAGCATTAAACCAAGCCATTTCATCATGCATCTCAAAGCATTAAATCATCATTTAAACAATGCATAAAAACAAGGAACTCCTACCTAGAGTCACCTTCAACACATGGCTTTAAACATCAGCATATATCATGCTAAAACATCAGCAAATATCATGCTAAAACATGCTTCCAAAACAGTAATTAAAACATGCAAATCATCACTTTGCATCACACCAAAACATGGCCACCACTTAGAGAGAAATCCGAAAACTTACGCTTGAGCTTAGCAAAGTTGTTTAGAATTAAACTAAGCCCCCAAAACCTTGGTTTCAAAGCCGAAAACCATTTTCACAAATCCACTCACCGATTTCCACTTTGCTTCAAGCCAAAGCACCAAATCAAGCCTCCGGATCAACAATTCTTGGATCCAAGGATGCCTCCCCTGTTTCAACACATTAAAGTAGAGGATTAATGCATCATCATGCATTAATTGCTTCAATGAAAGCATCTAAACTCGCTGCTCTCACAAAACCTCCATTTTCGGCCACCAAACACAACCGAAAATGCATCTAAAACACTTCTAAACAAAGCCCAGCCATAAACCAGCAAAACCTCACTTCCATTAACATCATTTAACATCTAAAAACAACCTACAACCATCCTTATACCTCCAGCAACACCAGATCCACAAGATCACCACAAAAGCTACCTTAAAACACAAGCTAAACTTAGGAAATCCAACCTATCCGGGATTACATCAATCAAAACTCATTTCCACATCAATTTAATGATCATTTAACATCAAAAACACTTCTCAAAACACAGATTTAACAGATCAAACGAAAATCATGTGAAATCATCAAAATCTTGCATAATTAGCCAAGATCCATAAATCAACTTTAAAACCTTTAATTAAACATCAAATTAGGATTGAAAACTTAGGAATTTCATTAAAGAACTTGAAGTTCAGAGGAGAAGGACGTTCTTACCTCCAAACTTGAGTTTCTCCTCTTTTTGGAATGGAAAACCTTGATGAAACTTGAAGCAATTGAAGAGGTTTTGAAGATACAATGATTTGCAATCAATTGAGAGTTGAAAGGAGGATTTTAGGTGAGAAAATCAGAATTGAAACTCTGGAAATGAAGTGTTTGGGTTGAGAGAAAAAGAGAGAAAGAAAATGGGAAGTTAGATGAGAAAATGCTTAAAATGAGTTTTCCCTCCTAGTTTTCTTTAAAATCAGAATTATGAGTCAAAATATCTTAGAAAAATCTGGAGAAACTCCCTTTGGGTAAATAGCTCCTTAAAGATTCAAAGTTTCAACCCTTTATAAAATAGCCACCAAACTTTCAAAAATTACATTTTGGTCACTAGCCAAAATGTCACACTTCCGAAACCCATTTTCCAAAATTGATTTCACAGTTCACTTAATTATATTAAAAGATGATTTTAGAACATTTTTCCATATTTTTAATGCAACCCGAACTAGGCTTTCCTAATTTAACCTCTTACGATTCGAACAGCACTTTGACCAACCGGTCAACGCCCAAGACTTCCAAGCCCAAAACCGGGGCGTTACATAACTCCTTCAGAAACACACCAGGAAACTCTCGTATCGTCCTGATATCTTGCACTCATAACTCTTTAGAGCTAGGATTCATCACAAAGGCTAGGTAGGCTTCACAACCTTGCCTCAGCATTCGACTCGCTTCCAATGTAGACACCACATTGGCAAGAAACTTCACATTCTCACCAACCACCACTACCTCATAATCATCCGCAAGCTTCAATGAAAATCGCTTGTTCTCAAAATCCACCACAGCTTGATGTTCAACACGCCAATCCATACCAAGGATTACATCAAAACCATAGAAAGGCAATTCCATGAGATCAACATGAAAAACATGGTTTTGCACAACCAAAGGACATCTTCTATATAACTTCCGTGTCACAACGGTCTCACCAAAGGAACTGGTTACACGCATACCAACATCCAAAGACTCAACAGGTAAACCAAGCAAATGAGCATGTTCACGCAATATGTATGAGTGTGTAGATCCAGAATCAATCAAGGAAAGTAATGACAAGGATTGCAAAGTGAAGGTACATGCGATTACTTCCGTGTCATTCCTCCCTTCTCGCTGAGCATACACTCGAGCCTGGCCACCACCCTCAGGTTGGATGGCCACCATATGAGCCATGTTCCTTCCATCATCCTCTATGCGCTGGAAGTTACCACGGCCGCGCACATGACCTCTCTGTGGCACAACACCAGGAGCACGTCCCTGACCACCACCGGCCAACAGAGGACACTCCCTCCACATGTGGTCTGCCGAACCACAATTCTAGCACGAATTACCAGTCACTACAACAAGAGCTTGCACCTCTCTCGTCGCCCGAGGACAATCACGCCTCAAGTGACCACGCGATCCACACGCCCAGCATGTGTTCTGATCAGCTCTCGCCCTGTCTCCCTGAACAGGCACACCATGCCCTCCACTACCACGCCTAGCAGAGACTTATACCTCCTATCACGTTCTCTCTTGTTTCGTCCACTGCCAGAACTATACTCAGTCGCTCTGTTGCCCGCGTTAGAACCAACACCCCTAGAGGACAAACTCAAATTCAGCTCAATATCCTTCGCCCTACTAACCAACACATCAAAATCAGTGTACTCAGCGGCAAGCATAAAGGTCTTTACATCTGTCACCAAACCATACCGAAAACGTTCACACCTTTCCCACTCATCAAGAATAAGCTCAGGCGCGTACTGACTGAGACGAACAAACTGAATCTCGTACTCAACCACAGTCATGCTCCATTGAGTAAGAGACATGAACTCTCTTTTCTTTTCATCCAGGTATCGCACACCCAGATACTTCCACTTGAACGCGTTCAGAAAGAACGTCCAAGTTACATCAGCTTCCTCCATTCTGGAGACAGTGGTCGTCCACCAGGTATACGCATCATCATGCAACAGCGATACCACACATTCTAGCTTCTGCACATCATTGCAGTTCATCTGTCCCAATATCCTCTTGGTACTATCCAACAAAGATTCGGAACCCTAAGCAGACAAACCTCTGAACTCAGTCCCTCCCAGACTGCGCAAACATTCCAAAGGTAATCTCGCATTAGCATCACCCTGATGCCCAGCTCCATGAGCTCCAGCTACTGCCGCCTGAAAGGCTCCAGCAATAGCCTGTATCAACACTGTCATGTCAGGAGCAGCTTGCCCCTGCCCAGCTTCAGGTCCAACGACCCCAGCACCGGCATCAACACCAACTCCATCACCTCTAGCACCACCATCACCGGGCGGTCCACCACCAGGAGGAGGATGTATATCACCACATTTTCAACATTATTCTCTTTCTCATTCTGAGCCATAGCTCTCGTGTTAATTCTCGTCTCTCTACGAGGTCCCATTCACTAAACAATGCACCAACACAAATGCAATAAACATAATCAGGCTCAGCAAAGTAAAAATCCAAGTACTCAAACTCATTTCCAAATAAAAACAAATCATTTCATTAGTTTTGAGAAGGCAATGGGTCCCTATAACATGCTTCACCACAGCATACATCACAATTGTAACATACTTCACAATTCATACATCATACATTCATTCAAAAAGATACATCATGCAATCATACATACATCACCCACGTAACCATTCCCAACTACTCGAGAACTCAGCTCTGATACCACCAAATGTAACCCCCTTAGCCCGGCCTAGACGGTTGACCCGAACTACGAAGATTACACGGGGAAAACCAAAGTCAACCCGAAAGTCAACCTTGATTAACGACCCTTTTTTAAATCTTAATCTTATCTAGATGCTCATTAACCTTAAGTGAACCCTAGAGAACAACATTCAGGAAAAGCACAACGGTCGGATAGCAATAACGGACTCAATTGCACAACATACAAAAGTTAGGGACCAAATTGTAATTTCTAGAAAGATGAGGGACTTAGCTGATTTTTAATTTACCAATGTCAAATTAATCATATTACATGCTTCCATGTCAAGTTTCACCTTAAACGGACATCTCAAACTGAAGCAATTGCAAAACCAAAATTCAAGACTAAAACGTAAAGTTTGCAAACCATAAACCATTCAAATCAGTGGCCAACGGTCAAGTGTTTCGAAACGGGGGTTGACCGTTCCGAAACAGGGGTTCGTTTCGAGACCAGTTCTGAAACAGGGCTTGGCAATAGCAAAAGTGTTTCGGAACGGCCCTATCCGTTTCGATACACGAAGGCCATTACAGGCCCCCGTTTCGAAACGTTAGTGCCCGTTCCGATATGGACAGCCCAGAAAGTGCAGATTTTGCTGGTTTAACATACATTTAATCACTCAAACATATCCTGATGACTTCCTAATCATGCCAACAAGTCATCATACATATTAGGTACATGTTTGCATCATCAAAACACGATCATGGCATCAGTTAGGAAAAACTCACAAGACTATAGGCATGCATCCTAATTTCCAAATCAAACATTCATAAAATCATCAAGCAAGCACCAAAATGGCCAATTACACATCCAAAACATTTAAGGCATCATGCCACAACTAGGGAGTCCATAAACATCTCCCAAAAACACAACCTAGGTTCCCATTGCCAAATATCAAAATCTAATAATATTGTAAAATAGTCATCATACATGAGCTTAGCCCTCCCTTGGATTCTCAGCCTCCTTGCTGCCCACAAACACCTCAATTATCTGCATTATTGGTTCGAGAGAGAGAGTGTAAGCACAAATGCTTAGTGAGGCATGCTCTAATGAAACAACATAATAATGCAATTATAAAAACACTTTCCAATAAGCCTTTTAATACACATCAACATCATTCATGCAACATTGCATTCACAACAAGCATCTCATGCTTCAATATCATTAACATGTCATATTGGCTTTCAAGTGATAAACCATAACCTTTTACAACATAAAACACAATCAGATACGCGGATTACAAGCGTTGTCCCATACGCTTCATACACACTACCAAACACACAAGGTGGAGTTTACTGGTACAATCACAACCCCTCAACACCCGTGATGGAGTTTAACGGTACAATCACAACCCCTCCACATCACTCATTGGTAGTTGTATAACATCACTAACGAGAACACAGGACACTCAATACAAAATCCACACATGGACTTTTAACCACCATTGTGATCTTAAACATCTCGTTGGTGTACTTGGATGGAGTTTACGGTACAATTACAACCCCTCAACATCCAAGGCGACTTTATTCACGGTGTACCCAATCCTATAGCCGGCTAACTATATCCGATTCAAGTACTTTGAAACCACACATCACTTGCCAATATACATCATTTATCATCAATAATCCACTGTTTTAAAGCATTAATCAAAGCCATTAAACCACCATGCATCACTATGCATCAAGCCGCAATTATCAATATCAAACCAAGGATCTCTTACCTTGAGCATCCTTCAACACATGGTTTTCAAAACCAGCATTAATCATGCTAAAACATGCTTTCAAAACAGAATTTAAACATGCAAATTAAACACATTGCATCCAACCATTTCATGGTTCATTCAAGAGAAAGAGTTTTCCCGAAAACTTACTCTTGAGCTTAGTTAAGTTGATTAGACTTAAAATAAGCTCCCAAACCTTCAAACATTCAATACAAAGCTGGAGATCCAACTCCACACACCAATTCCGTTTCGCAAGCTTGCCGAAACGGCGTTCAAGCCTCCGGATCAACACCACAAGGATCCGGGGATGTCTCCCATGTTTTAAACACATCAAAGCTGAGGATTAATGCATCATCATGCATTAAAATCTTCAGCCATTACACCTAAACTCGCTGCTCTCACCAAATCTCACATTTCGGCTACCAAACACAACCGAAATCACATCCAAACTCTTCCACAACATTACCCATCCAAGACCCATCACTTCTAAACATTCTTAGACATCAATTAACATCCAAAAAGAACCTAAACTCGTCCTTATACCTCCAGCTATAATAGAACACCAAGATCACCCCAAAAACCACCATTTTCATAAGCAAAAACTTAGGAAAATCAACTTATTTGGGATTGCATTGATTAAACCTCAATTACACATCATTAAACATCCAAAATACATTAAAAAGCCATCTCAAAACAGAGCCCAAACAATCACCACGAATTTCTTTAAGGTTTAATCCAAATCTTGAGTTTTAAGCCAAAATCATGATCACAACATTAAAACCTTTAATAAAACTTAATTTAAGGATTGAGAACTTGGGAATTTCAGTAAAGAATTGAGTATTTAGAGGAGAAGAACATCCTTACCTCTAAATGTAGATTTCTCCTTGATTAGAGCCAAAATCCTTGAAAATTCAATAAGCAAATGAAGAGGATTTGATGTAGAAAGGATTAGGAATCTTTTTATGATTGAAACCTCATCATTTAGTGTGAAAATCAAAAGAGAAGTTGCTGTAGAAATGTGTTTGGCTGAGAGAATTTTGAGAGAAAATGAGATGAGAAAATTTTAAAGAAAGTTAGTTATGAAATCTCAAATTAGTTTTTCCCATCTTCCTTTAATTAATTAAACATTAAATGAATCATTTAAAACTAATAAAAATCTGGAGAAATCAATCTTGGGTAAATTAGCTCCTTAAAGATTCAAAGTTTCAATCCTTACAAAACAGTCACCACTGAACTTTTCAAAAATTACATTTTAGTCACTAATCTGAAATGTCACACTTCCAAACCTTATTTTTTAAAATTGATTTCACCACTCTCTTATATATATATATATATATTAAAAGAGGGTTTTTAGATATTTTTCCATATTTTTAATGCAACCTGAACTAGGCTTTCCCTAAAACCACCTTTTATATTCGAACCGAAAATCAGACCGGTCCGATTTAGACTCTAAACTTCCTAGCCCAAAATTGGGGTGTTACATTGCATGATATGCTTTTTGGATGAAAGAATGTTGTTTGAATTGTGATGTATGGTTGCAATTATAAAGCTATGCTATGTTGAAGCATGTTAGGGGAACCCATTGCCATATCAAAACTAATGAAAGGAATTGTTTTTGGAAAATGAGCTTGAGTACTTGGATTACTTACCTTGTTGAGCCTAATTATGTTTATTGCATTTGTGTCAGTGCATTGTTTTTCTTGTAAATGGGGCCTCGTAGAGAGATGAGGACGAATACGAGAGCTATGGCTCAGAATGAGAATGAGGAAAATGTCGATAATGTTGTGGATATACCTCATCCTCCTAGTGGTGGACCTCTCGGCGGTGGTGGTGCTGGAGGTGAAAATACTGGTGTTGGTGCTGGGGTCGCTGGACCTGAAGGTGTGCAGGGGCAAGCTGCTCCTGACATGACTGTTTTGATCCAGACTATTGCGGGAGCCTTTCAGGCAGCAAGAGCTGGAGCTCACGGAGCTGCGCATCAGGGTGATGCTAACGTGAGATTGCCTTTGGAACGTCTTCACAGTCTGGGAGGGACTGAGTTCAGAGGTTTATGTCCTGAAGGTTCTGAATCTTGGTTGGACGACCACTGTTTTTGGAATGGAGGACAATGATGTGACTTGGACGTTCTTTCTGAACGCGTTCAAGCGAAAGTATCTAGGTGTGCGATACCTAGATGAGAAGAAAATAGAATTCATGTCTCTTGTGCAAGGAAGCATGACGGTGGCTGAATATGAGGTCCAGTTTGTCCGCCTTAGTCAGTACGCACCTGAGCTAATCCCAGATGAGCGGGAGAGGTGTGAACGTTTCCGTTATGGTTTGGTGACGGATGTAAAGACTTTCGTGCTTGCTGCTGAGTATACGGATTTTGATGTGCTGGTGAGTAGAGCGAAGGACATTGAGCATAACTTGGGTCTGTCTCCCAAAGGTGTTAGTTCTAGCTCGGGCAAAAGAGCTGCTGATTATAGTTCCAGTGGTGGATGGAACAAGAGAGGACGAGATAAGAGGTATCAGTCTTCTGCTAGGCGTGGTAATGGAGGGCATGGTGCGCCTGTTCAGGGAGATAGGATGAGAGCTGATCAAAACACGAGTTGGACGTGTGGATCACGTGGCAATTTGAGGCGAGATGGTCTTTGAGCTACGAGGGAGGTTCAGGCTCCTGTAGCGGTGACCGGAAATTCATGCTGGAATTGTGGTTCGGCAGATCACATGAGGAGGGAGTTTTCTTTGTTGGACGGTGGTGGTTAGGGACGTGCTCCTAGGGTAGTTGCACCACAGAGAGGTCGTGGACGCGGCTGTGGTAACTTCCAGCGCAGAGATGAAGGAAGGAGGAATGTGGAGCATGTGGTGGCTGTTCAACCTGAGGGTGGTGGCCATGCTCGAGTGTATGCTCAGCGTGAGGGGAGAAATGATACGGATGTGATCGCAGGTACCTTTACTTTGCAATCCTTATCATTACTTTCCTTGATTGATTATGGATCTATACACTCATACATATTGCTTGAACATGCTCAATTGCTTGGTTTACCTGTTGAGTCTTTGGATGTTGTTATGCGTGTAACTAGTTTCTTTGGTGAGACCGTTGTGACACAGAAGTTGTATAGAAGATGTCCTTTGGTTGTGCAAAACCATGTTTTTCTTGTTGATCTCATGAAATTGTCATTCTATGGTTTTGATGTAATCCTTGGTATGGATTGGCTTGTTGAACATCGAGCTGTAGTGGATTGTGAGAACAATCGAGTTTCGTTGAAGCTTGCGGATGATTATGAGGTAGTGGTGGTTGGCGAGAATGTGAAGTTTCTTGCCAATGTGGTGTCTACTTTGGAAGCAAGCCGAATGCTGAGGCAAGGTTGTGAGGCTTATCTGTCCTTTGTGATGAATCCTAGCTCTAAGGAGTTGCGAGTCCAAGATATTAGGACTGTGCGAGAGTTTCCTGGAGTGTTTCTGGAGGAGTTACCTGGATTGCCTCCTAGTCGAGAGGTGGAGTTTGGAATTGAGTTGTATGAAAACACAACCCTAGTGTCTATTACTCCTTACCGAATGGCATCTAAGGAGTTGAAGGAGCTGAAGACACAACTTCAGGAGTTGCTTGATCGTGGTTTCATTCGGCCGAGTGTGTCACCTTGGGGTGCACCGGTCTTGTTTGTAAAGAAGAAGGATGGCACTATGAGAATGTGCATCGATTATCGTCAGCTGAATAAGTTGACTATCAAGAATCGATATCCTTTGCCGAGGATTGATGATCTTTTTGATCAGTTCCGGGGAGCGGCTATTTTCTCTAAGATTGATTTAAGGTCAGGTTATTACCAGCTCAAGGTGAAGGATGTGGATGTGCCAAAAACAGCCTTTAGGACGAGGTATGGGCATTATGAGTTCCTTGTGATGCCCTTTGGCTTGACGAACGCTCCTGCAACTTTTATGGACATGATGAATAGAGTGTTCCATGAATACTTGGAGAAGTTTGTTGTGGTGTTCATTGATGATATCCTTGTGTACTCTCGTACTGAGGAGGAGCATGAAGGGCATTTGTGGATTGTGTTGCAGGCGCTGTTGGAGAATCAGCTTTATGCTAAGCTGAGCAAGTGCGAATTATGGCTTAGGGAAGTTGTTTTCCTTGGTCATGTTGTTTCTGCGGAGGGGATTCGTGTTGATCCTCAGAAAATTGATGCGGTGATGAATTGGAAGCCTCATAAGTCTGTTCATGAAGTCCGTAGTTTCCTTGGGTTGGCAGGATACTACCAGAGGTTTGTCGATGGATTTTCGAAGATTGTTGCACCTTTGACGAAGTTGTTGCAGAAGGATGTCAAGCATGAGTGGACAGAGGCAAGACAACAAGCTTTTGATAAGCTTAAGGCAACTTTGACGCAAGCTCCTATCCTGGTTCAACCTGAATCAGGGAAAGAGTTTGTGGTGTACAACGATGCATCATATGATGGTTTGGGGTGTGTGTTGATGCAAGAGGGTAAGGTGGTGGCTTATGCATCGCGCCAGTTGAAGCTGCATGAGCGCAATTATCCTACGCATGATATTGAGTTAGCTGCGGTGGTCTTTGCTTTGAAAATTTGGAGACATTACTTGTATGGTGAGAAGTGTACTGTGTACACGGATCACAAAAGTCTGAAGTATCTGATGTCTCAAAAAGAGTTGAATCTTAGGCAACGACGTTGGGTGGAGTTGCTTAAAGATTATGATCTGACGATCGAGTACCATCCGGGAAAAGCTAATGTTGTAGCGGTTGCCTTGAGTAGAAAGGTGGCAGTGGAGTTGAGGGCTATGTTTGCCAGCTTGAGTATTTCGCGAGATGGGGGTCTTGTGGCTGAATTGCAAGTGAAACCATCTTTGGTTCAGTTGATAAATGATAAGCAGTTGTTGGATGATTCTTTGGTGCCACATGTTCAGGGTATTGCTGAGGTTAGACCATCGGATTTCTGTTTTAATGATGATGGGGTTCTATGTTTTGGGAGTCAGATAGTAGTGCCGAATGATGCTGAGTTGAGGCGTACTATTCTGACTGAAGCTCATAGTAGTCATTTTTCTATGCACCCTGGTAGTACAAAGATGTATCGTGATCTTAAGGGTGAGTACTATTGGGTGGGACTGAAGAAAGATGTTGCGGAGTACGTGGGTAAGTGCATGGTTTGTCAGCGGGTTAAGGCTGAGCATTAGTTTCCTTCTGGGTTGTTGCAACCGTTGAGGATTCCTGAAAGGAAGTGGGAAAGGATTACTATGGACTTTGTGTCGAGTTTGCCTTTGTCGCCATCGAAAAAGAATTCGGTGTGGGTGATTGTGGATCGCCTTACGAAGTGTGCGCATTTCTTACATGTGCATACTACGTATACCTTGGACAAGCATGCAGAGTTGTACATTGCTGAGATTGTGCGACTGCATGGTGTGCCAAAGTCTATAGTGTCGGATAGAGATCCGAGGTTTACGTCGCGTTTCTGGGAGTGTTTGCATCAAGCTTTGGGTACATGATTGAATTTCAGTACTTCTTATCATCCACAGTCGGATGGACAGTCTGAGCGTGTTATCCAAGTGCTGGAAGATATGTTGAGGTGTTGTGTGATTGAGTTTCAGGGTTCTTGGGAGAAGCATTTGCCTTTGGTGGAGTTTGCTTATAACAATAGCTGCCAGGAAAGTATTCAAATGGCACCATATGAAGCCTTGTACGGGAGGAAGTGGAGAACTCCTCTTTGCTGGGCTGGAACAAGTCAGAAGTTGGTTTCGATGTCGGCTTTGTTGAAAGGAACCACCGAGAAGGTGAAGCTCATTTGTGAGCGATTGAAGGCAGCTTCTGATCGACAGAAGTCTTACGCGGATTTGAAGCGTAAGGAGATTGAGTTTGCGGTGGGTGACCGTGTGTTCTTGAAGGTCTCGCCTTGGAAAAAGGTGATGAGGTTTGGTCGGAAGGGTAAGTTGAGCCCTAGGTACATTGGACCATACGAGGTGATTGAGCGCGTGGGTCCTGTTGCGTATAAGCTGAGGTTACCGCAAGAGTTGGAAAAGATACCTGATGTGTTTCATGTCTCCATGCTTCGAAGGTATAGATCGGATCCATCGCATGTTATGCTGTGGAGGAAGTGGAGTTGAATCCAGACTTGACCTATGATGAGGAACCGGTTAGAATTCTGGATTCGGACAGTAAAGTTCTTCGAGGCAAGACCATTGAATTGGTTAAGGTGTTGTGGAAGCATCGGTGTGCTGAGGAAGCCACGTGGGAAAGAAAGTATGATATGATGAAGCAGTTTTCGTACCTTTTTCCTCCAGGTAAATTTTGAGGACGAAATTTCTTAAGGGGGGAGAGTTGTAACACCCCAATTTTGGGCTTATAAGTTTAGGGTCTAAATCAGACCGGTTTAATTTTCGGTTCGAGTATAAAAGGATGTTTTAGGGAAAGCCTAGTTCGGGATGCTTTAAAAATATGGAAAAATATCTAAAAATTCTCTTTAAATATATATAAGAGAGTGGTGAAATCAATTTTACAAAATAAGGTTTGGAAATACTACATTTCGGTGTAGTGACTAAAATGCGATTTTTGAAAATTTTAGTGGTGACTGTTTTGTAAGGATTGAAACTTTGAATCTTTAAGGAGCTAATTTACCCAAAAATGATTTCTCCAGATTTTCCCTCAATTTGAGTGAATTAATTAATGTTTTAATCAATTAAATGAGAAGAGAAACTACCTTTTGGAAAAATCATAACTACTTTTTCCTAAAATTTTCTCATTTCTTTTTCTCTCAAAATTCAATCATCCAAACACTTTTCTCCAGCAACTTTTGCATTGATCTTCACTTCAATTGATGAGATTTCTATCATTAATTAATTCCTAATCAATCGTGCATCAAATCCTTTTGATTTCCTCATTGAATTTTCAAGGAAATTGGCTCAAATCTAGGAGAAATCACCATTTAGAGGTAAGATTGTTCTTCTCCTCTAAATACTCAGTTCTTTACTGAAATTCCCAAGTTATCAATCCTTAATTTAAGTTTTATAAATGGTTTTAATGATAGGAACTTGATTTTGGCTTAAAACTCAAGATTTGGAAGAAATCATGAAGAATTTCGTTGTGATTGTTTGGGCTCTGTTTTGAGATGATTCTTAAATGTATTTTGGATGTCTAATGATGTGTAAATGTGGTTTTATCAATGCAATCCCGAATAAGTTGTGTTTCCTAAGTTTTTGCTTATGAAAATTGTGGTTTTTGAGGTGATATTGGTGTTCTGTTATAGCTGGAGGTATAAGGACAATTTAAGTTTATTTTGGTTGTTGATTGATGTTTAGAAATGGTTAGAAGTGATGGATCATGGCTGGGTTAAGTTTTGGAAGAGTTTGGAGGTGATTTCAGTTGTGTTTGGTAGCCGAAATGTTGGCTTTAGGTAGAGCAGCAAGTTTAAGTGTGTTGGCTGAAGATTTCAATGCACGATGATGCATTAATCCTCTGATTTGATGAGTTTAAAACAGGGGAGACGTCTTCGGGCACTTTTGAAGTTGATCCGGAGGCTTGATCGGTGTTTTGGCAAGCTTGCGAAACGAAATTGGTGAGTGGAGTTGGGTGTCCAGCTTTGAAACAAATATTTGAAGGTTTGGGAGCTTAGTTTAACTCTAAGCAACTTAACTAAGCTCAAGAGTAAGTTTTCGGAAAAACTTCCTTGGATGAGCCATGAAGTGGTTCGATGCATTGTTTATATTTGCATTTTTAAATTTTGTTTTGAAAGCATGTTTTGAGCATGGTTAATGCTGATTTTGGAAGCCATGTGTTGAAGGATGCTCAAGGTAAGAGGTCCTTTGTTTGACATATTGTTAATATGGTTTTGATGCATTGTGATGCATGATGTTAAATGGCTTTGATTAATGCTTTAAAATAGTGAATTGTTGATGGTAAATGGTGTATATTGGCAAGTGATGTAATGGTTTTAAAGTACTTGAATCGGATATAGTTAGTCGGCTATAGGATTGGGTGCACCGTGAATAAAGTCGCCTTGGATGTTGAGGGGTTGTAATTGTACCGTAAACTCCATCCAAGTACACTAACGAGTAAGGTAAGATAACAACGGTGGTTAAAAGTCCATGTGTGGATCTTGAGTTATGTGTCCCGTGTACTCGTTAGTGGAATTATACAACTACCAATGAGTGATGTTGAGGGGTTGTGATTGTACCGTTAAACTCCATCACGGGTGTTGAGGGGTTGTGATTGTACCTGTAAACTCCACCTTGTGTTGTTCGGTAGTGTGTATGAAGCGTTTGGGACAACGCTTGTAATCCGTGTATCCGATTGTGTTTTGAGTTGCAAATGGAATGAATTATCACTTGAAAGCCAATATGATGTGATGGTTATAATGAAGCATGAGATGCTTGTGATGTATGCAAGGTTGCATGAAATGAGTTGAGCATGTGTTTAGAAAGCTTTGTTGAAAGTGTTTTCTAAGATGCATTATTGTGTTGTTTTCTTTAGAGCATGCCTCACTAAGCAATTGTGCTTACGCTCTCTCTTTTGTACCAATAATGCAGACAATTGAAGTGTTTGAGGCCAACAAGGAAGCTAAAAGTCCAAGTGGAAACTAAGCTCATGTATGGTGATGTTTTCATACACTATTAGTTTTGGTAATTTGGCAATGGGAACCTAAGGTGTGTTTTGGGAGATGTTTTGGACTCCCTAGTTGGAGGCATGATGCTTTTGATGTTTTGGATTTGTAAATGGCCTTCTAATGCTTGTTTTAGAGTTTGGTTGATTGCTTGGTTTCGGTAATAGGAAGCATTCCTATAGATATGTGAATTTCCATGTTTGATGCTATGAATGTGTTTTGGAGTTTCAAACACGCACCTTATATGTATGATGACTTGTTGGCATGGTTAGGAAGTCATTAGGAAGTGTTTGATTGGGTTTATGCTTGAAAAACCAGCAAAATCTGCAGCTTCTGGGCAAACAGTATCGATACACCCATTGGTGTTTCGAAACGAGGGACTGTAATGGCCTTAGTGTTTCGAAACGGCTGGTGACTGTTTTGAAACGGTTTGGCCACTGGAAGGCCCTATTTCAGAACAACTCTCGAAACGAACCCGTGTTTCGGAACGGTCAACACCATTTCGAAACAGGTGACCGTTGGGCACTGATTTGAATGGTGTTGAGGTTTGCAAGCTTTACGTTTTAGTCCCGAAAGTTGTTTTTGCAATTGTATGAGTTCGAGATGTCCAATTAAGGTGAAATTTGACAGGGAAGCATGTAATGTGACTAATTTAATATTGGTAACTTAAAAATCTGTTAAGACCTTCTAATTTCCAGAATTTACAATTTGGTCCCTAATATTTGTATTTTGTGCTATTGAGTCCCTCATGTTGTTTGATCGATGTGCTTTTCACCTGAATGTTTCATGCGTACTCACATAGGGTTAATGTGTATCTAGACAAGATTAAAAAGGAAAAAAAGGGTCGTTAATCAAGGTTGACTTTCAGGTTGACTTTGGTTTTCCCCGTGTAATCTTCGTAGTTCGGGTCAACCGTCTAGGCCGGGCTAAGGGGGTTACAAGGATCTCAAGGATTTCGGGAACTATATAATCAAAACACTTTTTCAACATAATAATCAACTCAAAACTCAATTAAAATCAATCCAAAACAGAGCTCATCAATAACACTCCGAAAAGCGAGATTTAAACCATTATTTTGCAAGATTTTGATGTTAAATCAAATCTATAATAAAAACTCAGCCATAAACAACAATTAGGAGCCAAATTTCTTGGGAATTTCAATAAAGAACCTAGATTGAAGGTTGAGAACGAGATTTACCTCCAATCATTGCCTTTCTTGAAGTTTGACAAGTTTTTCCTTCACAAATCATGAAGAACTTGAAGAGAATTCTTGAAAATGATTTAGAAATCAAAGAGAGAGTGTTTGGGAGAAAAGAATTCTAGTTAAAGAGTTGAGAAAATGGTTTTGCTGAAAATGAAAGTTAGTTACGTGAAATGAGATATCAATTTCCTATTTTACGAATTAAATAAAATCGTTTTTATTTTAATCATCAAAAAATTAATTTAAAACACATGTAAATTTCAGGAAGGTATAATTGCACCATAGCTCCCTAAAGATTCAAAGATTTTTACTCCTTTTTGAAAATTGTAATTTTCCACAATTTAACACTTTACATTTTGGTCACTACCTAAAATGTATCACTTCCGAAGTACTTTTTGTAAAATTGATTTTACCAACCTCTTAAACATGATTTTAGAGGATTTTAGCAAATTTTTTCATAATTTTATCCTTTCCCAATCCTTGGTTTCCCTAAACCACCTAATACTGTAACCCCCTTAACCCGGCCTAGACGGTTGACCCGAATTAAGAAAGTCACACGGGGAAAACCAAAGTCAACCTTGATTAACGATCCTTTTTTTTTTCTTTTTAAAACTTGTCTAGATGCACATTAGACCTATGTGTGATCACACAAACATCATACTCAAAGATCACAAACATCAGAGATCAAACAGGGACCCTATTGAACAAATTACAACTTTAGGGACCAAATTGTAATTTCTGATAAATATGAGGACTTAAGCCAAATTAAGATTACCAACTTGAAATTAGTCAGGTTTCATGCTTCTCTGTGAAATTTCAGCTCAAAAGGACTTCCCAAACTCATACAATTGCACAAACAAGATTCAGGACCAAAATGCAAACATTTCAAAACATTTAACTGCCATTTCCAGCTCATAACGGTCACCCGTTCCGAAACAGGTAGACCCCGTTCCGAAACACGGGCCGTTCCGCAACAGGTTCCGAAACATGGCCTTGGCAGAGAGCAAACCGTTTCGAAACGGTGCATACCGTTTCGGACGCCTGGGTTCATGCAAGGCACCCGTTCCGAAACGGTGCACACTGTTCCGAAACGCCTGCACAGATTGCAGCAAAAAGGCATTCCAATTCAAGCAATAGATCATTCAAACATGCCCCAAATGCCACCAAACTTTACCAGCATACAATTCAACGTATATATGACATATAAGCATCATCAAATCATCAGAACAACATCATATGCAAAAAGCCCCAATCTATAGGCATGCTTCCTACACAAGCTAGCTATTCAAGCTCTAAACTTGCAAAACAAGCATATAATGATCCAATCCAAAAACCAGCAAACTTAACAACATTCAACATACTGAGGGAGTTCCAAACACCTCTCAAAACATACACATTGGTCCCCCATTGCCAAATTACCCAAAAGCTAAAAGGTACTTTTAAAACCTTCCATACATTGAGCTTTACTTGTACTTGAATGCTTGCCCTCCTTGCTGCCCTCAAAGATCTCTAATGCTCTGCATTATTGATCTAAGAAAACGAAGAGAGCGTAAGCAAAAGCTTAGTGAGGAATGCTCTTTAAAAACCATTCAATAATGCAATTAAAACCATTTATAATCATGCTTAAAATCAACCTTTGCACATGCTCAAAAGCATTCTTTAAACAAGCAATCTCATGCTTCAATCATAAACATATTATGTCATATTGGCTCAAGTGATACATTTCATTTCTTAAAACAAGTTCATCAACTTCCCAAGGACTTTTAAACACCTTGGCCCCAAGGACTTTTAAACACCTTGGCCATGGACTTTTAAACACCATGAATGAGGACCACACAAGGACTTTTAACCACCTTTGTGTCCAATGCTTGAATTACCCCAAGGACTTTTAAACACCTTGGCCCCAAGGACTTTTAAACACCTTGGCCCCATGGACTTTTAAACACCATGGCCCCATGGACTTTTAAACACCATGGAAAGGATCACCTAAGGACTTTTAACCACCTTAGTGTCCGCAACAAGAATCATCCAAGGACTTTTAACCACCTTGATGTTCTTAAGTAACAAGGCTCACTCAAGGACTTTTAACCACCTTAGTGACCTTAACATTTTCAAAACATCACTTGCCAATATACATCACTTTCATCATTTAATCCACTGTTTTAAAGCATTAAACCAAGCCATATTCATCATGCATTTAAAAGCATCAAACCACATCATTTCAATGTACAAAAGCAAGGAACTCCTACCTAGAGTTACCTTCAACATATGGCTTACATCATCAGCATAAACCATGCTAAAACATGCTTTCAAAACAGTAATTAAAACATGCAATTAAACCACATTGCATCACAACAAAATCATGGCCACCACTAGAGAGTAAATCCGAAAACTTACACTTGAGCTTAGCAAAGTTGTTTAGACTTAAGCTAAGCTCCCAAAACCTTCAAACCTTGGTTTAAAAGCTGAAAACCCAACTTCACACACGCACTCACCGATTTCCACTTTGCTTCAAGCCAAAGCACCAAATCAAGCCTCCGGATCAACCACTCTTGGATCCAAAGATGCCTCCCCTGTTTCAACACATCAAAGCAGAGGATTAATGCATCATCATGCATTAATTGCTTCAATGAAAGCACCTAAACTCGTTGCTCTCATCCAACCTCCATTTTCGGCCACCAAACACAACCGAAAATGCATCCAAACCACTTCTAAAGAAAGCCCAGCCATAAACCAGCAAAACCTCACTTCCAAAAACATCATATAACATCTAAAAACAACCTATTAACATCCTTATACCTCCAGCAACATCAGATCCACAAGATCACCTCAAAAACAAGCTAGAATCACAAGCTAAACTTAGGAAACTCAACCTATCCGGGATTGCATTAATCAAAACTCAATTCCTTATCAATTTAGAGTTCATTTAACATCAAAAACACATCTCAAATCACAGATTAATCAGATCTAACGAAAATCATCAAAAATCATCAAAATCTTGCATTATAAGCCAAGATCCATTTCACCACTTAAAAACCTTTAATTAAACTTCAATTAAGGATTGAAAACTTAGGAATTTCAGTAAAGAACTGATAGTTTAGAGGAGAAGGACGTTCTTACCTCCAAACTTGTGTTTCTCCACTTTTTGGAATGAAAAACCTTGAAGAATCAACAAGCAATTGAAGAGGTTTTGAAGATATGTTGATTAGCAATCAAATGAGAGTTAAAAGGAGAGATTTAGGTGAGAAAATCAGAATCAATTCTCTGGAAATGGAGTGTTTGGGTTGAGAGAAAATGAGAGAAAGAAAATTGGAAGTTAGTTGAGAAAATGCCAAATGAGCTTTTCCCTCCTTTTTGAAACACTTTAAAATCAGAAAATAGCTTATAATATCTTAGAAAAATCTGGAGAAAACACTTTTGGATTAATAGCTCCTTAAAGATTCAAAGTTCCAATCCTTTATAAAACAGTCACCAAACTTTCGAAAATTACATTTTGGTCACTAGCCAAAATGTCACACTTCCAAAACTCATTTTCCAAAATTGATTTCACAGTTCACCTAATTATATTAAAAGATGATTTTAGAACATTTTTCCATATTTTTAATGCAACCGAACTAGATTTTCCTAATTTCACCTTTTTAGATTCGAACAGCACTTTGACCAAAACCGGTCAACGCCTAGACTTCCAAGCCCAAAACCGGGGCGTTACAAATACGATTCGAACCGATTCCAACCGGTCCGATCTGATCCGATGTCTAAAACATCTAGGCCCAAAACCAGGGCGTTACACATTGTCTCAGTGCCGAAGAAGGATGGAAAAGTAAGAATGTGCGTCGACTATAGGTATCTTAATAGAGCAAGCCCCAAAGACAATTTTTTGCTCGCACACATTGACACCTTGGTAGACAATACAACCGATCATTACCTTTTCTCATTCATAGATGGATTTCTGGATACAATCAAATAAATATGTGCCCAGAAGAAATGGAAAATACTACTTTTGTAACACTTTGGGGAACATTTTTCTATAAGGTAATGCCTTTTGGTTTGAAGAACGCATGGGCAACATATTAGAGAGCTATGGTCACTCTTCTCCATGATATGATGCATAAGGAAATAAAAGTTTATGTGGATGATATGATTGCCAAGTCCAGAACTAAAGAAGAGCATCTACCGAACCTGAGTAAGCTTTTTCAAAGATTGAGAATATTTCAGTCAAAGCTTAATCCCGCCAAGTGCACCTTTGGGGTTACTTCTGGGAAGTTGTTAGGCTTTGTAGTAAGCATAAGAGGAATTGAAATTGATCCAAGCAAGATAAAGGCCATACAAGAGCTTCCACCACCCCAACCACATAAGCAAGTTTGAGGATTCTTGGGAATGTTGAATTACATAGCCCGTTTCATCTCCCAATTAACGAATAAATGTGATCCAATATTCAAGTTGCTTAGAAAGAACAACTCGGGGACATGGAATGAATAATGCCAATCAGCTTTAGAAAAGATCAAGGATCAGTTAACTAATCCTCCAGTGTTAATGCCACCCGTTTCAGGGAAACCATTAATACTCTACGATGTTTGGATATTCAATGGGCTGCGTACTAGGGTAACATGACGAAACTAGAAGGAAGGAAAGGGTGATGTATTATGTAAGCGAGAAGTTTACTGACTGTGAAGCAAGATATACTCAGATTGGAAAGGTATGTTGCGCTCTGGTATGGGCCACCAAAAGGCTTAGGCAGTATATGTTGTATCATACCACATGGTTAGATTCGTTAAAGTTTATGATGGAAGCTCCAGCCCTTTCGGGAAGAATAGCGCGATGATAGATGTTGCTCTTAGAGTATGACATTCAGTATGTGAATCAGAAAGCAGTAAAAGGAAGCGCCATAGTGGATTTTCTTGCAAGTCGTGCACAAGATGATTATGAGGCATTATATTTTAGTTTCTCCGATGAGGATTTGATGTGTATTATAGAAGATGAAGAGTCACCAACAAAATCTTGGGTCATGCATTTTGATGGTGCTGTAAATGCTCTAGGACGAGGTATTGGAGCAGTTTTGGCTTCACCGGAAGGAGATCATGATCCTTTCACTTGCCATTTGAAATTATATTGCACTAATAATATGGCGGAATACGAGGCTTTCATATTGGGCCTAAGGGAAGCCATTGACAGAAAATCAGAAATTTGAAAGTTTATGGGTATTCAGCGTTAATCATCTACCAGATACGTCACGAATGGGAAACGAAAGATGCAAAATTGACAGAGTATCACAAGTTGGTCCTTGAGTTAACTAAAGAATTTGATGTGATCACTTTTAGGCATCTCCCAAGAGAAGATAATCAGATGGCTGATGCGTTGGCTACTTCGGCTTCCATGTTTAAAACAAGCGAGGGTTCTGAGATGACGCCAATTAAGGTACACATGATGGAGTCTCCAGCATATTGTTACAGTGTAGAAGAAGAGGCAGATGGTTTACTATGGTACTGTGATATCTTGCAGTGCATAAAGCTTCAACAATACCCAACAAATGATTCAGAAATTGAAAAGAAAATGATCAAGAAAATGGCATCAGGATACGTTAAAATGCTTAAAAGGAAGAAAAGCCTTACAAGTGTCTTGGCGCTTAAATAATGAGAACAGTCTTACAATGTCAAAACTTGACTTAGGGAGCTCATCTTTGAATATTGATTAGGAAGAAAAATGAGGATTAAGTGTTTCCAATGAAGTAAGACTAATATGTAAAGATAAAGTCAGAAAGTAAAAGATAAAAAATGAAGCAAAAGCCATAGTTGTTCATGACTTAGGGGTGAATTCCAAGGCAAGGGAGAGGGCCTTATCCCATGGAATGGTGAATTCAAAGCTGAAAGCCAGGAAGAATTGAAAGAGAAGTGAAGATAGCCTTATTGTCTATGCAAGTTTAGGAGAGAGTTCATGTTAATCGGGTTGGCATCGATAACTAGAATTTCATCAAAATTAAGAAAACAGTTTAAGCAAAAGAAGTTTTAAAGGAAAAAGGAAAACTTTTCATGCATTCATGTTTTAGACATCCCTAGGGGCATGCACATCATAATTGTATTGCATGTTGCTTTTTTTTTCAAGTACACGGAAGACCTGTTCAAATGAGAGTTTTCTTATAAATCCAAGCCTAAGGAGGATGAAATTTTTTAAGGAAATTCGCTTATCCATTCAGGCGTAAGGATATTGGACTTTGTTTATTCATCCAAGCATAAGGAGGATGAAATTTTTCAGAAGATTCGCCTATCCATTCAGGCAAAAGGAGAATGTAGTTTTCTTATTCTTCCAAGCATAAGAAGGATACATTTTTTAGAAGAATTTGCCTATTTGAGCATTTGGGAGAATATAACCCAGCTCAGCTCTTCCAGCATAAGGAGAATAAAACCAGCCAGTTCGTTCGGGTATTTGGAGAATGGAAATCAGCTCAACTATTCGAGCAAAAGGAGAATAGAGCACGCCTATCCGCCTGGGAATTTGAAGAATGGAGCCAACCAGAAAATCGATGAAAATCAGTGCGTTTTGGTCTTTGCTTTATCTCTGTTGCACTAAGGCAAGCAAAGAGGGGCACCTGTTGTCACTAGATTTTCACCCCGCCAAATTAAATAATATAAAAAAAAGAAAAAAAAAGAGAAATCCTTTTTCCTCAAACAAAAGGCCCACCCTTCCTAAATAAACCAACAACAAAAAACCATCTCAAAAACTCATTTTTGTAAAGCCCATGAGATCAAGAAGAAGGGAAGTGAAGAAGAAATGAAAATGGAGGAGAAGAAGGTTGAGAAGAAAGATGATGAGAAGAAGAAGACTAGAATCGCTCTTAAAGTTTCATATCATGAAAGTGATTCTAGTGAAGATGAAGATGAAGAGATGGCCATGTTGGCCAAAAGATTCACTCGCTTCATGAAGTCCAACAGTGGAATGAAGTTCAATAGAAAAGGGACTTCAACAACAAAAGTAACGAAGAGAAGAAGGACCAAATCATTTGCTATGAGTGCAAAAATTCCGGCCACGTCCGTTCTGAGTGCCCTCAATTGAAGAGGAAGTGCTTTGGGAAGAAGAACAAGCTCAAAGCTCAAGTACCAACTTGGAGTGACGAGGAGTCATCCGAGGAGGAGGAGGAAGTGGCTAACCTTTGTCTCATGGCCATTGATGATGAACCGAAGGTAAACCTTAACTCATCTAATTTTGATTTTACCTATGATGAACTTCAAGATGCATATGATAAATTGCAAGAGGTTTATGATGAGTTAGTTGAAAAATATAATGAGTCAATTTTGAGAAATAAGAAAAATATTTCCGATTTAAAAATTCAAAATGAGTCTCTTTCAAAAACTAACTCGGAATTAGAAAAGAAGGTTTTATACCTAATACATCTTTCAAATGATCTTCAAAAGAAAAATCTTGATCTTGAAAAGCTCCTTTCCGATTTTCAAAATTATGACACAAAGCTAATGGATAGTCTTAAAAATTCTATTACTATTGGGAGAAACAATTTTGGAAAAGGAAATTCTTCTAAAACCCAATATGTAAAAAGAAAACCTTTTCATCCCAAAGAAAGAAATTTTACTTAGCAATCCAAAAGTCCAAGAATTTGGAGTGTTAGGGTTCCTAAGGAACTCATTGTTTCTAATAACATGAATGCTATTGCTTCTTGGATTCTCAAGGGAACTAAGTTTTAAGGGCTAACACTCATGGAGGCAAAATAATTTGGGTATAAAAAACCAAAGCCTAATTTCTTTTTTGTAAGGGGAGCATTGCTACAAGGCCAAAGTTTCATGTCAATACTCATGGTACATTGATAGTGGATGCTCAAGACACATGACCGGTGACAACAATAGATTCTTGGAACTAAAGCCAAAGAGTGGTGGAGTGGTAACTTTCAGTGACAACCCCAAAGGCCACATTGAAGGAATATGCTCCATTGGTAATCACTCTTCCATTTTCATTGAAAATGTCTTGTATGTCAACGGTCTTAAACACAATTTATTCAGCATTAGTCAATTGTGTGATAAGGGTTTTAATGTTTTATTTGATAAAAATGGGTGCAAAATTGTGAACATTAAAACAAATTAATTGATGCTCATAGGGCATAGAATAGGCAATATCTACATGGTGCATTTAGATGACATCCATACATCTTATGCATGTTTAGTTGCAATGATGAACACGACTCATGGATTTGGCATAGAAAATTAGGACATGCTAGCATGAGTGTTTTAGAAAAATTGATTTCCCTTGATCTAGTTAGAGGTTTACCCAAACTTAAATACTCTAATGATAAAATATGTGATGCGTGCTCTAAGGGTAAACAACATAGAACTTCATTTAAATCCATTAAGGATGTCTCTACTAGTAGATGTTTACAATTAATTCATATGGATCTTTTTGGGCATATTAGGACTATGAGCTTGGGTGGTAAATCATATGCTTTTATACTTGTTGATGACTATTCTAGGTGTACTTGGGTTCTATTCTTAAGTACAAAAGATGAAGCTTTAGAAAAATTCATCACATTTTCTAAAATAACTCAAAATGATCTTGAGCTTAAAATTTCTCACATTAGAAGTGATCATGGAACCGAGTTTCAAAATCTAGGTTTTGAATAGTTTTTAAATGAAAATGGGATTAGCCATAATTTTTTTGCACCTCGCTCTCCTTAACAAAATGGGTAGTTGAGAGGAAAAATCGAACTTTAGAAGAAATGGCTAGAACCATGCTTTGTGAAAATAATTTACCTAAATATTTTTGGGCGGAAGCCACAAATATCGCTTACTACATTATAAATCTAGTAATGATTAGACCAATTTTGAAGAAAACACCATATGAGATTTTAAAATCTAAAAAGCCTAACATTAGATATTTTCATCCATTTGGTTGAAAGTGCTTTGTTTTAAATAATGGAAAAGACAATTTAGGTAAATTTGATGCTAAAAGTGATAAAGTTATTTTCTTAGGGTATTCTTTAAACTCTAAAGCCTATAGTGTATTTAATAAAAGAACTTTAGTAGTAGAAGAGTTTATACATGTTGTTTTCGATGATAACCTCCTTCCGAGGAAGGAATCTTGTAGTGATGATGATGTTGGGATCATTGATGCCATTGATGGAGGACAAATGTCAAAGGTAGATGAGATTCCAGCTAAAGAAGAAGATGCACAAGATTCACCTCTTGATGTCTTGAAGGACTTGACTCTTGAGGAAAATGAGGTATCTTACCCAAGGAAGTTCAACTATGTCAATGGTGGTGAAATCTTGGGTGATCCATCCAAGGGGGTAACTACTATATCTTCTCTCAAATTAATGAACCATGCTGCATTTCTTTCATGCATAGAGCCTAAAAACATCAAAGAAGCATCAAAAGATGATTTTTTGATTTTGGCAATGCAAGAGGAATTATATCAATTTGAGAAAGGTAAAGTTTGGACATTAGTTGAAAGGTCTAGTAATCAATCTACTATAAGAACTAAATGGGTCTTTGGGAATAAACTAGATGAGAGTTGTAACATAGTGAGAAACAATGTTAGGCTTGTTGCTCAAGGGTACACTCAAAAAGAAGGAATTGATTTTGATGAAACATATGCACCCGTAGATAGGATGGAAGCTATTAGGATGCTTCTAGCATTTGCATGTTACCATGATTTCAAGCTTTTTCAAATGGATGTAAAAGTGACTTTCTAAACGGTTTTATAAATGAAGTAGTGTATGTTGAACAACCATCGGGTTTTGAGGACTCAAAATTTCCAAATCATGTGTTTAAACTAACTAAACCACTTTATGGTTTAAAACAAGCTCATAGAGATTAGAATGAAAGACTTTCAAACTTTTTAATTGAAAAGGGTTTTGAAAAAAGTAAGGTGGACACTACACTTTTCATAAAAAGATATAGTAATGACATCTTAGTAGTACAAATTTATGTTGATGATATCATTTTTGGTTCTACTAATGGATGTTATTGCAAAGAATTTTCTAAGCTAATGTAAGGTGGGTTCGAGATGAGTATGATGGGGGGCTGTCATTCTTTTTGGGACTCCAAATCAAACAAAGGAAGGATGGCACCTTTATAAATCAAGCTAAGTACGTGAACGATATACTCAAAAAGTTCGGCTTGGAGAATGTAAAGCCTCAAGCCACACCTATGAGATATTCCATAAAGCTTGACAAAGATGAAGGAGATAAGTGTGTTGTTTCTAAGCTTTATAGATCCATGATAGGTTCGTTGATTTACCTTACCGCAAGTAGACCAGATATCATGTTTAGTGTTTTCTTGTGTGCTAGATTTCAAGCTAGTCCTAGAGAATCACACTTAGTTTCCTTTAAAAGAATTTTTAGATACCTTAGCGACACACCTAACTTAGGCCTTTGGTATCCTAAGGATTCTTCCTTTAGCCTTCATGCTTATTCGGATGCGGATTATGGGGGATGTTAGATAGATAGGAAAAGTACCTCCGGGACATGTCAATTCTTAGGTAGTATGCTCATAACTTGGTTCTCTAAGAAACAAAATAGTGTAGCCTTATCTAGCACCGAAGCGGAGTACATATCCTTAGGGAGTTGTTGTGCCCAAGTCCTTTGGATGAAGCAACAACTCTTAGATTATGATGTTGAAGTAGAAACCATAATCCTTAGGTGTGACAACACTAGTGCCATTTGTCTCACTAAGAATCCCATCCAACACTCTAAAACCAAACACATAGAAATTAGACATCAATTCAATAGAGACCATGTTTTGAAAAAATGATGTTGTTCTAGAATATGTGGATACCTTGAACCAATTATCGGATATATTAAAAAAACCCTTAGTAAAGAGCATTTTTGGACCCTTAGGAGAGAGTTAGGTTTAACTAACCTTTATTGACCCTTTTTAGGTCCCAAAGGGTCAAAATTTTCTTTAAATTGATTGATATACATGCTTATGTTAATTTGCTTCTATGCATGTTACTAGGGGGAGTATGAATTAATTGTAGCCATTAAAACTAGTTCTTATGTTATACACATGCATTTAGGAACGTTTGAAGTTGGATTTTTAAACTTTAATCTGTCAAAAATGCCTCATATGGTAAAGGCGTATCGATACTGCTGAAAGCGTATCGATACGAGTTCATAGAAGGTAAATGATAAAAGTTAAAAGGGTAACGATACGGCCCCGCGTATCAATACTGACAAGTCAAGGGAAGTAATACAAGTCAAACAGTACCGATACGGTCCCGCGTATTGATACAATATTAACATTGAATTAAAAATCAGAGCAAACGCGTATCGATACGCTCTAAAAGCGTTCTGATACGGCCTCGACGGAGGGTTAAAATAGGGTTGTTTTATTAAAATTCTTCAAAAATTAAAACCCCATTTTTTCTCTATAAACCCTAGCCACACTTCACTATAAAACCCCCTCAATCCTTCAAATTTTTCCATCTATCTTAAAAATTAGTTGAGGGCTTTTGATCTCCACATCAAAGCTAAGCTTTGTCAACAATCTAGTGCATTCACATCAATATATTCATTAATTCTAACAAATCAAGTATAAACTTTTTCTCTTCTATTTTTCTATTTTCGTTTGATTTTAGTAATTGTTTCAACTTAGTTTTTGTACAACACACACAACACACACACACACACACATATATATATATATATATATATATATATATATATATAACGTGTTTCAATAAATTTTACCAAAATTTTTCAAAATCAAAATTTTTTATTCGAATATATTTTCGCATCGTATATTTTTGTAATATGTTTTTAAAATTTTCTTTGACCAATCTTTTCTATTATATATGTATTTATTTTTAACATTAGAATTGTCTTTTAAAAATACCTTTAATTATTAGAATTTATTGGTTTGAATGAGATGTTAATTGCATACATATTCGAATCGTTTTGATGTTTTTTAGGGTTATGGCACTGAAAAAGAGAGCTAGACGTCACCTTGCCACTTCTGATCCTATGGATGATGAAGAGGGTAACCCTAAACCAAATCTTCCTTATACTCTCCAATGTAGTTTTCCTAACCCTTCAGATATGTCTTGTTATAAGCTCTTTCAAGGTTTCACTCTTAGGGAAGAACGTATCGTGTCTCTTTCATTTTTAAACTCATAACGTTTTAAATTTCAATACCTCCCTTTGCTTCGACAAAGGAAATTTATTAACTTTTTAAACCTTCCTCTCATTGTCTATAGGAACTTGGTCATTATCTTATTTTCTAATGCTATATGTATTCATGTTGGAGATAGAGAACATGTTGTTGCAATTGAGTCACATGTAATGGGTAAAACCTTTCAAATTGATCAAGATGTTCTTTGCAAGGCATTTGGTTTTGAAAACGTAAGGATTGATGATGAAAAGTCCTTAGGTCAAGATCCTTTTGATTCCGTAAAAGTCTTAAATGCTCATGACCGAATTATTCATCCTATCATTACTTGGTTTTTGTGTCCATTAGGAGGGAAATTTTTCACAATTCGACAAGTCTATAATTTTTGGCTTAGGTGCTTTAGGGAGGGTCAACGTCCTAACCTTTGTCAAATTATGTTTGCCGACCTTGTCTATCTATTTCAACACCGTCACACCGACCAAGTAAAATCCTTTTACTACTTTACGGCGTTGAGTTCCCTATTCCATTCCCTTGAGATTGATTGTTCACATGATTTTACCAAACCCCTTGACCAACCTATCAATGAACGTTCCCTCTCTTGTGTTCATTTCTCTTATGTTAACAACGAATGGGTTCGTGTCCCTCATGCTCCTCAACGAGATGATTCAGTTGATTCTCCACATGCGCCTTCAAGCTCTCAACGTGCTCCGATTGCTTTTTCCTCCATGGGCAATCTAATGTCATTCGACAATGAGAAGTTCACAAAAATGGAAGCCAGGATTGCCGCCATTGACACTCGATTCACATCCTTGGAAGATCGAGTCAAAGGTATTGACACTCGATTCACATCCTTGGAAGATCATGTCAAGGGTTTTGACACTCGCTTCACATCGTTGGAGGATTAAGTGAAAGCCATCGCTCTTAAACAAAACTCCATGGATGTCTCTCTCACCGATTTCCATGGTGCTTGGCCTAACCAATCTAGGAGGAATCAACCTACTCGAGACGATGATGATGAAGAGGACGAAGATGATGATGTTGGGGACGAGTAGCTTTTGCATATCATCTCATGTCATTTAGTTTCTTTAGTTTTGCACCTATGTTTAGTACTTTATGCTTTTTATTTATGTTTTAGGATCTAAGTTTGGGTTTATAACTTTGAACTATTATGCTTTTAATTTGATGTTTTCTTTGAATTCAATTATATTATTGTTGCCATTATCCTTGTTCTTATGTTTGATCTAACACAAAGGGGGGAGAAGAATTATAGAGCAATTTTTTGAAAACTTAGAATTGATTTTGAAAATCCATCTTTAATTAAGGGGGTAAGCTTTTCAAAAGTTTCAAAAACTTAAAAATTTATATGTGGTTTTGTTATATCAAAAAGGGGGTGTAACCTCCTTAGCCCAGCCTAGACGGTTGACCCAAACTACGAAGGTTTCACGAGGAGAACCAAAGTCAACCCGAAAGTCAACCTTGATTCATGACCCTTTTTTTCTTTTTATCTTGTCTAGATACACGTTAACCCTAGGCGAGTTCTCATAAAATACGACTGAGAAAGACTCAGTGATCGGATAACATATAGGACTCAATTGCACTTTATACGAGTTTAGGGACCAAAATGTAATTTCTGTAAATTTGAAGGTCTTTATCGATTTTAATGTTACCAATATGAAATTAGTCATGTTACATGCTTCCCTGCCAAATTTCATCTTAATTGGACATTTCAAGCTCAAGAAATTGCGATCTTAACATTTAGGACTATAATGTAAAGCATGCAAACATCAGAACAATTCAAATTTGTGCCAAACGGTCACCCGTTTCGAAACACCTACCTGCCGTATCGAAACGCTGGATCGAAACACACACTCGTTTCGATACCCGTTCCGAAACACGACATTCCAGTAGCCAAAACGTTTCGGAACAACCTCCACCGTTTCGAAACACGAAGGCCATTACAGGCCCCCATTTCGAAACACTAGAGGGTGTTTCGATACGGTCTGCCCAGAAACAGCAACAAGGGCTGGTTTTTCACTCAAAAACCTAGCTTAACACATCCCAATGACCCCATAACTATACCAACAAGTTAACATACATATAAGGTACCCATTTGGAACACACAAACACAATCATAACCTCAAACATGAAATCTCATTAGTCTAGAGGCATGCTTCCTAATATCAACCACAAAAAGGCAATCCAACCTCCAAATAAGCTGTCAAGCCATTTACAATCCAACAAGCCCAAAACAAACATGCCACAACCTTAGATAGTTTAACATATCTCCCAAATACGAGATTTGGTTTCCCATTTCCAATTTATCAAAACTAAAGTGTATGAAAACTTCACCATACGTGAGCTTGGATTTCCTTGGATGGACTTAGCTTCCTTGATGCCCAGAACACCTCAATTATCTGCATTATTGGTAAAAGAGAGAGCGTAAGCACAAATGCTTAGTGAGGCATGCTCTAAAGAAATACCAACACAATAATGCACATTTGGAAATATTTTCATTAAAAGCTTTTAAACCACATGCTCATTTCTTTCTCATGCTTGGAAAACTTTCAAAGCAATACTTATTGAAACCACATCTACCTTCATTCTATCTCATGCATTAAAACCAATGCAAAACCCATGGCAAAGCCAAAATAATGCTTGAACTATAAGCATTTCATAAACAAACTACATATGCATTTCTTATAGCATAAATCATTATATCAAGCTACATGCGAATCAAAACCATAACATGTTTTATATTGGCATTTCACATCTATTTATTACTCGGATATGTGGACATCTCACTAGACACTTCCGGTGGCATCTCTCATCACCGTACTCACTCGTCTAGCAACATAGTTTCCGGTGGAATCTCTCATCACCGTACTCACATGGTGGAATCTCTCATTGCCACCAATCTTGGGTATTTCCCAAGTCCTAACCGATGGAATGCCCATCATCGGAATATCTCCCTTTGGCATAACCAAAGAGCACGTACGGATTGTTAGTTTATAGTTCACTCTAATCCTATTTATCGATCAATTATATCCGGTAAGTTTCTCAACATCTATGCCAATATATTATGTAAAATCAACATCTCACATACTGTTTTTCATGCATTAAAACTCAACATTCCCATCTCTTTTCAAAACCAACACATTTGCTACACTTCAACAAAATAAGCTCAAACCTCAACTATGCAAAAAGTTACTTATTGTAATCATTTCAAGCATCATCTCATGCTATTATTCATGCGTAAAAACAGTAGGAATTTACCAATCTAAAACCATGAGCATGTGAAAGCAATTTAAGAGGCAACCACCACATTCTAGAGAGCAATCTAGCCAATACTTACTTCCGGACTTAGGAAGGTGTTTCAAACCTTTCCTAAATTCCCAAACCTTGGTTTTTTATCCCTCAAGGACTTCTAAAGCCATACGCACTAACCAATTTCGTTTCGCATGCTTGCCGAAACGACAATTAAGCTTCCTGATCAACTCCAAAAGTGTCCGAAGATGTCTCCCCTGTTTTAGACACATAAAAGCAGAGGATTAATGCATCATCATGCATTGAAATCTTCATCCAACACTCCTAAACTCGCTGTTCTACCTAAACCCTACATTTTGGCTATCAAACACTACCGAAATCACCTCCTAACTTTTCCAAAACATAACCCAGCCAAGATCCATCAATTCTAATCAATTCTAAACATCAATTAACATCAAAAACAACTCTAAACTCGTCCTTATACCACCAGCTATAATAGAGCACCAAAATCACCCCATAAACCACCATTATCACAAGCAAAAACTTAGGAAAAACAACCTATTCGGTATTGGATTAATAAAACCTCACTTCTAACATCATTTAACATCTAAAATATATTAGAAAACCATCTCAAAACAGAGCCCAATCAATTACCACGAAAATCTTCAAGATCTCTTCCAAAATCTTGAGTTTTAAGCCAAAATCTTGTTTCTAACATTAAAACCATTCATAAATCTTTAATAAAGGATTGACAACTTGGGAATTTCAGTAAAGAACTTAGTATTTAGAGGAGAAGAACGATCTTACCTCTAAAAGATGATTTCTCCTTGATTTGGGCAAGTTTCCATGAAAATACAATGTAGAAATCAAGTGAATTTGTTGAAAGATTGATTAGGAATCAATGAGTGATGGAAATCTCATCAATTGGAGTAAAAATCAAAGTGACTTTTGCTGGAGAAAAAGTGTTTGGTTGATAGGATTTTGAGAGAAAATTAGAGAAAAGTGGTTATAAAAGTCAAAGGTAGTTTATCATCTTTCTTTTATTTAATTAAATCATTAATTAAATCACCCAGATTAAGGAAAATCTGATGAAAACATTTTTGGTAAAATTAGCTCCTTAAAGATTCAAAGTTTCAATCCTTTACAAAATAGTCACTACTAAACTTTGCAAAAATATCAATTTGGTCCCTATACTGAAATGTAATATTTCCAAACCCCATTTTGTAAAATTGATTTCACCATTCAACTTTATATATTAAATAAGGATTTTTAGATATTTTTCTATATTTTTAAAGCATCTCGAACTAAGCTTTCCTTAAAACTCCCTTTTATATTCGAACTGTTTCTCAAACCGGTCCGGTTCAGACCCTAAACCTCTAAGCCCAAAATTTGGGTGTTACAGGGGGAGATTGTGAAACTAAAATTGATTTTGACATAACACTTAGAATTATGGACTAAATTGCAAAACAATAAAATTTTAAGTACTTTTCAAAGTCTCACTTTTTGACAAGTCTTTTTGAAGCAAAATATATTTCAAGACAAATCTTTCTTAAATGCTCATTATCTACTATGTCTTTCTATGTATTTTCAATCCCAACTTCAAAAAAATGCCCAGGCGTATCGATACCCCTAGGCATATCGATACTGTTTTTCATCACTGGAATTTTAATAAACCATAGCGTACCGATATTGTATTACCCCGTATCGATACGATATTCATCTGGGCAACACTTTAAGCTAGAACATATCGATACGCATTGTAATCGTATCAATACGATTTGCTTATCTTTGCAAAATCTTTGCATTTAATTTTCGATCATTGGCTTGTCAATTAGTTGGTATCCCAAAATTTAAATGACCGTTACAGCGTACCGATACACTAAGTATGTGTACCAATATGCTTTCTATAAAAACCAAAGTTGTGATTCTAGTGAGCAAAATTCGCATCGATACACCTTTCTGTATCGATACACCCCTTAAAATCGTACCGATACGCACTCTATGTGTATCGATACGCGTAGTTTTTCAGTCACAACGTCTCTTTCTTGTTTGAGACATGTACCGATACACCCTAAAGCCATACCGATACGGTAGGTAGCCGAGCAGCATTTATTACGAGAAATTGCATCCCAACGGCTCTATTGATGATCCCAACTACCCAAACGGCTAGAATTCAATACAAAGGTATAAAAACTTTGTACCTCTAAAATGCAAATATTGAACCTACAAGCAACATCAAAGCATTCAAATCCAAACTTTGTACCTCTAGAGTAAAATTCTTGTACCCAACTCTTTTATCTTCTATTGTGAGTTTGGGGAGTGTGAAATTGAAATTGGGCAAATAATTATTCTTTGAGAGGAACTTTTAGAGTTTACCAAATACTTCTCTTTGTAAAAGTGAGTTGATTAAGTTTTGGGTAGAAAGCTTAATCAAATTGTAAGGTTTCATCCTCATCCAAGAAAAGGGGAAGAATTCAAGTAGTGAATTGATTGAAAATCCTTAGTGGGAGCTAAGGTAGTGGATGTAGAGTTCGCTTGGAGAAATTGAACCACTCTAATTGCCTTGTGTCACATTTTTTTCCAAATTTTCACCAACCAAATTTTTTACCACCAATTCATCCCCTCTTGGCCATTTGCAATTGTATGATCAATTCAACAAAAATGAACTTATACCTCATGTACATTGAATCTATTGTTACACTGAATTACATTGATTGGCAGTAAAGGAAAATTGATTGTCATGAACTATTGATATTGAAACATTGCTTGAGCATTGTTTAAATGAGATTGCTTGAGTTTAAGACATTGATTGTGTTCAACTGACTTGTTCTTCTTAAAAGAAATTGTATGCCATGAGCTTATAGGTAATGATATGTTGCTTGATCTCTTCCTGAATGAAATTGTACATGATTGAGATATGAATTGTGTAACATCTCGAAAACCGGTCTAGTCGGTATTGGATTCCAATGATCGGAGTATTGATGTTAAATATTGAAATATTGAATCCTTGATATAGATTATATTGTTAAAGGACCGTAATTGAACTAATTCCTTGGTTAAGAATGTCTTGAAAATGCCTAATATGATGTTTTTGAGCTGGGCGTTTAGATACGGCAAGACTCGTACTAAAACGGCCTAGGCGAGGCATTTCAAAACGAGTATAGGGCGTTCCGATATGGTTATAACTGTATTAACTAACTTTTGGACTTTTGCTCAACTTTTTCGATACGGTTTCACTCGTTTCGAAATGGGTCCCCTGTCTCAAATATGTTTAAAGAAAAAATTGAAAAAAAATGATAAGGATATGACTCACATGCTTATTACTGCTATTCCCACGTGATTATCATCAGAAAAGTTGACTAGAAGTTATCTACATGACTAGTTTTGATAAGGATAAAGAAAAGAGAAATTATTATTTTATAGTATACCCTTGGATGAGGGAAATCTTCCCTTTTGCTATGAGGGAGGTGGGAAATGATGTAATTGGAAAATGAATTAAAAGCTTTCATCTTTGTTTTGCTTCACTGAGACTCATTCTACATTTCCTTGTTTTAAGAGAACAAGCAAGCACCACCATTGTCATCTTCAACCTCAAGCCTTTAGGCATACAACTCTCTATTGTGAGACATAAGCTTAGGCTTCCCTTGATTTAAAAACATCGATTCATAGCTATTGATTGGGTAAGTGGAAGCCCTAAGTTAATCATTGATTCTCTTGGTTATTGAATGTCTAATTTCAAGCTTTAAAATAAGCTTTGTCAATTAGATAATGGCTAATCAAGTATCGATAGTGTCATATTGATTATAATAGTCCCTTATTGTTCTTCCTAGTTCAAGAAGTGGAAAAGATTAACCTATAATCTCCATTGAAAGCTAGTAATAAGGGAATCACCATCTGAGAGCCTTAGAAGCTTCGGATTATCGAGGTGAGTGTAGTCGGAGTCTCGAATTGGGTGAGGAGCCTTTTCGAATCTATCGTTATTGATTTCGTATGATTACAAACCATTAAATTAAAGGGGTAATGTAAAAAGCAGCATTGAAAACCATATTGGTAAGTTTGGTAAGTATTGCATCGATTCATCGTCCATAGCATGTCACGCCCCGGTTTTGGGCTCAGAAGTTTTGGGCGTTGACGGGTTCGGTCAAAGTGCTGGTCGAATATATAAGAGTGAATTTAGGAAATCCTAGTTCGGGTTGCATTAAAAATATGGAAAAATGTTCTAAAATCATCTTTTAATATAATTAAGTGAACTGTGAAATCAATTTTAGAAAATGAGGTTCGGAAGGTTGACATTTTGGCTAGTGACCAAAATGTAATTTTTGAAAGTTGCGTGACTGTTTTATAAAGGATTGAAACTTTGAATCTTTAAGGAGCTATTATTCCAAAAAGAGTTTCTCCAGATTTTTCTAAGATATTTTAAGGATTTATTCTGATTTTAAAGTTTATGAAATGTGGAGGGAAATTATTTTACCATTTCATAACTAACTTTTCATTTTCTCTCAATTTTCCTTTTCTCTCATTTTCTCTCAACTATAACACATTTCTCCAGATTTTCTTCTCTGATTTTGTCAATCTAAATCACTCATTTCAACTCTCTTTTGATTCCTAATCATCTTATCAACAAAACCTCTCAATTTGCAAGTTGTTTCATCAAGCTTTTTGGTTCTAAAAAGGAGAAATTCAAGTTTGGAGGTAAGAACGACCTTCTCCTCTAAACTCTCAGTTCTTTACTGAAATTCCTAAGTTCTCAATCCTTGATTTGTGTTTTGTTAAAGGCTTTTCAATTGAAATCTTGATTTTGGCTTAAAATGCAAGATTTGGTGATTTTTGGTGAAATTTTCGTGTGATCTGTTTGGGCAGTGTTTTGAAGTGTCAAATTGATGTTAAATGAATGCTAAATCGATTAGAAGTTGAGGTTTAATTAATGTAATCCCGGATAGGTTGAATTTCTTAAGTTTTGCTTGAGTTTTTGGTTGTTTTTGGAGTGTCTTTGGTGATCTGTTATACCTGGAGGTATAAGGACGTGTTTGTGATCATTTTGGATGTTAATTGATGTTTAAAAATGGTTAGAAGTGATGGATCTTGGCTGGGTTAAGTTTTGGAAGTGTTTGGAGGTGATTTCGGTTGTGTTTGGTAGCCGAAATGTTGGATTTGTGATGAGCAGCGAGTTGTGTTGTGTTGCTGGTGTTTTTAATGCATAATGATGCATTAATCCTCTGTTGTTGTGTGCTTGAAACATGGGAGTTTGATCCGTGAGCTTTAGAGGTGGTGCGGAAGGCTTCGGATGCTTGGAAGGCTTGTTGGTTAGCCTTGTTTTGGTTATCGGTGAGTGAAGTTGGGTTTTCAGCTTTTTAAACCAAGGTTTGAAGGTTTTGGGAGCTTAGTTTAAGTCTAAACAACTTTGCTAAGCTCAAGAGTAAGTAAATGGATTTCTTTCTTGGTTTGTATTATGAATTGGCTTTTAAGCAATTGTGGTTGATGATTGAAATGCATGTGTTTTGCATGGTTTATATTCTGTTTTGAAAGCATATTTTAAGCATGGTTTAATGCTGGTTTTGAAGGCCATATGTGAAGGATGCTCAAGGTAAGAGATCCTTGGTTTTGTACATGGAAATTGTGGTTTTGATGCATAGTGTTGCATGTTGTTTAATGGCTTTTGTGTGATGCTTTAAAATAGTGGATTATTGTTGTTAATGATGTACATTAGTAAGTGATGCTTAAGGTTACAAAGGTGGTTGAAAGTCCTTGTGTAAGCCTTGTTTATTTAAGAACAACATGGTGTTGGTAAGTCCATGGTTGGTTCTTGGTTGAGGTAAATGATGGTTTTTGCATGATGGTTATGCATGTGAATCATTGAACTAATGTGGTAAGATGGTTATATTGGCAAGTGATGTAAGTGGTTCTTGGTTCGTTGATCGGATATAGTTAGCCGGCTATAGGATTGGGTGCACCGTGAATTAAGTCGCCTTGGAGGTGGAGTGGTCAAGAGTGGACCCGTAAACTCCCTTCAAGTATCCTAACGAGATGGTTAAGGTCATAATGGAGGTTGATGCCCATTCGAGGACCTTGGTTAAGCAAAGGTTATATGGTGTTTAAAAGTCCATATATGGGAACCTTGTGCTTGTTAAGATCACAATGGCGGTGTAAGTCCATGTGTGGATCTTGTGTAGGGTGTCCCGGATCTCGTTAGTGATGTTATACAACTACCAATCGGTGATGCAAAGGTTGTATGGTGTTTAAAAGTCCATACATGGGAACCTTGTGCATGTTGAGGTTGTATGGTGTTTAAAAGTCCATACATGGGAACCTCGGGAAAAGCTAAGGTTGTATGGTGTTTGAAAGTCCATACATGGGAACCTTAGGATGTTGAGGTCAAATGGTGTTTAAAAGTCCATTTGGGGACCTTGGATTGGTAGTGTGTATGGAGCGTAGGGACAACGCTTTTGATCCGCGTATTCGATCGGGTGTTGAGTTGAAAAGTGGATGTGGTTGATCACTTGGAAGCCAATGTAATGTTCTTGATCATAAAGAAGCATGAGATGCTTGAAAAGATGCATGGTTGCATGAAAAGTGTTTAATGCTTGTGAATGCATGTTTACTTGTTAAGTTGAACAAGTGTTGATTATCATTTGGTAAATGATGCATGTGTACATGAAATCTCTTTAATGCATTGGAGTCTTGCTAAGACTTGTTTTAAAAGGCATGTGATGATGATGTTGTGGTTCATATATTGCCTTGGTTTAATGCATGCGTTGGATTGTTTGAGTAATGGTTTTTAAAATGGTTTCTTGCTTGGTATGACATTCAAGCATGGGAAAGGTATGAGATGAATGGAAGTGTTTTCCAAGGTTTGAATTTAACTAGCATATGGTGTTTATGCATGGCATGGTTAAATTGGTGGTTTATGCATTTATGCTTTGAAAAGGTTTCTTAGTTTGCTAAGCTAAGGGTTGGTTTCATGTATGTGCAATGCATGGTTTAAGCATGATGTTGAAAAGGAGTTTTCAAACTTTGCTTGGTAAACAAATCGGGTTTGTTTTAAAAGTGATTTTATGACCCGCTGCATTGATGGTGTTTTGGTTTTGAGCATTCCTCACTAAGCATTATGTGCTTACGCTCCTTTTTGTCCATCAATGCAGATTCTTGAGGTTTAGACAACGAGAAGCAAGGGATTCAAGGAGGACTCCATTTGAGATGTATGTCTCGGTGAATAGCTATAGTTAATAAAGGCAATGGGGGTAGAATCTCTTGGGTTAATGTGTATGTGTTCGTATATGTTCGGACAAGGATGTTTTAATGTCGTTGTTAATGTTGTTGGATCATGATTTGGCTAATATGAGATTGATTTGGAAGTATGGTGTTTAAATGGTTGCTTGTGTAGGAAGCATGCCTATAGATTTGGGGCTTTTCACATATGTTGACATTTTGATGAATTGTTGATGCAAGTATGTCTCTTATATGTTGAATTGTTTGTTGGTAAAGTTTGGTGGCATTTGGAGTATGTTTGGATGATCAATTGTGTGTTTGAGTGAGCAAAATGCTGCAATCTGTGCAGGGTGTTTCGGAACAGTTGACACCGTTTCGGAACAGGTGCCCTGCATAAACCCAGGCGTCCGAAACGGGTGACACCGTTCCGAAATGGTTTGGTCACTGCCAATCCCCCGTTGTGGTACGCGTTGCGGAACGGCCCCGTGTTTCGAAACGGGCTCTGCCTGTTTCAGAACGGGTGACCGTTGGGGGCTGACATTGGCAGTTAAATGTTTCAGAATGTTTGCATTTTGGTCCTGAAACTTGTTTGTGTAATTGTATGAGTTTGGAATGTCCGTTTGAGCTGAAATTTGGCTGAGAAGCATGAAACATGATTAATTTTAAGTTGGTAACTTAAAATCTGGTTAAGTCCTTAAAGTTTTCAGAATTTACAATTTGGTCCCTAAAGTTGTAAATTGCTCAATTGGGTCCCTGTTTGATCTCTGATGTTTGTGATCTTTGAGTATGATGTTTGGGTGATCACAATTAGGGCTAATGTGCATCTAGACAAGATTAAAAAGAAAAAAAAGGGTCGTTAATCAAGGTTGACTTTCGGGTTGACTTTGGTTTTCCCTGTGTGACTTTCTTAATTCGGGTCAACTGTCTAGACCGGGTTAAGGGGGTTACATTTGGTGGTATCAGAGCTGAGTTGCGAATGCTTGGGGAAAACGGCAAGTTGTTGTGATGTGTGTTCGATGTTTACCTTGATGTGTGGTTGAAAGCTGGTTGAAACACGTGTTTCTGAGCAAGTTGTTGATGTTTTTCAAGCATGCTTTATGGTTATGAATCTTGGTTGAGCTTATGTGGAATTGTGCTGATGTTGTGAGCTGGTGTTATGCATGATGAAAGTGCTATGAGTATGTTATGTTGATAATATGTTGTTGCAAGTGGATGTTGTTTGGTGAAAGCATGATCAAAGTGTGTTGTTTGATACGCTTGATGTTGTGATATCCATGTTTGTGTTGATTGTTATGTCATGTAAAGGGGAGGATTTGGGATACCCATTGCCTTATTAATATAGCTATTGTGTTATTTTGGAGTTGGAGTTTGAATCATTGCTTAAAGCTGGTCTAACTGGTTTGTTTGTTTTGTTGTGATTGTTTGTTGTTGTTAGTAGTATGGCAAAGTCGATGGAAGAATGGCAATTGGGTAAGATGGTTGCAGCCTTAGGGCGGGTTGTTAATGCATGGAATTCACCCTTTGGTAGAGGTGTTTTGTCTCAGTCATCTGTGCCTGGATTTGAGGTGGTAAGGCAGGAGGAGGAAGTTGGTTCTGTGATGAAGAGTTCATCATCTGTTGTTCAGGAGGTGTTGGGAACATCTCAGGCTGTGGTGAAGGTAAAGTCAGTGGATGTGCTGGCTGTGGGATGTGTGGGTTTGCCGAAGCAGCGTTTGCTTGATTTGGGTGTTGTGGAGTATCATGGTTCTTCACCGGGGATGTTTGAGGCCTGCTTGGCCAGTGTGATTCTGATTCTGGATCAGGAAGGTTGTGATTATGCCTGTAAGCTGGGAAGTGTTGTTTCTCTGATGTTGGAGGATGCATGTGCCTGGTGGACATCTGTGGCGGTGGCGTCACGTATCCATGATCTTGACTGGGATTTCTTTGTATCTGCCTTTTATGAAAGGTATCTTGGAGAGAAGTTTCCAAGGGTTAAGCAATGTGAAGGTGGTGTTGTTGTGGAGCAAGTGTTGTATGAGCAAGGAGTGGAAGCTCAGCCACCGGTGTGTGACCGTTGTGAAAGGCGCCATGTTGGATGTTGTTGGGGCGCGGGTGCTTGTTGGAATTGTGGTTCTAAAATGCATGTGAAGCGTGATTGTCCCCTTGGGGTGAAGTCAGCTTTGGTGGTAGCCAAAGGGTCTCTGAAAGGTCGTGGGCACGGCCGAGGCAAGGTTCAGAGGTGGCAGAAAGAGCAGAAGGTTGTGAAGAGTTTGGGAAATGAGAATTGCTGGAAATGTGGGTCTGCTGGACACATGAGACGTGATTGTTTGATGTTGGCTCGGAATAGCCAAGGTTCTTTACCGCAAGGAGTTGGTGATAACCCTAGTTTGTTAGCTGGTGCTGCAGCGGTGCGGCAGGAGGATGATGGTTCCGCGAGGAAGAGAGCTCGTCTGATGAAGCTTCAGGGTGGTGTTGTGTTTTCAGGTAACCTGGCTAAGTAATCTTTGCTCTAGTTACCCTGGTTTGGTTTCTGTTGGTTTTCCTTGCGTGGTAAGTTTAGTCTTGTTGCTAGCATGTTGGGGTAATAGTTGTAGTTTGGAAACATCTTTGGTGTGAAGAAGGCTTTAGTGTGTATCTTGTGGTTAGTGGTTGTTATGTATGATGGAGTTAGATAAGCTAGAAGTGAGGTAGGAGGTTGTTTTTAGACGGATTCTGAGGATGTTATTGGAGGGTGTGAATTGGCATTCATGCACAGTTAAAATCATTGTTATATGCTATATTATATATGTGTCGGTCCATGCATACATGTGGCATGACATTAGAGGTTTTGCATACATGTACATCAGGCATTGATAGGGCATGTTGGTGATCATGCATACGATGTTCACACTCGCTAATAATTAATCGAATCTGTTAGTGTGGTGGTTGGGTTAGGTTGGATGCTGGGTTTTTAGAGGTTGCTTTGGTGTTGGGTGAGAGTTAGAAGTAATGGAGTATATTAGGCTAGTTGCTAGTGATAGTGAGAGTAGTATGGCCTGTTGGTAGAAGGATAGTGTTTGATGCTTAAAGAGTTTAGTGGTTTGGTGGTGAAGGGTACTGGTTGAGGTTAGTATCGGTCGAGTGGTTTGAATAGCTAAGTGGAAGGGGTAGCTCCTTGGTGCTAAGTGATGTTGCAGTTTAACGGTTGTGTTTCCAGGTGCTGAGGTAGCTTAGCATTTAAGTTGTTGTGGAAGGGTTGTGTTTGTAAGTGCTGGTTCTTAGTAACTTTTGAGGAGTTGAGGAGTTGGTATGTATGGCAGGTTGGGCGATGTCCTAGTAAGACAAGTGTTATGGTTGAAGTTTGAAGTGGAAGGATTATGAAAGATCGAAGGCTTTTGTTGGTTGTTTGGGTTCTTGTGAGAAGTGGTTGGCTGGTTGTGGTTAAGAAAGTTCCGTTTGAAGTCAGCTGGTGGTGTGTGGAACGGCTGACGGAGTCAAGTTGGGGTTGTGATGTAATTTTTGGAATCTAGGTGAGTAGTCCTGGTGAGTCGTTATGGTAATGTTAGCGGCAGATGTGAAGGATTATCAGCATTCGTTGAGGAGTTTGGGTAAGCAGTTGATGCTTAAAGATTTTTGCTTGTTGGGAAGAATTCCTGAAGGAGGTTTGGGAGTTGCAAGAGTTGTAGAAGCAGAGAAGTTTGCATAGTGGCTGATTTGGATTGGTTAATGTCACTGTGTAAACAAGTTCTGGGAGTTGTGTGTTACAGTGATGTGTGCTGTAAAAGTTGAAGTTCTTCAGGTTGATGTTGGGACTGTGTACAGTCCGGATACGTGAAAGGTTAAGTTGTGGCTATCTTTGAGTGTTCTGGATTTTGTGAACAGTGTGTGGGGTGCTGAGTTTGGTGGAGTTTTGTGTGGATAGTGATCAGTGGTGTTTGAGGCTGTTGTGTTGCCTTGTGTGTTGGTTTGAGAAGGTTGTTATTCTCTTTTCGCCGGTTGAAATTTCAAGGACGAAATTTCCTAAGGGGGGGAGAGTTGTAACGCCCCGGTTTTGGGCTCAGAAGTTTTGGGCGTTGACCGGTTCGGTCAAAGTGCTGGTCGAATATATAAGAGTGAATTTAGGAAAGCCTAGTTCGGGTTGCATTAAAAATATGGAAAAATGTTCTAAAATCATCTTTTAATATAATTAAGTGAACTGTGAAATCAATTTTAGAAAATGAGGTTCGGAAGGTTGACATTTTGGCTAGTGACCAAAATGTAATTTTTGAAAGTTGCGTGACTGTTTTATAAAGGATTGAAACTTTGAATCTTTAAGGAGCTATTATTCCAAAAAGAGTTTCTCCAGATTTTTCTAAGATATTTTAAGGCTTTATTCTGATTTTAAAGTTTATGACCCGCTGCATTGATGGTGTTTTGGTTTTGAGCATTCCTCACTAAGCATTATGTGCTTACGCTCCTTTTTGTCCATCAATGCAGATTCTTGAAGTTTGGACAGCGAGAAGCAAGGGATTCAAGGAGGACTCCATTTGAGATGTATGTCTCGGTGAATAGCTATAGTTAATAAAGGCAATGGGGGTAGAATCTCTCGCGTTAATGTGTATGTGTTCGTATATGTTCGGACAAGGATGTTTTAATGTCGTTGTTAATGTTGTTGGATCATGATTTGGCTAATATGAGATTGATTTGGAAGTATGGTGTTTAAATAGTTGCTTGTGTAGGAAGCATGCCTATAGATTTGGGGCTTTTCACATATGTTGACATTTTGATGAATTGTTGATGCAAGTATGTCTCTTATATGTTGAATTGTTTGTTGGTAAAGTTTGGTGGCATTTGGAGTATGTTTGGATGATCAATTGTGTGTTTGAGTGAGCAAAATGCTGCAATCTGTGCAGGGTGTTTCGGAACCGTTGACACCGTTTCGAAACGGGTGCCCTGCATAAACCCAGGCGTCCGAAACGGGTGACACCGTTCCAAAACGGTTTGGTCACTGCCAGTCCCCCGTTGCGGTACGCGTTGCGGAACGGGTGACCGTTGGGGGCTGACATTGGCAGTTAAATGTTTCAGAATGTTTGCATTTTGGTCCTGAAACTTGTTTGTGTAATTGTATGAGTTTGGAATGTCCGTTTGAGCTGAAATTTGGCTGAGAAGCATGAAACATGATTAATTTTAAGTTGGTAACTTAAAATCTGGTTAAGTCCTTAAAGTTTTCAGAATTTACAATTTGGTCCCTAACGTTGTAAATTGCTCAATTGGGTCCCTGTTTGATCTCTGATGTTTGTGATCTTTGAGTATGATGTTTGGGTGATCACAATTAGGGCTAATGTGCATCTAGACAAGATTAAAAAGAAAAAAAAGGGTCGTTAATCAAGGTTGACTTTTGGGTTGACTTTGGTTTTCCCCGTGTGACTTTCTTAATTCGGGTCAACCGTCTAGACCGGGTTAAGGGGGTTACATTTGGTGGTATCAGAGCTGAGTTGCGAATGCTTGGGGAAAACGGCAAGTTGTAGTCATTGATTATTGATATTGTTTAGTGTTGGTGTAGTGGTGGAGTTCGTGTATCCAAATACGGTTGAAATCGATCCAAGAAAGAAAGTTGATTATTGATATTGTCATTGATGATATGATCATTGATATTGCATTGTCATGATATTGAAACTATGTTTCAACAAGATTGAAGAGAATGCTTTGATCATTGTATATTGATGTAAGGATTGCCATCAAAGCATGACAGAATACCATGTACATTCTTTGTTATTGGCTACCTCACTTAGACTATGTAAGTCTAATGCATTCATTCTCCATACATTTTACGTTAAGGAAAGTATCGAATCAAGATCGGGATTAGCTGGAAGTTTGGCAAGTCACCACGAGTTTAATGTAAAGTACTTTTGTCCCTTGAACTCCTGGAATGGTGGAAATTAGTTGATGATGATGTTTTGTTTATGTGTATAAAGGCTATGTGTTGTACACGGATAAAGTGTCTTAAATGACTTGCTAAGTTTGCTTGGAAATGGCTTTATATGCATATTTGGCTTTAAAAGGTGAAAATGTAGTAAACGTATTAGAATGATGATGAAAATTGGCATGCTAGTAGCTTATATCATTTATATATTGTGTATAAAGTTTCATTGCATTTGGATATCTTTTGGTAGGTTAAATCGAATAAAAACCAACAAGAATCTGTTATTACAGGTCAGGCTTTATCGAAACGGGTGATGGCGTTTCGATACAGGTAAGCATAATTGAACCTAAGAAAACAGGGCGTACTGAAATGGAATAGGGCTGCATCGAAACATTTTGTCATTGGAATCCCTCGTTTCGATATGGGTTTATAGTGTATCGAAACGGGTCAAAGTCAAAGTCGAAGGAAGTCAACTCGTACCGATACAGGGCTTGCCCGTATCGATACATTCAAAGAGGAAAAATCAACATGGGTTGATCATCGTCAACCCGTACCGAAATAGGCTTGAGTGTTTCGATACATGGTTAGTTAAATTGGTTAAAAGGCATAATTTGAAGGTTTGCACTATTTACAGTTTGGTCACTGTATTTTGAAATAGTAAATTGAATGAGTTAATGGACTTCAAATTGTATGAAATTTTATAGGCTAGCTAATATTGAACTGAATTTCATTGGGGTATTGTATTTTGCACCGAAAAACGTCTAAATTGTAAGATTTACAAAATAGTCCTTAAAACTTGTAAAATTTATAAATTGGCCCTAATTAATTAATTATTGCTTTCTAATGAGTAAATTGGACTAAGATATACATTTGATAAAGTTTTGTTCTGTAATTTTGTCTAAGTGTTGAAATTTAAATGAAAATTTATCAAACTGATCACCGTATCGCTCACCGATAGCATGCTCCGACTTGGTTTTCGACCAGGCCGGGAAGGGGTGTTACATTTGTGGTATCAGAGCTAGAGTTTAGTCAGTTATGGACTAAACCTATGCATATTTGTATTTTTTATTGTGCTACTGTGCCACCTATGAGTTATATTGTTGTATATTGTTACTTGTCGGCTAATCCGATCTTTTATTTATAAATGTCTAATTCTAATCAAGCTCGAATAGGTGATCATAGTGTTGATTCCTTAACTCATGGTGAGGAAGTTAAGGGGAGAATCCTCCAAATCCTTAAAATTCTATAGTACAATATCATGAGCCTGAAGTACAATCAGCTTAAACGGAATGTTTTAGGAACATGGCTGATATGTTCAAAGTATTCATGACATCGATGAATGTTGACCAAACTTCTCAAATTGCCATTGTTGCTATTTCGAGTACCCGAGCTCATATTGATAAGTTACCTCAACATCGAGTTTACTCATTTACCGGGCAAAATGATGAAAACCCTGATATTGCAGAGTATTCGTTAGACAATACTTTACGGATTCTGAATAAACATCTGCAATGCTCTGAAGAACATAAACTCGAATGTGCCCTTTCTTTGCTAGCTGATGAAGCACTATATTGGTGGGAAGCAACGGTCTTGACAGTCGCTGAAGTGACTGTGAATTGGGAGTTCTTCCTACAAGAATTTCGAAAGAAATACATTAGTGAGTACTACCTTGCCGAGAGACGTGACATCTTCCTTCATCTAAACAAGGTGATCGACCTATCGAATAGTATATCCATGACCTTTGCAAATAATGTCGATATGGAGTTGAATACATTAAGAAAAAGAGAAGTGTAGAATATTCATCAACGATTTGAACGATGAACTATGTCATATATTCATGGCTTTGTGCATTACTGATTTTCAAACCTTTGTTAATAGAGTCAAAGATACCGAAGGTGCTCAAAAGGCTCCCAAGAATAGTGGGTTGAGCAAATCCGAGAAAAGACACCGAGATGAACCTTATGAATCTTTAAAACAGGGGAAGTATCAAGATTCGAAACTGAGCGTGTATCCACAGCCTTCCTAGTATGAATACCTTGCTAAACCACAAGCGGTAACACAGTTCTTCCCTAGTGCTAAATCCATTGAAAGCATTGATGGTTAGGAACAAGGAACGAAGTTTCCACTTTGTAACTTCTGTCGACACAGGCACCCTGAGAGGCAATGTCGCAAGAAATCTAGAGCTTGTTTTTTTTTGTGGTAAGATGGGACACCTTAGACGAGATTGTCCTAAAAACCAATTTTCCAATTTGTCCCCTGCTTAATCTTTTCGAGGCAAGGGAACAAGACAAGGATCCTTCGAAAAGTCTGGAGCTTCATCCAAAGCATCGTACTGACCTGAATCTAAAGCTTCTGCACAAATGTACCATGTGAGAGGCAAGGAACAAGGGGATGATCACGACTTTATTCCAGGCAAAAATTCGAGGACGACTATTTCTTAAGGGGGAGAGTTGTAACACACTAAAAACGGGTCTAGTCAGAATTGGATTCCGATGATCAGAGTATTAATATTAAATATTGAAATATAAAATCTTGTCTATTGATTATATTGTTAAAGGACCCTAATTGAACTAAGTCCTTAGTTAAGAATGTCTTAAAAATGCCTAATATGAAGTTTTTGAGTTGGGCGTTTTAATACGGCTAGACTCGTACAGAAACGGCCTAGGTGAGGCTTTTCGGAACGAGAATAGGGCGTTCCGATACAGTCATAACTGTATCCAATAACTTTTGGACTTTTGCTCAACCGTTTTGATACAGTTTCACTTGTTTCGAAACGTGTCCCCTGTTTCGAATATGTTTGAAGGAAAAATTAAAAGAAAATGATGAGATAATGGATCACCTAGTTCTTTGCAACTCTCCACGTGATTTTGATCAGAAAAGATGACTAGAGGTCATCTATATGTTTAATATTGAAAGGATAAGGAAAAGATATAAAACAATGGTTTATAGCTTACCCTTAGATGAGCGAAACATTATCATTGGCTATGAGGGAAGCGGGAAATGATTGAATTGGAAAATGAATTAAAAGCTTTCATTTTTTTGCTTCACCGAGACCCATTATTCATCTTTTTGTTTTGAGAGAACAAGCAAGCACCACCATTGTCATCTTCAACCTCATGCCTTTAAGCATACACCTCTCCATTGTGAGCCATAAGTTTAGGCTTTCCTTGATTTAAGAATATTGATTCATAGCTATCAATCGGGTAAGTGGAAGCCCTAAGTTAATCATCGACTCTCTTTATTATTAGATGATCAATTCCAAGCTTTAAGATAAGCTTTGTCCAATAGCTAATGGCTATTCAAGTATCGATGTTATCATATTGATTCTAATAATCCTTAATTGCTCTTCCTAGTTCAATAAGTGGTAAATATTAATCCATCGTCTCCATCGAAAGCTAGGAATAAAGGGATAGTCATTTGAGAGCTCTGGAAGATTTGGATTATCGAGTTGAGTGTAGTCGGAGTCTCAGAATTTGGCGAGGAGCCTTTCCGAATATATCGTTATGGATTTCGTATGATTATTAACCATTGAATTAAAGGGTTATTGTATAAAGCATCATTGAAAACCATATTTGTAAGATTTGTAAGTATTGCATCGATTCATTGTCCATAGCATCGCTATTATTGTCATGGAAATCATTGAAGCATTGATATATAGAATCATTGATATGTGTTTATTGCTATTGCCTATTGATATGGTTACATGATTACTGAAATATTGACATTGAATTATTGATATCAAACTACTGTCATTGAATCATTAATACTGAACTATTATCATTGAATCATTAATACTGAACTATTATCATTGAACCATTGATATCGACCTATTATTATCGGACCGTGGGATAGAAGTATTGGATACAATTGGAATGCCATATAATTCATGAGCTCGGTGGTACGGAGATTATACTGTGTAGTGAAGGGATGCGATGCGTGTTGGTCAAAATAGTGTAGTGGAGGATATTGGACCATATTGTTCATTGTTGGTGTAGTGGTGGAATTTGCGTATCCAAATACGGTTGAGATCGATACAAGGAATAATGTTGATTATTGATATTGTTATTGATGATATGATTAATGATATTGCATTGTCATGATATTGAGATATTGACATTGATAATAAGATTATTGATACTATGTTCAACATGATTAAGGAGCACGCCATGCTTATTCATGCAATTGAAAGATTATTACAGCATATTAAATGGCGTACATTATTCATACGTTGTTGTTGGCTACCTCACTTAGACTATGTAAGTCTAATGCATTCATTGTCGATACATTTCAGGTCAAGGAAAGTACCGGATCAAGATTGGGATTAGCTAAAAGTTTGGCAAGTCACCACGAGTTTAATGTAAAGTACTTTTGTCTCTTTGAACTCCTAGAATGATGACAAAGTAGTTAAAGTAATTGATGATGATGTTTTATTTATGTGTATAAAGGTTATGTGTTGTATGTGGATAAAGTGTCTTACATGACTTGCTAAGTTTGCTTGAAAATGGCTTAATATGCATATTTGGCTTAAAAAGGTGAAAACATAGTAAACGTATTCGAATGACGATGAAAATGGACATGATAGTAGTGTATGTCATTTGAATATTGTGTATAAAGTTTCATTTCTTTTAGACATCGTATGGTAGGTTAATTCGAATAAAAACCAACAAGAATCTGTCATTTCAAGTTAGGCCGTATCGAAACGGATGATGACGTTTCGATACGGGTAAGCATAATTGAACTTAAGAAAACAAGGCGTACCGAAACAGATTAAGGTCGTACAGAAACATTTTGTCACTTGAATCCCTCGTTTTCATATAGGTTCATAGCGTATCGAAATGAGTCCAAGTCAGCTGAATTCAACCGGTATAGATATAGGGCTTGCCAATATCAATACGGTCAAAAAGGAAAAGTCAACATGGGTTGACCATCATCCTTCCGTATCGAAACAAGGATTGAGTGTTTCGATACATGGTTAGTTAAATTGGTTAAAAGGCATAATATGAAGGTTTGCATTGTTTACAGTTTGATCATTGTATTTTGAAGGATTAAATTGAATGAGATAGTGGACAGGAAATTGGTATGAAATTTTATTGTACTGATCACCGTATTGTTCACCGGTAGCACGCTCCAACCCGGTTCTCTACCAGGCCCGGGAAGGGGGTGTTACAAATCCCCAATTCTTTAAAGATGTATTTAGGCATGATATTGATGCTTGCACATAAATTACATAACGCTCTCCCCTCATATGTGTTTCCGATCATACATGGTATGAGAAAGCTTCAGGGATCCTTGAGCTTGGGTGGTGCTCGATTGTGTAATGCGGCCATGCATTCCTCTGTTACAACCACCATTTCAAATTCCCCCATTCTTTTTCTTTTTGTCAATATGTCCTTGAGGAACATGGCATAATTTGGAATCTGCATCATAGCCTCCACCAAATGTATATTAATATGTACCAGTTTATGCATATCCAAGAACTTTTTAAACTGATACTCTTGCTTGGGTTTTTTCAGCCTCTAAGGGAATGATGAAGTTGGTGGGTTGTCTCTAGGATTTGTGAGTTATGTCACAAGGTCTGCGGTGGCAAGATTTGTCTTAACTAGTGTCGCAGCATCCTTGTCCTTACACTGTGTAGGGACAATGGGCTCTTGTGGTTTCTCTTTTGCTGTTTGTTTAGTCTATTTCTCTTGTAGTTGAATACCACTCCGGTGATTACAGCCTTGCACTGCTCGTACGATATCGCATTAGCGGCTTTAGTGTCGCTAGGGAAACCTCCAACTGGCCTTGTGTTCAATATTTGAATGCTCTGCCCCACTTGTGTTTCTAAGGATTTCAACGGTTCTTCGATGTTCTGCAGCCGCATTTCTGTCCTATACATAAAATTTTAAGTCTTTTTTATGAACTTTTCAGTGTTAGCCATATATGCAGTAGTTTGATTCATAAAAGCATGAAGAGTGTTTTTTTAAAGAACTAGACCGCATCGGCTATTGCGACGGCATGTGTTGCTACGACATCATGAATTATTGGAATCTTCGGGATGGGGCATATTGATGCTATGGATTGAGGGCCTTGTTAGGATTACTAAAGGAGAAGCTGGGGTTCTTTTTCCAAGCTGATTTGTAGTTGTTGGACATCTGAATGTTATGGTTGAAGTTTCCATCAAAGCAGGCTGACTCTGGGTTCAGCGGGCATTCAGAAAAGGCATGGTTATCCCCACAGTCCTCCCAAAATAAATGTAACACCCTAGTTTTGGGCCTATATGTTTTAGACATCAGATCGGATTGGTCGAGAACGGTTCGAATCGTGTAAGGTGAGTTTAGGAAATCAAGGATCGAGATAGGATAAAAATGTTATAAAAATTTCTAAAATCCTCTAAAATATATTTAAGATGTTGGTCAAATCAATTTTACAAAAAAGGTTTTGGAAAATGGACATTTTGAGTAGTGACCAAATTGTAAAGTTGTAAAACTGTGAAAAAATGCTATTTTCTAGAAGGGAGTCAAAATCTTAGAATCTTTAGGGCGCTTTGGTACAATTTAGCCTTTTCTTCAATTTGACATGTGTTTTTAAAGGGTTTTAATAAAGGAATTAAAATGGTTTTACTTAAATATTAAATAAATGAGTAATTATAGAAGTTTTAATCACGTAACTATTTTTTCCTCTCTCATTTCAGCCAAACACATTTCTTAAAAAACTTTTTATCAGATTTCTTTTCTCTCAAATTCATCGCGTCTTCTCTAAACTCTTTTTCAAAGATTCACTTCTTTTTCTTCAAGATTTTTGGAAGAAAAACTTGCCAAATTGTCAAGGGGGCAAGGATTGGAGGTAAATCTCGTTCTTAACCTTCAATACAGGTTCTTTATTGAAATTCCCAAGATTATTGACTCTCATTAATGATTTTTAACTGAATTTTGATTATAGTTTTGATTGGAGATCAAAATTTTGTGCAATTGTGGATGAAATCTTGATTTTTGGACTTGATGAGTTAGGCTCTATTTTGTATTGATTTTAGTTGAGTTCTAAGTTGATTTATTTGTTAAAATGATGCATTGATAACATAGATCCCGAAATCCTTGATATCCTTGAGTTTCCTGGTAGTTTTAAGTGAGATTTTGGGCTGAAATGGTGGAATATTGCTTGTTGGAGGTATAAGGATGAGTTAGGATGTTTATTAGATGTGTTTTGATGTTGATAATTGTTTGGAAGTGATGTATGATGGCTGGGCTTGGTTTAGGAAGCAATCGATTGGGTTTTCGGTTGTTTTGGAAGTGTATTTTGGTGTAGTTTGTGTGAGCAACGAGTTTGTGAATTGTTGCTGGTGTTAGAATGCATTTTAATGCATTTAGATCTCTGTGTTGATGATGTGAAAACATGGAATCTTGATCCGAAAGCAAACGAGGTGATTTTAGAGGCTTCAGAGGTGTAATTTCATTGTCGGCGAACAAGGCTTCGCATATCGGTGAGTGGAAATGCAATTTCCTACTTTGTAATGCTTGAGCATGATCTTGGGAGCTTAGTGTATGTTTGATACACTTAACTAATCTCAAGTGTAAGTGTTTCAGTAATCCCTCCCTTGTAAATGTGCTTTGTTTGATGAAATTGCACTTGATGTGAGAGTGGATTTGTTTACTGTTTTTAAGCATGTTTAAGCGTGGTTTAATGATGGATTTTAGTGCCATTATGTTAAGGATGCACTCGATAAGTGATCCTTGATTTGCATGAGTTGAATGCATATGAATTTAAGCATGTGAGAGTGGATTTGTTTACTATTTTTAAGCATTGTGGTTATGCTTGTAAAACAATGGATTAACGTGGTTAAATGATTATATTGCCAAGTGATGAAAATGGTTTTTGGTTACTTTAATCGGATATAGTTAGCCGACTATAGGATTGGGTGCACTGTGAATAAAGCCGCCTTGGATGTCGAGGGGTTGTGATTGTGTCGTAATCTCCATCCAAGTATCCTAACGATTGAGGTTAAGATCACATTGGTGAATGGTTAGTCTCGGGTGTGAGTCTTGTGTAAGTGTCCCAAACTCTCGTTAGTGGAATTATACAACTACCGATGAGTGATGTTTAGGGGTTGTGATTGTGCCATTAATCTCCATCACGGGTGTTGAGGGGTTGTGATTGTGCCACTAATCTCCACCTTGTGTAGTCCGGTAGTTTGTATGAAGCGTGAGGGACAACGCTTGTAATCCGCGTATCCGGTTGTGTCTTGTGTTGAAACGGTTTATGGATTATCAATTGTGAGCCAATATAATGTAAATGAATAATTTGAAGCATGAGATGCTTGTATATGATGCAGGGATGCATGAGATATATGTGTATGATGCAAGAATGTATGTGATGCTTGTTTAAAGCATGAGCAAAGGTTTATTTGTTGTTTTAAAATGATGCATAAGAGTATGTGGTTAAAAAGTGCATTGAGGTCTTGAGAAGACATGTTTTATAAATTGGCATGAGATGTAAAGTGTTGGTTTTGCAAATTATGATACAAGCATTGATGAATGTTATTTAGCGATCCTCACTAAGCTTTGTGCTTACACTCTTTTGTTTCATCAATGCAGAAAGCTAGGCTTTGAAGGCAGCAAGTAGGCAAGAGGAATCCAAGCTTTAAATCTTGCAAAGTATGTGGTTTTGCATCGGTGTAATAAAAGGCAATGGGTGGGGTTATGCCATTGCATGGTAGTGAATGTTTTTCCTTTGTTTTGAGCATGTTTGATAGTTACTTTTGAGATGTATTTGGCCTTTATGGTTTGATTTTGGATATGGAGGATGGTTTTGTCATGTTATTGTTTTGGTGGACTAGGGAGCATGCCTTTAGCACCTAATCTTGCATGTTGGTTGTCATGTTATAACAAATGCCTTGATATGATGATTGTTGATATGTATCCATTTTGTATGCATGATGTGGCATGTCTCGGGAATGATTTGAATGTGTTAAAGCATGGAAAACCAACAAAATCTGCTGTTGCAGGGTAAGGCGTATTGGAACGCCCTTGCCTGTTTTGGAATAGGGGCCTGAAATGGCCATAAGGTTTCGGAATGGGTGAAGGCGTATCGAAACGTTTTGGCTACTGGAAGAGGGTGTTTCGATACGGGTCTCGGTACGCACCCGAGTAATTAAACAGTCAACCCTGTTTCGAAACGACCGTTTCGATACAAGGCCATCCGTAACGAAAAGCATGACTGTTGGGTTTAAATTTTGAACTATTTTTTTTTAAGTTTAGGGCCTCATTAAAAACCCCTACTAAACTTATTAGGGGAAAAGAGTACCCTTCATTTTATTTCTCTTAATATTAATAGATATACCAAGGTCCTATGCCGAAAGGGAGAAACATCCATATATATAAACCCTCTTACGTATCTACCCATGAGATTATATCCCCCGTCAACCTACCTAGCCAATTCCTTCCTTCGCCAGTTTGTCAGCCTCCATGTTGCAAGATCACGGCACCCACCGGACCATCCAGCCACGTTCATGGATCAAGCTTCTCAGCTCTGTTGCTGGGGACGATATGAAACACGGGGCCTCGACATCTCCTAATAACCAGTCCACCAAGGTCCTGCAATCCATCTCCACTATAAGTCTGTGGTTTCTACTCCAGTTCGACTGTAAACATCTGCCTATCCTCTCTGCTGCTGCCTGGAACTCAATCAACGTAGGCGGGCCCGAATTGCTCGGGCAAGAAAAGTGCAGAAGCTTCTTACCTTGAAAATCCCTCAAGATGCCGCCGATACCACATCTCCCACCGGCACGGGACACTGCACCATCGACATTGAGCTTTACAAACCCAGCCGGTGGAGGCTCCCAACTGAGGGACGCAACAGTCCTCGTACCACCCCCCGATAGATTTCGAGCTAACGAAGGTTCGGCAATCAAACTCTCTATCGAGACTGAGCCCCATGGGAACTTTACCTTTAGCCTTGTTGCCAATCGACATTTTACAAGAAAAATGAGTTGCAGTAACTCTAGCTTTTTTCCTTGGAAGACCGCTTCATTCCTACCTAGCCAAACTGTCCAAATCACTGCAAATGGAACCACCTCCCACCATACTTTGTGCCGTGCCTCTACTAGTCCACTCCATGCTTCCAGGAAGATAGACGACAATCTAGGCATAACCAAATAAGCACCCAAACACCTGCAAAAGTGCATCCAGATTTGCCATACTATATTGCAACCAAAGAACAAGTGAAAAACCGATTCCTCCAACTTGCCGCACATAGGACATTTATCGTCACCATTCAATACTACACCACGCTTCAATAACTCCTTTTTACGGGGACACAACCCAACATAACCCGCAAAACCATCACCTCGACCTTTGGCGGGGCCACGCCTAGCCCAATTTTATTGGACCCTCCTGCATGGTTCGGGTATGATCCCTTGCCAACAATTTCATAGAACGTACTTTATACACCCCATCATTGTTTCCACGCCAGCTTACCCAGTCTCTTGCAACCATAATCGGAATGAAGTTGTTCAGCAGTTCCATCATCTCCATCCATTGACTTCTCTCCCGATCGAAAACTTGTCTACGCAATTGGATGTTCCAAACCCATCTCGATTCTCCTCTTGTCCCATAATCTGCTATTCTCCCTTATTTATTACTTGCTAAGGCAAATATGCGAGGAAACCGAGTCTTCAACGTAACATCACCTAGCCAAAGCTCGCTCTAGAATTTAATCGATTTCACATCTCCTACTTGAAGAGCACAATTCTCTCTTAGACACTGCCCCACATTATCTTCACGGTAGAAAGAGTTTGCTATGCTCTTCCAAATCCATGATGTTGTCTTAGCCGAGGGATTAGGCACCAACATCTTCGATGTATCATTTCGAACCAAGCTCCAAATTACACACCTCCAAAGGTTATCTTGCTCGTTGCCGAAGCGCCAAACCCACTTACCGAGCAAGGCTCTATTTGTTAGACCGAGATTCGCTATTCCAAGACCCCCCACATCTTTGTTTGAGCACACTACCTTCCAATTAACCCAGTGTATTCTTGACTTGTTTACGTCGCCACCCCAAAGGAAATTCGCCATCAAGCTACTAAGTCTTTTTCCACTGTTTTAGGCATTCTAAATAAGGACATGTAGTACACGGTTAAACTAGAGAGAACAACCTTCAACATTGTTAACCGACTGCCCATCGAAAGAAGCTTAGACTTCCAACCTTCTAACCATCTCAAAAACTTACTTATGATTGGACCCCATAATGAATTGAGAATATGTTTCGCCCCAAGCGGAAGCCCCAAATAAGTCGTAGGTAAGTGACTCGTTTGGCACCCTACAAGTCCCACCCAACACGTTAAATCAGACTCGACCACATTAATACCGAACAACTGACTTTTTTCATGTTCAACTCCAAACCGGAATCTAGTTCAAACGCACGAAGCACCCTTTTCATATTACGGACTTGACGCTCTTCGCCATCGCAGAAGATTAAGAGATCGTCAGCAAACTGTAGGTGTGAGATCTCTACGCTATCCCCATTTCTACCGACCACAGCACCCGGAAATAAACCTTTCATCACTACTTTTTTTAACATTAAATTCAAGGCTTCTCTCACTAAATTGAAAAGTAATGAGGATAAGGAACAACCTTGTCTCAAGCCTCTCTTGATAGAGAACCTCTCCGTCGGGGCACCATTAACTAAAACAGATATCGACACTGTCAAAATGCAACACATAATCCAACTTCACCACTTCTCACGTAAACCGCATTCCATCATCAATTTGGCAAGGAAATCCCAACTAACTGTGTCATAGGCCTTTTGAAAATCAATTTTAAAGGCTACACCTCCCTTTCCACTCTTAACGATAAAATCTATGACTTCATTCGCTATCAACGAGCAATCCAGAATTTGACGTCACGGAATGAACGCGAATTGGGACTCCCCTACTAGCTTAGGTAAAACCAAACGAAGCCTCCGAGCCAGTACCTTTGACAAAATTTTGTATAATCCTCCAACCAGACTAATCAGACGGTATTCTGATAAAAAAGCCGAATTTAATACCTTAGGAATCAGCGTAGTAAACGAGTGATTAACTCCAGGGTCCCACTTTTTCCCATAAAAAAATCATTGAAGAACCGCATGATCTCCGGTTTCAGTTCTAGACAGAATTTTTTGTAGAAGCCCAAATTAAACCCATATGGACCGGGTGCTTTGTTGCTCTCGGATGCAGCCACTGCTGCCCAAATTTCATATTCCGTGAAACACTTTTGCAAGGAATGCCTCTCTTCTTCGATGATTTTTCGAAAATCCAGACCAAGGCTATCAATTTCCAGTGCATGTATCTTGTTGTAAGCATCTCTAAAGTGCTCCACCACCGCTTGTTTAACACACATCGGATCTTCTACGGTCACATTATCCAACAATATACTCTTTATGGCGTTCACTCTTTTCCTCCCTGAAGCAACCATATGGAAAAAACGCGTATTCCTGTCCCCTTCTTGAATCCACCGAAGTCTGGATTTTTGGATCCATGTGCTCTCCTCAATCCTGTATTCATGCCAAAAAGCAATTTTCAGCGCAATCAGCCGACCCCAAGCATCAGCCGCGGTGGAACCATTTTGAAGCTGAGTTTCTAAAACCGATATGCTTCTCTCTAACTCAACAATACTAGTTCTACCACTTCTGCCGTTCGACCCATACCACTTCCTTGCTGCCGCCTTAGAAGCTTTCAGCACCTTACTAATTTGAGACCCCGGCTTAGCTAACTTCAGGTCACAAAACGTGCTTCTAATACAGCCCACAAAACCTTCGTCGTTCACCCAATAATTATAGCACCTGAACGGTTTAGGCCCACAGTTCTTATTTTCTTCAAAGAGAACAATTGCGCAATGGTCAGAAATCGATTTATCACAAACTTTCTGATTAACTTCGGGAAAATTGGAGATAAAGTCATGAGATAATAGGAAACGGTCTAACGGGATAAAATTGGGGGGGTCACAGTTAATACTCCACATGAAACGGCCACCCTGTAGAGGAAGATCCACTAAACCGGCTTCAAATACAAAGTTATTAAACTTTTCCAGCAACGCTTGATTAGAGGAGAAACCCAACTTCTCGTCTGCATTCAGGAACACGTTGAAATCACCTCCTAAGCACCAATGTATATTCCACTGATGTAAAAAACTAAGTAGTTCCTCAAAAAAATTCCTTTTTTCCGAATCGATTGCTGGTCAATAAATGTTAAGAAACCTAAACTTGAAACTGCCACTGTGAAACGATCCAATTGTAGCTATATACCGCTGCGTTACGACAATATCCGAAACTTTAAACAAATCTTTATTCCACAAACTGATTAATCCTCCTGATGATCCTACTGCAGGTGAGTAAGTTGACTCAACGCCATCCCCCTTCCACAGCCTTTTTACAAGTAATGGTTCTATCACTTCCATTTTCGTTTCTTGAAGCAACAAGAAACATGGGTTGCATTTTTTAATTAACCCCCTAACTGCACTTTGTTTCTCCCTTCTCCTAATTCCTCTGACGTTCCATGATACAATATTAAGACTCATCATCATCAATATAATAAATCCCTATACCAAAGTGACTTACATCCCTTTCTTTAATTCCTATTCTAGTTCTCTTACCTGTTTGATCACGACATCCCTTCCTCCTTTAAACGTTACTTCAAGTAAGTTGCTAACCGCCCAGATCGCTTCCGCTTCAACCTCCTCTGTAGATTTATCAATCCTCTCTACTGAGTGATGTTCAGAGAATTCTAGTCTGAAAGGCAAACCATTCAGAGTATCTTTGATCTGTCTCCTAATTAGCTTCCTCGTATTAGCTCGGAAAAAACCTCATGTCTTGATGACATTACTATGAGTTATGTTCCCCTCGTCTTTTTCCACAGGCGAAATTTTAACACCACTTCCATCCAAGCCTACATCGAAACTGTCGGGGACCATGTCAATTGAGTCTATATGTAAGCCATTAGAGAGGAAGGTGGATAGACTTTCGCGGTTAACCATCTCCCTTCTTGACTTGTCTACACCCAACCCAATCCCGTTCGAGACCTTATCCTCTAATACCGAATCTATGAATTCAACCGAAACTCTATCTTCTGAATCCGATCTATCAAAGCCTTTCATTGCGGGCCCAAATTTGTTAGTAATTATTTCATTGAGCCCCACCATTTTGGTTGAATTATCCAAGCCCCGACATTCTTCTGGCACCAAATCCGAATCTGACCCATCCATCTTTTCATGTTTCTCCTGAAAACCAGGAGAAGAGACAACCCCCTTTTTTAACTCCTGCATCGAAAATTCACACATTCCTTTGGGACCACCGCCATCATTATTCCTCACCATTGAATTCTCTGACAGTGAGTTGTGACGACTCGAATCCCGGGCACCATTCACCGAAGACAGACCCTCATGCCCCTCCCTCCCCGTCTCACCACCCTCCCGTCTTTCCTCCGGCGGAATCTCATCATCACTTTTCTCCCAATTTAGCCAATCATCTGCCAAATTAACTCCATGATCATCTTCTCTTTTGTATGGAGGATCTTCCATAATATCACCAAAAGATAACTTAATGCAATAAATGAAGCCCATCGAAGTAACCCTAATGGAGCTTCGAAACACCGAGAGACTCGCGGCTCATACCCAAATCCTAGCGACATCAAATCTTTCTTTTTCATTGGTTAACTTGTCAACAGCGACAAAAATACCCCATTTGTTTCCAAGAGAAGAAAAAAATCCTCATGCCAGCAAGCCAAAGGCACTCCTTTCAATAGAACTGGAAAGAACTGTAACGGAATCCCTCCGACACAGAGAGGAGCCAGGTGGTCGAACCAGAACCATATGGCTTCACTTTTCTTAGCCAACACCTCCTCCAAAATGGTTTTAGATGCACACTGAATAACGTACGATTCACACTCCACCCCATCTCGAAATTCTAGCCTATATTCCTTCGTGCGATAAGTCTTGTTGAACAAACCCTATTTCATATATTAGTTTGACAACCCCCACCAGACATTGTTGTAGCCACGACACATCTTCTTCTCCCATGTTCACGCTCAAATCACTCACACACATTCCGGGATTGACCGGGTCTTCCCCACTACACTTAGGTTTGTTTAGTAGTGCTTCTTTATAAGACTTCCTATTCATATCCCCTTTTCACACAGTTCCCGCCGATACGAAGGCAAAGGTGGAGGTCCTATATTTGGCTTTCCTATTGTTACTTGGTATGAAAACCCTCACTACCTTCCCATGATGATTGAAAAACTCTCTCAAAGCACCTCTTTGCAGTCTTCTACTCAGATTATCGATGAAGAGAGTCCAGGATTCAGATGAGTTCAATCGTTGATCAAACCTACCATGAGCATTGCCTCTAAGTCAGTTGTAACACCCGCAGTCTTCTTCATCTCGTCACCGGCCGACACACTCCTGCCTTCATTCATATCTTCTTCGATGTTTTGCAATCTCTTTGACGTTTCAGCTCCCGCTTCTCCCATCCTAGGGGTCGAATTTTGAACTGTTTTGGGTTTCTGTTTCTTGCATTTTGTCCTTAAATGTTGATTGCTAAATTCAATGAGTTTGAAGGGTTTGTTTGTGTTGAAATTTGACCTGATGGCATGTTATGTAATTAATTTTGGACTGGTAACATTAAAACTCGTTTAGTCCTTATAAATCTGAAAATTTACGTTTTTGTCCCTAAAAGATGATTCTTTTCAATTGAGTCTCTGTTGGGGTTCCGTTCGCTGTGCCGCTTTCGCTGATTTAATTTGCTAAACATATAGGTTAATATTGAGCATCTAGAAAAGATATAAAGATAAAAAAAGGGTCGTTAATCACGGTTGACTTTCGGGTTGACTTTGGTTTTCTCTATGTAATCTTCGTATTTCGGGTCAAACGTCTAAGCCGGGCTAAGGGGGTTACATTTTTTGGTATCAGAGCCAGATTACGAAAGAATTAGGAATGTTGGTATGTGAAATTGATATGTATTCAAGTATGATGTTTTAAAAGCACGCCAATGGTTGAATTTTGCACCTTATGCCATGTTTGTTTGGTGCAAATTACATGCGAAATGAATATGACTGTGTGATGATGATGTTATGTGGTTTTGTGCTGATTTTGGGATGATGAAAAGTATGTGAGCATGATGTTTCATGTATGCTATGCTCCGTGGGGGAAAATTGGGTGCCCATTGCCTTATTACACTAATCAAATGTTTTGTAAACTTGGATTCTTGCTTGCAGCTGGCCTAAATGGTTTGACTTGTTTTGTTGTTATGTCTTGTTCAATAGCACTATGGGTCCATGTAACCCCCGTAGCCCGGCCTAGACGGTTGGCCCGAACTACGAAGATTACACGGGGAAAACCAAAGTCAACCCGAAAGTCAACCTTGATTAACGACCCTTTTTTTTCTTTTTAATCTTGTCTAGATGCACATTAACCTTATATGTGATCACACAAACACCATGCTCAAAGATCACAAACATCAGAGATCAAACAGGGACCCAATTGAACAAATTACAACTTTAGGGACCAAATTGTAATTTCTGAAAACTTTAAGGACTTAACCAGATTTTAAGTTACCAACTTAAAATTAATCATGTTTCATGCTTCTCTGCCAAATTTCAGCTCAAACGGACTTCCCAAACTCATACAATTGCACAAACAAGATTCAGGACCAAAATGCAAACATTTTGAAACATTTAACCGCCCATGTCAGCCCCCAACGGTCACCCGTTCCGAAACAGGCCAAGCCCGTTCCGAAACACGAGCCGTTCCGCAACACGTTCCGCAACGAGGGTCTGGCAGAATGCCTTCCGTTTCGGACGCCTGGGTTTATGCAGGGCACCCGTTCCGAAACGGTGTTGCCTGTTCCGAAACACCTAGCCCAGAATGTTGCATTTTGCTCATTCAAACACACAATTGATCATCAAACATGCTCCAAAAGCCACCAAACTTTGCCAACATGCAATTCAACATAAAAGAGACATACTTGCATCAACAATTCAACAAATAACCATCACATACGGAAAGCCCCAAATCTATAGGCATGCTTCCTACACAAGCAACCATTTAAGCACAAACCTTTCAATTCAACCTCAATTAAGCCAAATCATGATTCAACAACATTAACAACAGTATTTAAACATTCATGATCAACACATACGATCACAATAACAACAAATCGAGAAATTCTACCCCATTGCCCTTATTAACTATAGCTATTCACCGAGACACACATCTCCATTGGAGTCCACCTTGAATCCCTTGCTCCTTGCTGTCCAAAACTTCAAGAATCTGCATTGATGGACAAAAAGGAGCGTAAGCACATAATGCTTAGTGAGGAATGCTCAAAACCAAAACACCATCAATGCAGCGGGTCTTTAAAACACTTTAAAACCAACCCGATTTGCTTTCCAAAACCATGTTCGAAAACTCTTTTCAACATCAAGCTCAAATCATGCATAAACACCATATGCAAAGCTTAAAATAAATCCATGGAAAACACATCCTTTCCACAACATACCTTTCTTTAACTTGGAAACCACATCAAGCAAGAAACCACTTAAAACCATAGTTCAATCAAACCATTTCATGCATTTAATCAAGGCAACATAAAACCATAGCATCATCATCACATGCCTTTAACAACAAGTCATACATGACTCCAATGCAACATAGGTAATCCATGCTCCCATGCATCATTTATCAAATGATAACCAACACTTGTTCAACATACAAGTAACATGCTTTCACTAGCATCATACACATTTCATGCAACAATGCATCTTACCAAGCATCTCATGCTTCTCATGCAAACATGCATCAACTCAAGCATCTCATGCTTCACATGCAACCATGCATCATTTCAAGCAATCTCATGCTTCACATGCAACCATGCATCATTTCAAGCAATCCCATGCTTAACATGATCAAGAACATTATATTGGCTTCCAAGAGATCAACCATATTCACTTTCCAACTTTCAACCCGATCGGATACGCGGATCACAAGCGTGTCCCAACGCTTCCTACACACTACCCAATCCAAGGTCTTCCCGTGGGCAACAACCTCCACTGACCTCAATCTCCTAAGGTTCCCATGTATGGACTTTTAAACACCATACAACCTTAGCTTTTCCTCAAGGTTACCATGTATAGACATACACCCTTGACATGCACAAGGTCTTTCCGTATGGACTTTCAACCACCATACAACCTTTGCATAACCGATTGGTAGTTGTAGACATCATCTAACGAGATCCGGGACATCACACACAAGATCCACACATGGACTTAACCATTGCCATTGTGATCTTAACAAGTACAAGGTTCTCACATAAGGACTTTTAACCACCTTATAACCTTTACTTAACCAAGGTCTACCGTGGGCAACAACCTCCACTACGACCTTAAGCAACCGAGGTCCTCCCGTGGGCACACCCTCCACTGACCTCATCTCGTTAGGAATACTTGAGGGGAGTTTACCCGGTCCACACTTGACCACTCCGCCATCAAGGCGACTTTATTCACGGTGCACCCAATCCTATAGCCGGCTAATTATACCCGATCAACGAACCAAGAACCATTCACATCTCTTGCCAACATAACCATCTTACCATAATATCCAATGTTCCACATGCATAAACATAATGCAAGGTCATCACATCATTAGCTCAATGATTCACATGCATACACATAATGCAAAACCACCACATCATTAGCTCAATGATTCACATGCATAAATAATATGCAAAAGGTACAATTATCATCATTAATCATCATCAACTCACTGTTTTTAAGCATCATACAAAGCCAAAGAACCACATGCATCACTATGCATCAAAACCACATTTTCAATGTATTAAACCATGGATCTCTTACCTTGAGCATCCTTTTCAAATGACTTTCAAAACCAGCATTAAACCATGCTAAAAACATGCTTACAAAACAGAATTAAACCATGCAAATCACATGCATATCAATCTTCAACCACAATTGATTTTAAAACCAAATCATACACAATCCAAGAGCAAAAACCTCTTCACTTACTCTTGAGCTTAGCAAAGTTGTTTAGACTTAAACTAAGCTCCCAAAAACCTTCAAACCTTGTTTCAAAAGCTGAAAACCCAACTTCACTCACCGATAACCAAACAAAGCTAGCCAACAAGCCTTCCAAGCTTCCGAAACCTTCCGAAAACACTTCCAAAGCTCAAGGATCAACCTCCCCTGTTTCAAGCACATAAAAACAGAACATTAATGCATCCTTATGCATTAAAACACCAGCAACATCAACACAACTCGCTGCTCATCACAAAACTAGCAATTTGACTACCAAACACAACCGAAATCACCTCCAAACACTTCCAAAACTTAACCCAGCCAAGATCCATCACTTCTAACCATTTTTATACATCAATTAACATGCAAAATGATCACAACCACGTCCTTATACCTCCAGGTATAACAGATCACCAAAAACACTCCAAAAACAATCAAAAACTCAAGCCAAACTTAGGAAATTCAACCTATCCGGGATTGCATTGATTAAACCTCAACTTCTAATCATTTTAGCATTCATTTAACATCATTTTAACACCTCAAAACCCTGCTTAAACAGATCACACGAAATTTTCACCAAAATCACCAAATCTTGCATTTTAGCCAAAAATCAAGATCTCAATTGAAAAGCCTTTAATAAAACATGAATCAAGGATTGAGAACTTAGGAATTTCAGTAAAGAACTGATAGTTTAGAGGAGAAGGACGTTCTTACCTCCAAACTTGAATTTCTCCATTTTAGAGCCAAAATGCTTGATGAAACAATTTGTAAATTGAGAGGTTTTGATGATGAGATGATTAGGAATCAAATAAGAATTGAAATGAGAGATTAAGATGTCAAAATCAGAGAATGAAATCTGGAGAATCTTGTTTGGGTAGAGAGAAAATGAGAGAAAAGAGAATTTGAGAGAAAATAGAAAAATTAGTTAAGAATTGGTTAAAATGATTTCCCTCTCTTTTCTTAATCTTTAAAATCAGATTTTAGACTTAAAATATCTTAGAAAAATCTGGAGAAATCCTTTTTGGAATAATAGCTCCTTAAAGATTCAAAGTTTCAATCCTTTATAAAACTGTCCCGCAACTTTCAAAAATTACATTTTGGTCACTAGCCAAAATGTCAACCCTCCGAACCTCATTTTCCAAAATTGATTTCACAGTTCACCTTTATATATTAAAACATGATTTTAGAACATTTTTCCATATTTTTAATGCAACCCGAACTAGGCTTTCCTAAATTCACTCTTAAATATTCGATCAGCACTTTGACCGAACCGGTCAACGCCAAAACTTCTGAGCCCAAAACCGGGGCGTTACAACTCTCCCCCCCCCCTTAGGAAATTTCGTCCTCGAAATTTCAACCGGCAAAAGAGAACAACAACCTTCTCAAGCAACACACAAGGCAACACAAAAGCCTTAACCAACACCACTGATCACTTTCCACACAAAACTTCCACCACTCACTGTTCATAAATCCACACTCTCAAGGGTAACCACAACCCAAACTTCCACACAACCAGATTATGCACAATCCCAACATCAACCTGAAAAACTTCAGCTCTTACAGCAAACAACACTGTAACACACAACTCCCAAGACTTGTCTACACAAAGACAACAACCAAACCAACTTGACCACCAGGCAACCTCTCAGCCTCTAAAACTCTTGTGATTCCCAAACCTTTTCCAAAGATTTCCCAACAAGCAGAAATCCTTAAACATCAACTGTTCACACAAACTCTCTAACGAAGCTGACAATCCTTCACATCCGCCAAAGACACTACCATAACAGCTCACCAGCACTATTTACCCAAATATCAAAAATTACATCTCAAACCCAACTTGAAACCTTCAACCGTTCTACATACCATCAACAGACTTCAAACAGAACTTCTTAACCACAACTAGCCAACCACTGCTCACAAGAACTCAAACAACCAACGAAAACCTTCAATCTTTCACTGCCCCTTCACTACATACTCAACCAGAACACTTGCACTACCAGAACATCACTGAACCAAAACACACATAACAGCTTCAGAACTCTTCAAAGGTTGCCAAGAACAAACACAACCCTTTCACAACAACTTAAAAGCTAAACCACTTCAGCACCTGGAAACACAACCTCAAACTGCAACATCACTTAGCACCAAGGAACTACCACTTCCTTTAAACTCAACAAACCACTTAACCGATACTAACCTTAAACAATACCTTTCACCACCAAACCATCAAACTTTCAGAGCAACAAACACTATCCTTCTACCAACAAGCCATACCACTCTCACCATCACAAACACCTAGATAACAAACTCCAGCACTTCTAACTCCCACTCAGCACCAAACACCCTCTAAAAACCATCATCCCACCTAATCCAACCACAACACTAACAGATTCGATTAGTTATTAGCGAGCGTGAACATCGTATGCATGATCACCTACATGCCCTATCAATGTCTGATGTACATGTATGCAAAACCTCTAATGTCATGCCACATGTATGCATGGACCAACATATATATAATATAGTATATATCAATGCTTTTAACTGTGCATGAATGCCAGTTCACACCCTCCAATAACATCCTCAAAATCTGTCTAAGAACAACCTCCTTACTCATCTTTAACTTAACTATCTCCATCATACCAACAACCATTAACCACAAGATACTTACTCAAGCCTTCTTCACACCCAAGATAATTACCGAACCACAACTACCATTACTCCAAACATGCTAGCAACAAGACTAAACTTACCACACAAGGAAAACCAACAGAAACCAAACTAAGGCAACTAAAGCAAAGATCACTTAACAAGGTTACCTGAAAACACAACACCACCCTGAAGCTTCATCGAACGAGCTCTCTTCCTTGCGGAGCCAACAACCTCTGGTCGCACCCTTGCAGCACCAGCTAACACACCTGGGTCACCACCAACTCCTTGCGATAAGAAACCTTGGCTATTCCGCGCCAACATCAAGCAATCACGCCTCATGTGTCCAGCAGACCCACACTTCCAGCAAACTTCATTTCCCACACTCTTCACAACCTTCTGCTTTTTCTGCCACTTCTGAACCTCGCCTCGGCCGTGCTCACGACCTTTCAAAGATCCTTTAGCCAACATCAAAGCTGACTTCACTCCAAGAGGACAATCACGCCTAACATGCAACTTAGAACCACATCTCCAGCAAACACTTGTGTCCCAACATTTTCCAACATGTTGCCTTTTACAACGGTCACCACAGATGACTGAGCTCCCACTCCTTGCCCAAGCAACACTTGCTCACCAACAGCATTAGCCGCACCTTGCTCAACCCTTGGAAATTCCCTTCCAAGATACCTTTCATAGAAAGCAGATACGAAGAAATCCCAATCAATATCAAGGATATGTGACGCCACAGCCACAGATGTCCACCAAGAACAAGCATCCTCCAGCATCAGAGAAACAACACTCCCCAGCTTACAGCCATAATCACAGCCTTCCTGATCCAAAATCAGAACTACATTGGCCAACCAGGCCTCAAACATCTACGGGGAAGAACCATGATACTCCTCAGCACCCAAATCAAACAAATACTATTTCGGCAAACCCACACATTTAGCCTGCACATCCACTGATTCCACCTCAACCGTAGCCTGAGATGTCCCCAACACCTCCTGAACAACAGGTAAAGAACTTTCCATCCCGGAACCAGCTTCTTTCCCTTGCCTTACCATCTCAACTTCAGTCACAGAAGACTGAGACAAAACACCTCTACAAAAGGGTGAATCCTTTGACTTAACAACCTGCCCCAAGGCAGCAACCATTTCACTCATCCTCCATTCTTTCATCATCTTTGCCATACCACTAACAACAAACAACATACAATCACAACAAACAAACAAAACCTGTTAGACCAGAATTAAGCAAGGATTCAAACTCCAACTCCAAAATAACACAATAGCTATATTAATAAGGCAATGGGTATCCCGAATCCTCCCCCCTTTACATGACATAACAGTCATCACAACATGGATATCACAACATCAAGCATATCAACAACATACTTTGATCATGCTTACACCAAACAACATCCAACAGCACCAGCACATTAGCAACATAACATGCTCAAAACACATTCATCATGCATAGCATCAGCTCAAAACATCAACACATATCCACATGAACTCAACCAAGGTTCATAACCACAAAACATGCTTGCATACATCAGCAACATGCTCAAAAACATCAACAGCATACTCAGAAACACATGCTTCAACCAGCTTTCAACCACACAACATGATAAACATCAAACACACTTACCACAACAACTTACCGTTTTCCCAAACCTTCGAAACTCAGCTCTGATACCACCAAATGTAACCTCCGTAGCCCGGCCTAGACGGTTGGCCCGAACTACGAAGATTACACGGGGAAAACCAAAGTCAACCCGAAAGTCAACCTTGATTAACGACCCTTTTTTTTTCTTTTTAATCTTGTCTAGATGCACATTAACCTTAGATGTGATCACACAAACACCATGCTCAAAGATCACAAACATCAGAGATCAAACAGGGACCCAATTGAACAAATTACAACTTTAGGGACCAAATTGTAATTTCTGAAAACTTTAAGGACTTAACCAGATTTTAAGTTACCAACTTAAAATTAATCATGTTTCATGCTTCTCTGCCAAATTTCAGCTCAAACGGACTTCCCAAACTCATACAATTGCACAAACAAGATTCAGGACCAAAATGCAAACATTTTGAAACATTTAACCGCCCATGTCAGCCCCCAACGGTCACCCGTTCCGAAACAGGCCAAGCCCGTTCCGAAACACGGGCCGTTCCGCAACACGTTCCGCAACGGGGGTCTGGCAGAATGCCTTCCGTTTCGGAACGGTGACACCCGTTTCGGACGCCTGGGTTTATGCAGGGCACCCGTTCCGAAACGGTGTTGCCTGTTCCGAAACACCTAGCCCAGAATGTTGCATTTTGCTCATTCAAACACACAATTGATCATCAAACATGCTCCAAAAGCCACCAAACTTTGCCAACATGCAATTCAACATAAAAAAGACATACTTGCATCAACAATTCAACAAATAACCATCACATACGGAAAGCCCCAAATCTATAGGCATGCTTCCTACACAAGCAACCATTTAAGCACAAACCTTTCAATTCAACCTCAATTAAGCCAAATCATGATTCAACAACATTAACAACAGTATTTAAACATTCATGATCAACACATACGATCACAATAACAACAAATCGAGAAATTCTACCCCATTGCCCTTATTAACTATAGCTATTCACCGAGACACACATCTCCATTGGAGTCCACCTTGAATCCCTTGCTCCTTGCTGTCCAAAACTTCAAGAATCTGCATTGATGGACAAAAAGGAGCGTAAGCACATAATGCTTAGTGAGGAATGCTCAAAACCAAAACACCATCAATGCAGCGGGTCTTTAAAACACTTTAAAACCAACCCGATTTGCTTTCCAAAACCATGTTCGAAAACTCTTTTCAACATCAAGCTCAAATCATGCATAAACACCATATGCAAAGCTTAAAATAAATCCATGGAAAACACATCCTTTCCACAACATACCTTTCTTTAACTTGGAAACCACATCAAGCAAGAAACCACTTAAAACCATAGTTCAATCAAACCATTTCATGCATTTAATCAAGGCAACATAAAACCATAGCATCATCATCACATGCCTTTAACAACAAGTCATACATGACTCCAATGCAACATAGGTAATCCATGCTCCCATGCATAATTTATCAAATGATAACCAACACTTGTTCAACATACAAGTAACATGCTTTCACTAGCATCATACACATTTCATGCAACAATGCATCTTACCAAGCATCTCATGCTTCTCATGCAAACATGCATCAACTCAAGCATCTCATGCTTCACATGCAACCATGCATCATTTCAAGCAATCTCATGCTTCACATGCAACCATGCATCATTTCAAGCAATCCCATGCTTAACATGATCAAGAACATTATATTGGCTTCCAAGAGATCAACCATATTCACTTTCCAACTTTCAACCCGATCGGATACGCGGATCACAAGCGTGTCCCAACGCTTCCTACACACTACCCAATCCAAGGTCTTCCCGTGGGCAACAACCTCCACTGACCTCAATCTCTTAAGGTTCCCATGTATGGACTTTTAAACACCATACAACCTTAGCTTTTCCTCAAGGTTACCATGTATAGACATACACCCTTGACATGCACAAGGTCTTTCCGTATGGACTTTCAACCACCATACAACCTTTGCATAACCAATTGGTAGTTGTAGACATCATCTAACGAGATCCGGGACATCACACACAAGATCCACACATGGACTTAACCATTGCCATTGTGATCTTAACAAGTACAAGGTTCTCACATAAGGACTTTTAACCACCTTATAACCTTTACTTAACCAAGGTCTACCGTGGGCAACAACCTCCACTACGACCTTAAGCAACCGAGGTCCTCCCGTGGGCACACCCTCCACTGACCTCATCTCGTTAGGAATACTTGAGGGGAGTTTACCCGGTCCACACTTGACCACTCCGCCATCAAGGCGACTTTATTCACGGTGCACCCAATCCTATAGCCGGCTAATTATACCCGATCAACGAACCAAGAACCATTCACATCTCTTGCCAACATAACCATCTTACCATAATATCCAATGTTCCACATGCATAAACATAATGCAAGGTCATCACATCATTAGCTCAATGATTTACATGCATACACATAATGCAAAACCACCACATCATTAGCTCAATGATTCACATGCATAAACAATATGCAAAAGGTACAATTATCATCATTAATCATCATCAACTCACTGTTTTTAAGCATCATACAAAGCCAAAGAACCACATGCATCACTATGCATCAAAACCACATTTTCAATGTATTAAACCATGGATCTCTTACCTTGAGCATCCTTTTCAAATGACTTTCAAAACCAGCATTAAACCATGCTAAAAACATGCTTACAAAACAGAATTAAACCATGCAAATCACATGCATATCAATCTTCAACCACAATTGATTTTAAAACCAAATCATACACAATCCAAGAGCAAAAACCTCTTCACTTACTCTTGAGCTTAGCAAAGTTGTTTAGACTTAAACTAAGCTCCCAAAAACCTTCAAACCTTGTTTCAAAAGCTGAAAACCCAACTTCACTCACCGATAACCAAACAAAGCTAGCCAACAAGCCTTCCAAGCTTCCGAAACCTTCCGAAAACACTTCCAAAGCTCAAGGATCAACCTCCCCTGTTTCAAGCACATAAAAACAGAACATTAATGCATCCTTATGCATTAATACACCAGCAACATCAACACAACTCGCTGCTCATCACAAAACTAGCAATTTGACTACCAAACACAACCGAAATCACCTCCAAACACTTCCAAAACTTAACCCAGCCAAGATCCATCACTTCTAACCATTTTTATACATCAATTAACATGCAAAATGATCACAACCACGTCCTTATACCTCCAGGTATAACAGATCACCAAAAACACTCCAAAAACAATCAAAAACTCAAGCCAAACTTAAAAAATTCAACCTATCCGGGATTGCATTGATTAAACATCAACTTCTAATCATTTTAGCATTCATTTAACATCATTTTAACACCTCAAAACCCTGCTTAAACAGATCACACGAAATTTTCACCAAAATCACCAAATCTTGCATTTTAGCCAAAAATCAAGATCTCAATTGAAAAGCCTTTAATAAAACATGAATCAAGGATTGAGAACTTAGGAATTTCAGTAAAGAACTGACAGTTTAGAGGAGAAGGACGTTCTTACCTCCAAACTTGAATTTCTCCATTTTAGAGCCAAAATGCTTGATGAAACAATTTGTAAATTGAGAGGTTTTGATGATGAGATGATTAGGAATCAAATAAGAATTGAAATGAGAGATTAAGATGTCAAAATCAGAGAAAGAAATCTGGAGAATCTTGTTTGGGTAGAGAGAAAATGAGAGAAAAGAGAATTTGAGAGAAAATAGAAAAATTAGTTAAGAATTGGTTAAAATGATTTTCCTCTCTTTTCTTAATCTTTAAAATCAGATTTTAGACTTAAAATATCTTAGAAAAATCTGGAGAAATCCTTTTTGGAATAATAGCTCCTTAAAGATTCAAAGTTTCAATCCTTTATAAAACTGTCCCGCAACTTTCAAAAATTACATTTTGGTCACTAGCCAAAATGTCAACCCTCCGAACCTCATTTTCCAAAATTGATTTCACAGTTCACCTTTATATATTAAAACATGATTTTAGAACATTTTTCCATATTTTTAATGCAACCCGAACTAGGCTTTCCTAAATTCACTCTTAAATATTCGATCAGCACTTTGACCGAACCGGTCAACGCCAAAACTTCTGAGCCCAAAACCGGGGCGTTACAGTCCAAGAAGAGAGTTATCATCGAATATGATAGTGTCTGCAGCTGAGTAGGTAACCAGGCTAAGCAAGGGGCTGATGTCCCTCCTGGTGGAGATCTACCCCCTCCTCCACCACCTGATGGTGGGGAGCAGGTGCAACAAGGAGCTGTAGAGTTCTTTGATATGTCTCTTGAGGCGTCTAAGGCCTGGTTAGCGAGTACAATCCGCATTATGGATCAGATGGGCTGTAATGATATGCGCAAGCTGGGATGCGCAATATCTTTGCTGCAAGGTGATGCTTACAGCTGGTGGACGACTACCACGGCTGGTATGGAACCTAGTGAGGTTGGTTGAGAATTTTTTAGAGGTGCCTTCACGAGGAAGTATCTTGGGGTGAGATATTTAGACGAAAAGAAACAGGAGTTTATGTCGCTTGTTCAGGGCAACCTATCTGTGGCTGAGTACGAGGTCGAGTTCGTACGCTTGAGCCAGTATGCTCCTGAGTTGGTACCTAGTGAGAGGCATCGATGTGATCACTTTCGGTACAATTTGGTACAAGAAGTTAAGACGTACATGCTAGCTTCTGATTATACTGACTTTGATGTGACTTTGTGTCGAGCCAAAGACATCGAGCATAATCTGGGTTTGTCATCTAGAGGTGTTTGTTCTAGCTGTGGGAAGAGAGCCGCTGAGTATAGTTCCGGTGGTGGATGGAACAAAAGAGGCCGTGATAGGAGACATCAGCCTGAGGGAAGGCATGGTGTTCCGGGTCGTGGTGGACAGGCGTAGGGAGGTCTTGTGAGATCTGAGCAGCATACATGTTTGACATGTGGTTCGAGGGATCATTTGAGGCGAGATTGTTCTCAAGCAGCTAGAGAGGTTCAGGCACCTGTTGTGGTGACAGGGAACTCTTGTTGGAATTGTGGTTCAGCGGATCACGTTTGGAGAGAGTTTCTTTTGTTGGCTGGTGAAGGTCAGGGACGTGCTCCTGTGGCAGCTGCACCCCAAAGAGGTCGTGGGCGCGGCCGTGGAAATTTTTAGAGGAGAGATGAAGGGCAGCGAGTTATAACTCATGTTGTGGCCGTCTGACCTGAGGGAGGTGGACCAGCGAGGGTATATGCTCAGCGCGAGGAGCGCAATGATACCGATGTTATCACAGGTACCTTTTCTCTCCAGTATTTATATTTGTTGGCTTTTATTGATTCTGGATCCACGAATTCTTATATCTTGAGTGAGCATGCGCATTTGCTTGATAAACCTGCTGAGATGCTTGAAATAGGAATGCAAGTGACTAGTTCTTTTGGTGAGACTGTAGTCACTAGGATGTTGTATAGGAGATGCCCTTTTTCTATGCAAGGTCATGTTTTTCTTATAGATCTGATGGAATTTCCTTTCTACGGATTTGATGTAATCCTTGGTATGGATTGGTTGACGAAGCATAGAGCAGTGGTTGACTTTGATATTAAGCAAGTCACCTTAAAGTTGGTCGATGATTATGAGGTTGTAGTAGTAGGCGAGAATGTGAAATTCTTGTCAAGCATGATTTCGACTTTGGAAGCAAACCGTATGATGAGGTTAGGTTGTGAGGATTATCTTGCGTATGGGATGAATCCTGGCACCAAGGATGTGCGTGTGCAGGACATCTGAACTGTTTGCGATTTTCTGGGTGTGTTTCCGGAAGAATTGCCTAGGTTACCACCAAACAGAGAAGTTGAGTTTGGTATAGAGTTGTACGAGAATACTACTCAGGTGTCCATTGCTCCCTATCGCATGGCACCCAAAGAGTTAAAAGAATTAAAAATACAATTACAGGAGTTGTTGGATCGAGTTTTCAATCGGCTGAGTGTGTCACCTTGGGGTGCACCGGTCGTTTCGAAACATGGTTGACAGTTTCGATACTCGGGTGCATTATGAGAGCCGTATCGAAACACCCCTATCCAGTAGCCAAAACGTTTTGATACGCCTTCACTCGTTCCGAAAACTTATGGCCATTTCAGGCCCCTATTCCGAAACATATAAGGACGTTCCGATACGCCTTTCCCTACAACAATTGATTTTGCTCGTTTTTCATGCTTTAACACATTCAAATCATTCTCGAGATATGCCACATCATGTATACAATATGGATACATATCAAAAATCATCATATCAAGATATTAGTTATAACATGGCAACCAACATCCAAGATTAGGTGCTAAAGGCATGCTCCCTAGTCCACCAAAACAATAACAAGCCAAAACCATCCTCCATATCCAAAATCAAACCATAAAGGCCAAATAAATCTCAAAAGTAACTATCAAACATGCTCAAAACAAAGGAAAAACATTCACAGCCATGCAATGGAAAAACCCCACCCATTGCCTTTTATTACACTGAAGCAAAACCACATACTTTGCAAGATTTAAAGCTTGGATTCCTCTTGCCTACTTGATGCCTTCAAAGCCTAGTTTTCTGCATTGATGAAACAAAAGAGCGTAACCACATAGCTTAGTGAGGATCGCTAAATTACATTCATCAATGCTTGTCTCTTATTTTGCAAAATCAACACTTTACATCTCATGCCATTTTATAAAACATGTCTTCTCAAGACCTCTATGAACTTTTTAAGCTCATGCTCATATGCATCATTTTAAAATAGTAAATAAACCTTTGCTCATGGTTTAAACAAGCATCACATGCATTCTTGCATCTTACACATATATCTCATGCATCCTTACATCATATGAAAGCATCTCATGCTTCACATTATTCATTTACATTATATTGGCTCACAAGTGATAATCCATAAATCGTTTGAACACAAGACACAATCAGATACGCGGATTACAAGCGTTGTCCCTCACGGTTCATACAAACTACCGGACTATACAAGGTGGAGATTAATGGCACAATCACAACCCCTCAACATTTACAAGAGATGGATTACCGAAACACTTAAACTTGAGCTTAGTTAAGTGTATCAAACTTACACTAAGCTCCCAAGATCACGCTCAAGCGTTACAAAGCAGAAAATTGCATTTCCACTTACCGATACGCGAAGCCTTGTTCGCCGACACGAAAGTTACACCTCCAGAGCCTCCAAAATCACCTCGTTTGCTTCCGGATAAAGATCCCCTATTTTAACATCATAAAAACAGAGATCTAAATGCATTAAAAAGGCATTCTAACACCAGCAGCAATTCACAAACTCGTTGCCCACTCAAACTACACCAAAATACAATTTGTTTTCTCAAATTTTTAATCATGTTTTTAAAACTTAACTTTTTTAAAGATTGCACAAAGACATTTATTAAGGGGGAGCCTATGTGGGAGATTTGTAAGTTTGACAATTTTTTCAAAAACAAATTTTTACAAAAGGTTTTGTTATATCAAAAAGGGGGAGATTGTTAGACTTATTTTGATTTTGATAGAACTTAAAATTAAATTTCAAGGACTAATTTGTAAAAAATTGTAAAGTAAAGTTCAAGAAATAAATTTGTCAAAAACTCGATTTAATCTTGCTAAAATGTTTTGAAAAGTTTGAATTTGTATCCATATCGAAATATATTTTTAAAAGTCAATAAATGGCCAAAACATGAATATTTAAAAAAAAAGTTTCGAAACCTTCATTAAGGTTTCGAAACCTTTCTGGGCAGAATGCTGCTATTTTTGGAACCTTAACAAAGGTTTCGAAACCTTAGCCTTGTAACAGCTAGTTTTTACAAATCCCTTCTTAAGGTGTCGAAACCTCTGGTAAAGGTTTCGAAACCTATGTGCAGGTGAGCATTTAATGTTTGGTTTTAATGACTTCCAACGGCTCCAAACTCCCTCCAAAGTCTCCCAACGGTTAGAAAAGGTCAAGAGCATATAAAAGGGATCTCCAAACAGTAATGAAGTAAGAAGAAAGTCATTCCAAACTTCCAAGCAATCAAATTCCGATTTGTACTCAATTTTCCCATCTTTCTTGTAAACACTGGAGAGTTCTTCATTGTATTTTAGTTTCCTAGTGTTTCTTTGGGTGTGTGAGAGAGCTTAAACTTTGCAAACACATTCTTAGTGAGGATTTCCTAGTTTGCTTATTTGTATTCGTTTTTGGGATAGGATTCAATAGACTTTGGGGTATAAGTCTATTGAATTGTGTAAGGTTACTCCTTATCCTTAAAGGAAAGACAAATTAGTGAATTTGTGGAATATCCTTAGTGTGGTCACTAAGGTAGTGGATGTAGACTCCAATTAGAGGAGTTGAACCACTCTAAATCTCCTTGCAATTTTTACCTTTGCAATTAGTGTCCACCATTCCTTCAAAAATCCAATTCACCCCTCTTGGTTTTGTTCGATCGATTGCCATTATCATCCGGTTTAAATGCATGAGATAGAATAGAGGTACATGTGTTTTCAAATGGAGATTTTCTTTGAAATGGTTTTCAAGCATGAGAAAGAATGTGCATGTTGTTGAAAATGGCTTTTGAGAAAGTGTTTTGAATAATGCATTATTGTGTTTGTTTTCCTTAGAGCATGCCTCACTAAGAAAACATGCTTAAGCTCTCTTTTACCAATAATGCAGATAACTGAGGTGTTTTGGGCAACAAGAGGGTTAAGAACATCCAAGGAGGTGCAAAGCTCATTTATGGTGATGTTTTTACGCACTTTAGTTTTGTTATTTGGCAATGGGGTTTCAAGGTTGTATTTGGGAGATGTGTTTTGAACTCCATATGTTTGTAGTAAGTTTGTTATGGCGTTTATGATTTGTAAATGGTCCTAAATGGTCTGGTTGGAGGTTAGAATTCTATATTATGTTTTATGGTTAGGAAGCATGCATACATTTTGAATGATCATGTGTTTGATGACAGGCTCTAGCTTAAGTCTGTCTTATATGTTCTCTAATGTCTAAACAAGTTGTTGGTATGTTATGGAATGTTTTGGAGCATGTTTGATAGTGTTAAGGTGTGAAAAACAAGAAACTTTTGCTGTTGCATGGCAGGATGTATCGAAACACCCTTATCTGTTTTGAAACAGCGGTTTGAAATGGCCATAGTGTTTCGAAACGTGTGAAGGTGTTTCAGAACATTTTGGCTACTGGAGAGGTTTGTTCCGATACTGGTCTCGGAACACACCCGAGTACCAAAACGATCAACACCGTTTCGATATGGGCGTTTCGGTACGAAGGTTAGTGTTCCAGAACGATTGACTGTTGGATTGTGCACTTGAATTGTTTCAAGTTCTCATTTTTGGGGCTAACAGGGTTACATTTGTTGGTATCAGAGCCAGGTTAGCGAATGTTTGGGGCTTGGTAAATGGTTAACATGTGTGATTATGAATGATTGTACTTTTCGATGAAAGTATGTTGTATGATTGTTGATGTGTGGTTTTAGTGATATGAAATTGTGATGCTTTGTTGTGTTTGGGGTATAGTTGGGGATCCCATTGCCATATAATTACTAATGAGAATAATTTTTTTCAAAAATGAGCTTGAGTACTTGGATTACTTACCTTATTATTCCTAATTGGATTTGTTGTATTTTGTCAGTTGCATTGTTTAATTATGGGGCCACGTAGAGAGCTTAGAATCAATACCTATTCTACGGCTGAGAACGAGAATATGGACAATGCTGAGGATCTACCTCCTCCTCCCCCTAGTGGATGACCTGGTGGTAGTAGAGCTGGGGTTGGTGCTGCTGGAGTTGGTACTGGGCTCGCTGAACCCAAAGGAGTTCAAGGGCAAGCTGCTCCTGATATGTCCGCTTTGATACAAGCTATTGTCGGAGCTTTGCAGGCAGCAGTAGCTGGAGCTCATGGAGCTGCACCTCAGGATGGTGCTAATGTAAGGTTGCCGTTGGAACGACTCCGCAGTCTGGGAGGGACTGAGTTCAGAGGGTTGACCCCGGAGGGTTCCGAGTCTTGGTTGGATAGCACCAAGAGGATACTTGGACAATTGAACTGCAATAATGTTCAGAAGTTGGGATGCATTGTGTCCCTGTTGCATAGTGATGCATATACGTGGTGGACAACCACGATATCTGGGATGGGTGATGATGATGTGACCTGGACATTCTTTTTTAGTGCGTTCAAGCGAAATTATTAGGGAGTTCGCTACCTCGATGAGGAAAAGAGGGAATTTATGTCGCTTGTCCAAGGGAGCATGACTGTGGTAGAATATGAGGTATTGTTTGTACGCCTAAGCCAATATGCACCTGAGCTGATTCCTAGCGAGCGAGAAAGATGTAAGCGATTCCGTCACGGCCTAGTGGCGGAAGTGAAGACTTATATTCTTTCAGTCGATTATACTGATTTTCAATGTCTTGGTCACTAGAGCAAAGGACATTGAGCTGAATTTGGGTTTGGCGAGTCGAGTAGAAGAATCTAGCTCGGGGAAGCGAGCTGCAGAACATGATCTTGGTAGAGATCACTATAAGAGGCATAAGGATAGAAGGCCACATGGTGATGCTAGACGTGGGGGTGGTAACCCTAGAAGAGGTCATCAAGGACCGAATGCTTTCTTGAGGACTCCTAAGTGTAACCGGTGTGGTAGGAGGCATGCTGGTAAGTGTTGGGGTAATCTTGGTACATTTTGGAATTGTGGTAATCGAGGGCACATGAAGAAATATTGTCCTCAGCTGTTGAGGGAGGGTCAGGCTCCGGTGAGAGACGTCGAGCCACAGAGAGGTCGTGGGCGCGGCCGTGGTAACTTCCAGTGCAGAGATGAGGGTGGAAGAAATGTGGCACATGTGATGGTTGTTCAACCTGAGGGTGGTGGCCAGGCTTGAGTGTATGCCCATCGAGATGGAAGGAATGACACATACGTGATCACAGGTACCTTCACTTTGCAATCCTTGTCATTACTTTCTTTGATTGGTTCTGGATCTACACACTCGTACATATTGTGTGAACATGCTCAAATGCTTGGTTTGCCTGTTGAGTCTTTGGATGTTTGTATGCGTGTGACTAGTTCATTTGGTGAGACGGTTGTAACAAGAAGATTGTATACAAGGTGCCCCTTAGTGGTGCAAGATCATGTGTTTCTTGTCGATCTTATGGAATTGTCATTCTATAGTTTTGACATAATTCTTGTCGAGTTCCGCTGAAACTTGCGGATGATTATGAAGTTGTGGTGGTGAGAGAAAATGTGAAATTTCTATCTAATGTGGTGTCGATGCTTGAAGAAAGTCGGATGTTGCGTCGAGGATGTGAGGCTTACCTAGCCTTTGTTATGAATCCTAGTTCAAAAGAGGTCCACGTACAGGATATAAGGACCGTGTGTGAATTCCCTAGAGTGTTTCCAGAGGAATTACCAGGTTTGCCGCCTAGTCGAGAGGTTAAACTTGGAATTGAGCTGTACGAGAACACAACTCAGGTGTCCATTGCTCCCTATTGCATCACACCCAAAGAGTTGAAGGAGCTGAAGATGCAACTTCAAGAGTTGCTTCACCGAGGCTTTATTCGACCTAGTGTGTCACCTTGGGGTGCACCGATTTTGTTTGTTAAAAAGAAAGATGGCACGATGAGGATGTGCATTGATTATCGTCAGCTGAATAAGTTGACCATCAAAAACAAATATCCTTTGCCAAGGATTCATGATCTTTTTGATCAGTTTCGAGGACCGATTATGTTTCCAAAGATAGATTTGAGGTCGGGATATTATCATTTAAAGGTGAAAGATGTGGATGTGCCAAAAACAGCCTTTACAACGAGGTATGGGCATTATGAGTTTCTAGTGATGTCGTTTGGATTGACGAATGCTCCTGCTGCTTTCATCGATATGATGAATAGGGTGTTCCATGAATTCTTTGACAAGTTCGTTGTGGTGTTCATCGATGATATCCTTGTGTACTCTCGTACTGAGGAGGAGCATGAGGGTCATTTGAGGATCGTTTTGCAAGCGCTGTTAGAAAATCAGCTTTACGCTAAGCTAAGCAAATGTGAGTTCTGGCTAAAGGAGGTTGTTTTTCTTGGCCACGTGGTTTCAGCTGAAAAGATTTGAGTTGATCCTCAGAAGATGGAAGGGTTTAAGAATTATAAGCCACCTAGGTTCGTTCATGCAGTTCGTAGTTTCCTTGGGTTGGCAGGGTACTATCGGAGGTTTGTGGATGGATTTTCTACGATTGATGCCCCTTTGACGAAGTTGTTGCAGAAGGATGTCAAGTATGAGTGGACGGAAGCGAGACAATAAGCTTTTGAGAAGCTAAAAGCAGCTTTAACGTAAGCTCCTATCTTGGTTCAACCTGAATTAGGGAAAGAGTTTGTGGTGTATAGTGATGCATCCTATGTTGGTTTGGGATGTGTGCTGATGCAAGAGTGTAGGGTAGTGGCTTATGCATCGCGACAGTTGAAAGTGCATGAGCGCAATTATCCTACACATGACATTGAGTTGGCTGTAGTGGTTTTTGCCCTAAAGATCTGGAGACATTATCTCTATGATTAGAAGTGTACTGCATACACGGATCATAAAGGTTTGAAGTATCTGATGTCTCAGAAAGATTTGAATCTTAGGCAACGACGTTGGGTGGAGTTGCTTAAGGATTACGATCTAATGACCAAGTATCACCCGGGGAAGGCCAATGTTGTGGCCGATGCTTTGAGCAGGAAAGTGGCGGTGGAGTTGAGAGCGATGTTTGCTAGCTTGAGAATATCGCGGGATGGTGGCCTTGTTGTTGAATTGCAAGTGAAACCATCCCTAGTTCAGTTGATAAAGGACAAACAATTGTTGGATGATTCCTTGGTGCCACATGATCAGGATATTGCATAAGGTAGGCCATCAGATTTCTGTTTCAATGTTGATGATGTTTTATGTTTTGGGAGATGAATAGTGGTGTCGAATGATGTTGAGTTGAGGCGCACTATTCTGACTGAAGCTCAAAGTAGTCCTTTTTCTATGCACCCTAGTAGTACAAAGATGTATCGTGATCTGAGGGATGAGTACTATTGGGTGGGATTGAAGAAAGATGTCGCTGTGTATGTTAGCAAATGCATGGTTTGTCAGCGAGTTAAGGCTGATCATCAATTTCCTTCAGAGTTGTTGCAGCCGTTAAGGATTCCTGAATGGAAGTGGGAGATGATCACCATGGACTTTGTGTCTGGGTTGCCTTTATCGCCATCAAAGAAGAATTTTGTCTGGGTGATTCTGGATCGTCTTACGAAGTGTGCGCATTGCCTTAGATAAGCTTGCGGAGTTGTACATTGCTGAGTTTGTACGATTGCATGGGGTGCCGAAACCTATAGTGTCGGATAGAGATCCGAGGTTCACCGCAAGGTTTTGGGAGAGTTTGCATCATGCATTAGGTACACGACTGAATTTCAGTACTTCTTATCATCCGCAGACGGATGGGCAGTCTGAGCGTGTTATCCAAGTGCTTGAGGATATGTTGTGGTGTTGTGTTATTGAATTTCAAGGCTATTGGGAGAAGCACTTGCCTTTGGTGGAGTTTTCTTATAATAACAGTTTCTAGGCAAGTATTCAAATGTCACCTTATGAAGCTTTGTACGGGAGGAAGTGCAGAACTCCTCTTTGTTGGGATGAAACGGGACAAAAGTTGGTTTCGATGCCGGCTTTGTTAAAAGGAACCACCGAGAAGGTGAAGCTTATTTGTGAGCGGTTGAAGGCAACATCGGATCGACAAAAGTCTTACGGGGATTTGAAGCGTAAGGAGATAGAATTTGCTATGGGTGATCGTGTGTTTTTGAAAGTTTCACCTTCGAAGAAGGTGATGAGGTTTGGCCGGAAGGGCAAGTTGAGCCCAAGGTTCATTGGATCATACAAGGTGAAAGAACGTGTGGGTCCTGTTGCTTACAAGCTAAAATTACCTCAAGAGTTAGAAAAGATACACAATATGTTTCATGTATCCATTCTTCGGAGGTATAGATCGGATCTGTTGCATGTTTGAGTTGAATCCAGATTTGACGTATGATGAAGAACCTGTTGAGATTCTAGATTCGGATAGTAAGGTTCTCCGAGGTAAGATCATCGAGCTGGTCAAAGTCTTGTGGAGACATCGTGGTGTTGAGGAAGCCACGTGAGAAAGGAAGGAAAACATGAACAAGCAATTTCCCTACCTTTTTCCTCCAGGTAAATTTCGAGGACGAAATTTCCTAAGAGGGGGAGAGTTGTAACGCCCTGATTTTGGGCCTTGAAGTTTTAGAGTTTGAATCGGATCAGTCGAGAACGGTTCGAATCTTTAAGGAATATTTAAGGAACACCTAGTTCGAGATGCTTTAAAAATATGGAAAAATATCTAAAAATCCACATTTATTATTTGAATGATTATGGTGAAAACAATTTAACATAATAAGGTTTGGAAATACTACATTTCGGTGTAGTAACCAAATGATAGTTTTTGCAAAAGTTGAATAGTGATTGTTTTGTAAGGATTGAAATTTTAAATCTTTAAGGATTTAATTTTACCAAAATGTTTTTAATCAGATTTCTCTTTATTTTGGGTGTTTTTATTAATGTTTTAATTAAGGGAAATAAGAATTATTAAAAATAAAATCTATCTTTGACTTTTCATAACTACCTTACGTTAGTTTTCTCTCATTTCATTTTCTCTCAATTTCTTTTCAGTCAAACACAAGTCCTCCATCAATTAGCCTCTGATTTTCATTCCTTTTGATGAGATTTCAATCTCCCTTTGATTCCTAATATTTTCCTCATCAAATCCTCTTGTTTTCACTTTTGATTTTCAAGAAAACTTGCCCAAATCAAGGAGAAATCAGCCATTAGAGGTAAGCTTCGTCCTTCTCCTCCAATGATCAGTTCTTTACTGAAATTCCCAAGTTATCAATCCTTTGTTAATGATTTTTGAGTTGTTTTAATGTTAGAAACATGAAATTATGTCAAAACTCAAGATTCTTTGAGAGATCTTGATGATTTTCGTAATTATTGGTTAGGCTATGATTTGAGGTTGATTTCTAATGTATTTTTGATGGTAATTGATGTTATAAATGAGGTTTTATCAAACAAATCCCAAATAGGTTTGGATTCATAAGTTTTGCATGTTAGAATGGTGGTTTTTGGAGTGATTTTGGCGTTCTGTTATAGATGGAGGTATAAGGACAAGTTTATGGTGGTTTTTGATGTTTATTGAGGTTTAGAAATGTTTAGAAGTGATAGATCTTGGCTGGGCTTTGTTTTGGAAGAGTTTGGAGATGATTTTGGTTGTTTTTTGGGGCCGAAATATGGGTTTTGAGTAGAGCAGCGGTTTTATGTGTGTGGCTGATGATTTCAATGCATGATGATGCATTAATCCTCCGCTCTTATGTGTTATGACATGGGAGACTTCTTCGGACGCTTTTGGTGTTGATCCGGATGTGCCGGGAGCTTAGATAGCGTTTTGGTGAGCTAGCGAAACGTAATTGGTGAGTGCGAATGGTTTTAGAAGTCCTTGAGGGACAAAGAAACAAGGTTTGGGATTTAGGAAAGGGTTGAGATACCTTCCTAAGTCCGGAAGTAAGTATGGCTAGATTTGCTCTCAATTATGTGGCGGTTGCCCTTAAAATGCTTTTACATGCTCTTGTTTTGAGATAGACAAATTCCTACTGTTTTTATGCATGATTTGTAGCATGAGATGATGCTTTGAAGGGATTTCACGTGATAGCATGTGCATTGAAGAGTTTCAAGATTTTGATTTAATGCAAGCATGTATTATGATGATTTTGAAATGAGATGAGAAAGATTTGAGAAATGTTGCATGAAAAACAGTAGGTGAGATAATGTTTTGACATAGTATATTGGCATAGAAGATGAGATACTTACCGAACATAATTGATTGATCAATAGGATAAGAGTGCACTATAAACTAGAAATTCGTACGTGCTCTTTGGATTCAATCCAAATGGAGAGACCGATGATGGGCATTCAATCGGGTAGGACTTGGTGAAATACCCAAGCTTTATGGCGATGAGAGATACCACCATGAGACTCCGGTGATGAGAGATACCACCGGGGTAGGACTTGACCTTGAGTCAAGCTAATCTGCATATCCGAGGAGTGATGAGATGTGAAATGCCAATATAATATATGAAAATGTATTTGATTCACATGTACCTAGTGTTGAGATGATTTATGCTATGAGAAATGCATATGAAATTTGTTTATGAAATGCTTTAGTTTCCACAAGCTTGTGTATGCCCTTGCCATGAGTTTTACATTGGTTTAAATGCATGAGATAGAATAGAGGTACATGTGTTTTCAAATGAAGATTTGCTTTGAAATGGTATTCAAGCATGAGAAAGAATGTGCATGTTGTTGAAATGGCTTTTGAGAAAGTGTTTTGAATAATGCATTATTGTGATGGTTTTCCTTAGAGCATGCCTCACTAAGCAAACATGCTTACGCTCTCTTTTACCAATAATGCCGATAACTGAGGTGTTTTGGGCAGCAAGAGGGTTAAGAACATCCATTGAGGTGCAAAGCTCATGTATGGTGATGTTTTTACACACTTTAGTATTGGTATTTGGCAATGGGGTTTCAAGGTTGTATTTGGGAGATGTGTTTTTGACTCCCTATGTTTGTAGTAAGTTTGTTATGGCTTTTATGATTTGTAAATGGTCCTAAATGGTTTGGTTGGAGGGTAGAGTTATATATTTAGTTTTGTGGTTAGGAAGCATGCATATAGTTTGAATGATAATGTGTTTGATGCCATGCTCTAGCTTAAGTCTCTATTATATGTTCTATAATGTCTAAACAAGTTGTTGGTATGTTATGGAATGTTTTGGAGCATGTTTGATAGTGTTAATATGTGAAAAACCAGAAAATTCTTTTGTTGCAGGGCAGGGTGTATTGTTGCGTCTAAAAGAGTCTATCGCAATAGAGTGCAAGTGTACACGACGCAAGTAGTAAAGTGGTACACGATGTATCGGATGTCGAATCCACAGGACTGGAAATAGCCTTAACCTTGAATTGCTACACAAGAAAGAAGAATATAATTTTAATTGTTTGTAAGGGAATACTAAAGAATATTGAAGATAAAGAATTAAAGGAATCATGATAGAGAAAATAGGTCGGTATTGATTTGCTCAGTAGTGTAGGTGTTGCAATGTATAGGACTTCTTGTTCTGTCGTTGCTCCTGTCGCGGCAGCACCTGCGGTGGCAGAGGTCTGTTGATGTCACGGCGACGATCACAGAACTCTGTACTTCAAGCTTGGCAAGAATCCTTGTTGTGCCTTGTCCTATCCCTAGGTCCAAGTTTGTCGATGAACACGTCTTTGATGATACCTCCCGACATGAATCGAATGATAAACACCGATGTTGTTGAATTCTTCCTTAGCCACTTAACCTCGTCATATCCCTAGGTCCGAGATAGTTCAACCATAAACTGGAGAACCCGTACTTATTCCTTTGGTATACTTAACTCTCCCGATATTAAGTAAATGTATAATCTCAAAATGCTCTCCCGATACTCTTGCAAGATGTTGAAAACTAGAATAAGCAAACTTTAAGTCTAATTTATTGAACATAGAAAAATCCTAAAACAATGCAATCCTTGCAACTACTTTACAGAATCAACCCTTAGCCCTAGGGGAAGTTTAGAACATTATGAGAAGGGGGAAAACGACTAGGGTTTAGGGGAAGACGGCTAGAGAATAATATATTCCTCGCTGTGTATGTTAGCAAATGCATGGTTTGTCAGCGAGTTAAGGCTGATCATCAATTTCCTTCAGAGTTGTTGCAGCCGTTAAGGATTCCTGAATGGAAGTGGGAGATGATCACCATGGACTTTGTGTCTGGGTTGCCTTTATCGCCATCAAAGAAGAATTTTGTCTGGGTGATTCTGGATCGTCTTACGAAGTGTGCGCATTGCCTTAGATAAGCTTGCGGAGTTGTACATTGCTGAGTTTGTACGATTGCATGGGGTGCCGAAACCTATAGTGTCGGATAGAGATCCGAGGTTCACCGCAAGGTTTTGGGAGAGTTTGCATCATGCATTAGGTACACGACTGAATTTCAGTACTTCTTATCATCCGCAGACGGATGGGCAGTCTGAGCGTGTTATCCAAGTGCTTGAGGATATGTTGTGGTGTTGTGTTATTGAATTTCAAGGCTATTGGGAGAAGCACTTGCCTTTGGTGGAGTTTTCTTATAATAACAGTTTCTAGGCAAGTATTCAAATGTCACCTTATGAAGCTTTGTACGGGAGGAAGTGCAGAACTCCTCTTTGTTGGGATGAAACGGGACAAAAGTTGGTTTCGATGCCGGCTTTGTTAAAAGGAACCACCGAGAAGGTGAAGCTTATTTGTGAGCGGTTGAAGGCAACATCGGATCGACAAAAGTCTTACGGGGATTTGAAGCGTAAGGAGATAGAATTTGCTATGGGTGATCGTGTGTTTTTGAAAGTTTCACCTTCGAAGAAGGTGATGAGGTTTGGCCGGAAGGGCAAGTTGAGCCCAAGGTTCATTGGATCATACAAGGTGAAAGAACGTGTGGGTCCTGTTGCTTACAAGCTAAAATTACCTCAAGAGTTAGAAAAGATACACAATATGTTTCATGTATCCATTCTTCGGAGGTATAGATCGGATCTGTTGCATGTTTGAGTTGAATCCAGATTTGACGTATGATGAAGAACCTGTTGAGATTCTAGATTCGGATAGTAAGGTTCTCCGAGGTAAGATCATCGAGCTGGTCAAAGTCTTGTGGAGACATCGTGGTGTTGAGGAAGCCACGTGAGAAAGGAAGGAAAACATGAACAAGCAATTTCCCTACCTTTTTCCTCCAGGTAAATTTCGAGGACGAAATTTCCTAAGAGGGGGAGAGTTGTAACGCCCTGATTTTGGGCCTTGAAGTTTTAGAGTTTGAATCGGATCAGTCGAGAACGGTTCGAATCTTTAAGGAATATTTAAGGAACACCTAGTTCGAGATGCTTTAAAAATATGGAAAAATATCTAAAAATCCACATTTATTATTTGAATGATTATGGTGAAAACAATTTAACATAATAAGGTTTGGAAATACTACATTTCGGTGTAGTAACCAAATGATAGTTTTTGCAAAAGTTGAATAGTGATTGTTTTGTAAGGATTGAAATTTTAAATCTTTAAGGATTTAATTTTACCAAAATGTTTTTAATCAGATTTCTCTTTATTTTGGGTGTTTTTATTAATGTTTTAATTAAGGGAAATAAGAATTATTAAAAATAAAATCTATCTTTGACTTTTCATAACTACCTTACGTTAGTTTTCTCTCATTTCATTTTCTCTCAATTTCTTTTCAGTCAAACACAAGTCCTCCATCAATTAGCCTCTGATTTTCATTCCTTTTGATGAGATTTCAATCTCCCTTTGATTCCTAATATTTTCCTCATCAAATCCTCTTGTTTTCACTTTTGATTTTCAAGAAAACTTGCCCAAATCAAGGAGAAATCAGCCATTAGAGGTAAGCTTCGTCCTTCTCCTCCAATGATCAGTTCTTTACTGAAATTCCCAAGTTATCAATCCTTTGTTAATGATTTTTGAGTTGTTTTAATGTTAGAAACATGAAATTATGTCAAAACTCAAGATTCTTTGAGAGATCTTGATGATTTTCGTAATTATTGGTTAGGCTATGATTTGAGGTTGATTTCTAATGTATTTTTGATGGTAATTGATGTTATAAATGAGGTTTTATCAAACAAATCCCAAATAGGTTTGGATTCATAAGTTTTGCATGTTAGAATGGTGGTTTTTGGAGTGATTTTGGCGTTCTGTTATAGATGGAGGTATAAGGACAAGTTTATGGTGGTTTTTGATGTTTATTGAGGTTTAGAAATGTTTAGAAGTGATAGATCTTGGCTGGGCTTTGTTTTGGAAGAGTTTGGAGATGATTTTGGTTGTTTTTTGGGGCCGAAATATGGGTTTTGAGTAGAGCAGCGGTTTTATGTGTGTGGCTGATGATTTCAATGCATGATGATGCATTAATCCTCCACTCTTATGTGTTATGACATGGGAGACTTCTTCGGACGCTTTTGGTGTTGATCCGGATGTGCCGGGAGCTTAGATAGCGTTTTGGTGAGCTAGCGAAACGTAATTGGTGAGTGCGAATGGTTTTAGAAGTCCTTGAGGGACAAAGAAACAAGGTTTGGGATTTAGGAAAGGGTTGAGATACCTTCCTAAGTCCGGAAGTAAGTATGGCTAGATTTGCTCTCAATTATGTGGCGGTTGCCCTTAAAATGCTTTTACATGCTCTTGTTTTGAGATAGACAAATTCCTACTGTTTTTATGCATGATTTGTTGCATGAGATGATGCTTTGAAGGGATTTCACGTGATAGCATGTGCATTGAAGAGTTTCAAGATTTTGATTTAATGCAAGCATGTATTATGATGATTTTGAAATGAGATGAGAAAGATTTGAGAAATGTTGCATGAAAAACAGTAGGTGAGATAATGTTTTGACATAGTATATTGGCATAGAAGATGAGATACTTACCGAACATAATTGATTGATCAATAGGATAAGAGTGCACTATAAACTAGAAATTCGTACGTGCTCTTTGGATTCAATCCAAATGGAGAGACCGATGATGGGCATTCAATCGGGTAGGACTTGGTGAAATACCCAAGCTTTATGGCGATGAGAGATACCACCATGAGACTCCGGTGATGAGAGATACCACCGGGGTAGGACTTGACCTTGAGTCAAGCTAATCTGCATATCCGAGGAGTGATGAGATGTGAAATGCCAATATAATATATGAAAATGTATTTGATTCACATGTACCTAGTGTTGAGATGATTTATGCTATGAGAAATGCATATGAAATTTGTTTATGAAATGCTTTAGTTTCCACAAGCTTGTGTATGCCCTTGCCATGAGTTTTGCATTGGTTTAAATGCATGAGATAGAATAGAGGTACATGTGTTTTCAAATGAAGATTTGCTTTGAAATGGTATTCAAGCATGAGAAAGAATGTGCATGTTGTTGAAATGGCTTTTGAGAAAGTGTTTTGAATAATGCATTATTGTGATGGTTTTCCTTAGAGCATGCCTCACTAAGCAAACATGCTTACGCTCTCTTTTACCAATAATGCCGATAACTGAGGTGTTTTGGGCAGCAAGAGGGTTAAGAACATCCATTGAGGTGCAAAGCTCATGTATGGTGATGTTTTTACACACTTTAGTATTGGTATTTGGCAATGGGGTTTCAAGGTTGTATTTGGGAGATGTGTTTTTGACTCCCTATGTTTGTAGTAAGTTTGTTATGGCTTTTATGATTTGTAAATGGTCCTAAATGGTTTGGTTGGAGGGTAGAGTTATATATTTAGTTTTGTGGTTAGGAAGCATGCATATAGTTTGAATGATAATGTGTTTGATGCCATGCTCTAGCTTAAGTCTCTATTATATGTTCTATAATGTCTAAACAAGTTGTTGGTATGTTATGGAATGTTTTGGAGCATGTTTGATAGTGTTAATATGTGAAAAACCAGAAAATTCTTTTGTTGCAGGGCAGGGTGTATTGTTGCGTCTAAAAGAGTCTATCGCAATAGAGTGCAAGTGTACACGACGCAAGTAGTAAAGTGGTACACGATGTATCGGATGTCGAATCCACAGGACTGGAAATAGCCTTAACCTTGAATTGCTACACAAGAAAGAAGAATATAATTTTAATTGTTTGTAAGGGAATACTAAAGAATATTGAAGATAAAGAATTAAAGGAATCATGATAGAGAAAATAGGTCGGTATTGATTTGCTCAGTAGTGTAGGTGTTGCAATGTATAGGACTTCTTGTTCTGTCGTTGCTCCTGTCGCGGCAGCACCTGCGGTGGCAGAGGTCTGTTGATGTCACGGCGACGATCACAGAACTCTGTACTTCAAGCTTGGCAAGAATCCTTGTTGTGCCTTGTCCTATCCCTAGGTCCAAGTTTGTCGATGAACACGTCTTTGATGATACCTCCCGACATGAATCGAATGATAAACACCGATGTTGTTGAATTCTTCCTTAGCCACTTAACCTCGTCATATCCCTAGGTCCGAGATAGTTCAACCATAAACTGGAGAACCCGTACTTATTCCTTTGGTATACTTAACTCTCCCGATATTAAGTAAATGTATAATCTCAAAATGCTCTCCCGATACTCTTGCAAGATGTTGAAAACTAGAATAAGCAAACTTTAAGTCTAATTTATTGAACATAGAAAAATCCTAAAACAATGCAATCCTTGCAACTACTTTACAGAATCAACCCTTAGCCCTAGGGGAAGTTTAGAACATTATGAGAAGGGGGAAAACGACTAGGGTTTAGGGGAAGACGGCTAGAGAATAATATATTCCTCCCTAGGTTCAATTACATGCCTTTATATAGGCCTTGGGTTCAAGTTTTCTAATATGGAAAGAATAGAAGTTTAAATTAAAGTACAACTCTATTAAAGACTAAATCCTCAGGGTAGATGTCTTTAATTTGTCTCTTTTCTTGCTTGGAGTTTCTTCCTTGAACTTTGGGCTTGGCTTTCATTCTGATTTAGGGCTCCAAAAAATATATGAGTGCTCCACAACAGACCGGCTTAATTTCCTCTTACTGTCGAGCTCCATTTCACTTTTTTCTTTCACCACTGTTGTCATCCTTAGCCGCCACGACAGCATCGTCCTTCTTGACTTCAGTCCTGTGTTCCAGCTATGCTTCTCCACTACCCTGAGTCTGCTACAGTAGCTACCTGCAAAAGTAACCAAAATCAGTAGCAACTGTGCCATTTTAATATAATTGTGATGTATAAATGATATATATCCTAAATGCAATGAATTATGCTTGAATGCAACATAAATATGGGTTAAATTGGGGGTAAAATATAGAACTTTTACACACTCAACACACCCCAAACTCAAGTTTTTGCTTGCCCTCAAGCAAATATTACCTAACTAAAATGAAATAATTTTTTTGTTTTGCTTTAATCAATGAACAATCTTTATCCACAATGTCATCCCTATCATGTTTAGTACCTGTTCAAATATTTAAGGATATACTTAGAGCAAAATTATAGTTCTCGTGCATGTGTGTACAATTATTGTGAACATACCCGAAAATAGACTTCCCTAGCAACTAGAATATTATACTTAGCTTGTTTAGAGTTTTCCTTCGAGGCTTAATTTTTTTCCACTAGAGCCAGTAACGGGAACCTCTAGTTGTTTCCTTCTTTTTATGCATTTTCTCTTCTCTACTAGAGCCAGTATTTCTAGCACCTCTAGTTAACTATCTAGAGCTGGTGATAGACACCTCTAGAAGTTTTTCTCTAGTTATTTTCCTAGAGCCAGTGATAGGCACCTCTAGGTTTCCTGAGTTTCTAGTCTCTTTCTACTCTAAGTTCTAAGTTTTCTATTCTAAGTATGCTAGAGAAAGTCTTTTATCAAGTAAGTCACAAAGTGTTTCAGATTTTCAGAACTATACTAAGGCTCTACTTACTTCCTAATATATTTTTAAGGGACTTTCACGACAGAGATGGCAGCAGCAGATAATAAAAGTTCAAAAAATTAAGCCATTTTTGACAAAAAGACATGATTTTTAACCTAAAAACATTTCATATAACTGGAGGGATGCCAATTAAAGGCTCTAATCTTGCGAGCGATGAATGGTTCTAGCCCGAGGTTCTCCGTGCGTTTGGTGTAGATGAACCATTTCTCTTCCCACATCTACCATTTTTTGGAAGGAGGTGTAGTAGCGGTCGTTAGAGGTGGAGGTGGCAAAGCGATTTGGGATTCTATTGTGGCTTGGTGTGCCTGCTGCTGCAGCCGAGCTAGAGGCATCACTTCTTCTAGTGTTTATGGTACTCATGGTTGCAAGACTGTAGAAAATGAAAGGGAATGTAAATATAGAGAGAAAGCAAGTAGAGAGAGTAAAAGTGAGGTGAAAAATGAATAGTAAAACGGGGTTTATATAGATGAAGAGGTTGTTGCCCGTTGGAGTTGTAACGGCAGACGCGAATAACGGGGCCAACTGTTATGCAGTTTCAGACGCGTCTGTCACGCTTTTCCGTGTCTGCTACGCGTCTGTTACGCGTTGCGTGTTTGCCGCGACAGCGTGTTGACAGGTTGTATTTCTCGCGTCTGTCGTGACAGCTGTTGTAAGGCTGTGAAGACAGACTCCTCCTTTGGGCTTTTTGGGTTGCTGGTGAGATGGTGGGCTAGTTCACTTCTTCTCCTTCTCCTTGTTTTCCTTTATTTCCTAAAATAATTAAAATAAAAACTTAGTCCTTAAAATAAAATAATTCTAATTTCCTAATAAATATATATATATATATAAAATTAAATAATAATAATAAAAATAAAATTTAAGTTAAATTAGGGATGCCAAGAGGGGCATCTCCTAAAGTAACCACTTCCTGCATTCTTGGGGCTTCAGTCCCCAAATAATGCTTCAGTATATGTCCGTTGACTTTAAATTGGTGCCCGTCTTTTAAGGATTTGATCTTGATGGCACCATGAGGAAAAACATGCACGACTTGGAATGGGCCGGACCATCTAGATTTCAGCTTCCCTGGGAAGAGTTTCAACCTAGAGTTGAATAACAACACAAGCTGCCCTGGGCAGAACTGTCGTGGCAGCAACTTCTTGTCGTGCCATCTCTTTGTCTTGTCCTTGTAGATCCTTGCGTTGTCATAGGCCATTGCTCGAATTTCTTCAATCTCATTCAAGTCAATTAATCTTTTCTGTCCGGCCTTTTCTAAGTCCATGTTCACTGCTTTGATGGCCCAGTATGCTTTGTGCTCTATCTCAACAGGGTGACATTCCCAAGGAGTTTTAAATGTTGTTCTGTAGGCCCAGAGTGCATCATTGAGGTGTAAGAACCAATCCTTCCGAGTTGGTTTCGTCATCTTCTCAAGAATGTTCTTTACCTCATTGTTTGATATTTCAGCCTTTCCATTGGTCTGAGGGTGATAAGATGTTGCGATCCGATGCTTAACGCCATATTTCCTTAAGGCAGCAACTATTACTCTATTGTCGAAATGTCTCCTTTCATCACTATGATCGCCTTAGGAATGCCAAATCTAGAAAAAACGTTCTTATGTAGAAATATTTGAACGGTCTTGGCATTGTTTTTCTGTGTGGCAATCGCTTCAAACCATTTGGACACGTAGTCCACTGCCAGGAGAATATATAAATTTCCACATGATGTTGGGAATGGTCCCATGAAATCAATCCTCCAAACATCGAAGATCTCAACTTCAAGGATGTTTTGTAGTGGCATCTCATGTCTCCTTAAGATGTTTCCAGTCCGTTCACATTTATCACATCTTTTGTAGAATGCTTGGACATCCTTTAACAGTGAGGGCCAATAAAAACCAGACTGCAAAACCTTGGCAGCAGTTTTGTTACCACCTAAGTGTCCTCCATATTGTCAAGCATGGCAGTGATGAAGCACAATTTCCTGCTCATCCTGTGGTATACACCTCCTGATAATCTGATCTGTACAATTTTTGAAAAGAAGAGGTTCGTCCTAATAATAATGCTTTACATCATTTTGGAACCTCTTCCTAGCTTGATAGTTAAGTTCAGGAGGAAATATTCCGCTAACTAAATAATTAACGAAATCAGCATACTAGGGGAGTTCATAAAACTTACCTGCCGCCATGGCTGTTCCGGCAATGCTGGTGGCAGCGAACAACTGCTCATCAGGAAAGGTCTCCAGTATGTGTGTCTTGTCTATTGGAAGACTCTCTCCCCTCTCTAATCTTGACAAGTGATCTACAACTTGGTTTTTTTGTCCCCTTTTTATCCTTGATTTCAATGTCGAACTCTTGTATCAATAGAATCCAACGAATCAGTCTCGAATTTGCGTCTTTTTTTGAAAACAAATACTTCAGTACAGAGTGGTCTGTGTGGACCACCACCTTCGTTCCAAGTATGTAGGATCAGAACTTGTCAATTGAAAACACCAGTACGAAGAGTTCCTTCTCTGTTGTGGTGTAATTCACTTTGGCATCATTGAGTATTTTGCTGGCGTAATAAATTACGTGGAACAACTTGCCCTTCCTATGCCCAAGTACTGCCCCTACAGCGTAATCACTAGCATCACACATAATTTCGAATGGCAACTTCCAGTCCGGTGGGTGTACGATTGGGGTTGTTATTAGCTTCTCTTTCAGATCTCTGATTGTCTCAGTACATTCAATATTGAACTCGAAGGGACGATTTTGCTCTAGTAGGTAGCATAACGTCTTGGTGATCTTCGAAAAATTTGCTATAAACCTTCGATAAAACCCAGCATATCCTAAGAAACTTCGAATTCCCTTGATTGTGATGGGTGGCGGCAGCTTTTCAACTACATCAATCTTTGCTCTGTCGACTTCTATGCCGCGGCAGCTTACCTTATGGCCTAGAACTATCCCTTCATCCACCATGAAGTGACATTTCTCCCAGTTAAATACTAAGTTCGCCTTCTCGCATCTTTCGAGCAGTTTTTGTAGGTTGCCTAAGCAGCTTTCAAAATTATCTCCAAAGACAGAGAAATCGTCCATAAATATCTCAAGGAAATCCTCCACCATATCGGAGAATATCACCATCATACACCTCTGGAAGGTTGCTGGTGCTTTGCAAAGTCCAAATGGCATTCTCCGAAAAGCGTAAGTACCATATGGGCAGGTGAAAGTCATTTTCTCTTGATCCTCCGATGTGATGGCTATTTGGTTATAACCTGAGTAACCATCAAGAAAGCAGTAATAAGGCTTTCCCGCTAATCTATCAAGCATTTGATCAATAAAAGGCAGGGGAAAATGGTCCTTCCGGGTAGCTTTGTTAAGCTTCCGGTAGTCCATACAAACCCTCCAACCGGTCACACTCATGGTTGGGATTAATTCGTTTTCTTCATTGGTCACCACGGTTATTCCTCCCTTCTTGGGGACGCACTGCACCGGGCTCACCCACTTACTATCCAAGATGGCATAAATTATCCCAGCGTCTCGCCATTTGATAATTTCTTTTCGAACAACTTCTCACATAACATGATTCAAGTGTCCCTGGGCATCAATGGTTGGCTTATGATCATCCTCTAAGAGAATTTTGTACATGCATAGTGTCGGACTGATGCCTTGGATATCAGCTATCGTCCATCCAATAGCCTTTTTATGGTGCTGCAGCATCCTTATCAGTTGATGTTCATGTTCCTGCATCAACTTGGAAGAGATTATTATGGGCAATGTATCATTTAATCCAAGAAAAACATATTTGAGCTACTCTGGCAGGGGCTTAAGGTCTAGGACAGGTGGTTCTACAGTTGATGGCTTTTGGATGATATGTTCGTTCGAGGTGTAGTTTAAGGGCTCGAATAACTTACCTGGATGATTTCCTATCCAGTTTACCTCCTCTTGACCTTCAGTGTAAGATATGTCAGAATCTGAGGAGTTGCTGTCGTCGTCGCTGCCGTGACAGTTTTCCAGGTGGCCGCTGTGGTAGTGACCAAACTTGATGTCATGGCAGCACGACCTGATGCAGGGTTGATCAAGGATTACTTCAGTGATAGCCTTGCATTCTTCTTCTGCATCAGCGTGTTTTATTGCTTGGAGAACATTTAGCTTGATCTCTTGATCATTCACTCTCGTTGTGAATTCTCCCTTTTCTACATCAATCAGTGATCTGCCTGTGGCTAAGAAGGGTCGCCCCAGGATGATTGGTGCATTCTCATCTGCTTCACAATCTAAAACAAGGAAGTCAGCGGGAAAAATAAATTTATCCACTCTTACCAGAATATATTCAATCTTCCCTTCTGGTTGCACGTAAGAGTGGTCTGCCAACTGTAGCATAACTGTCGTGGGTCGTGCTCGTCCAATACCTAATTTCTGAAATACAGATTTTTGCATTATATTAATACTAGGACCTAGATCACAAAGTGCCTTACCCATGAATTTATCACCAATTATGCACGGTATTATAAAGCTCCCAAGATCCTTCTTTTTCTGGGGTGGATGCTTGTGCAGAATAGTCATGCATCCTTCTGTCAATTTAACCGTCTCAAATTCCGCAAGTCCGGATTTCTTCGACATAGCATCCTTCAGAAATTTGGCATAACCGGACATCTCCTTGATGGCATCTAACAGCGGAATATTGATATGGACCTGCTTAAAAATATCATAGATCTTTTAAGCTGGAACTCTTGTTTCTGCTTCTGTAGCCCCTGTGGAAAAGGAGGTGGAGGACGGTAATCTTCAATGCGTCCTTCCCATGGTATTCGGATCTGAGAAGGCTTAGGTTCCTCATCCATCTCCTCAGTCCCTTTTGCTATCGTGATAGGTGTGGCCGCACCAGGTTGTTTATCATCTGCCAGGGCAGCGTTCGCGGCAGTCGATTCTATGGCTGGTTCCTTAACTGGTTCAACTTTCTTTTCTGGCCTTGGTAATTGCTTCCCACTCCTAGTTGTGATAGCTTTGCACTGCTCATGTGTGGGTTGTCTAGCGACCTCAGTATCGCTAGGGAATCCTCCGTTCAGCCTTGGCTTAATATGCTGGGAAACCTGACCCATCTGTGTCTCTTGTGATTTCAGAGTAGCTTCATGATTAGTCATTCGCATCTCTGTTTTATCCATGAACGACTCATTCTTCTTGACGAAGTGATCCATATTTGCTATGTAAGTGCCTCTCTGAGACATAAATGTGGCAGAGGTCTGCTCCAGTATACTAGGTGTGGCTGCTGGTGGTTGTTGCGGCTGCTGTTGCGGTTGCTGCCGAGTCAGAATTCTAGGTGCCCCTTGATTTTGAGTGTTCTGTACTTGAAGATTCAGGGCATTGTTCGGGTTGCTCCAAGAGAACTTGGGGTCTTCCCTCCAGTTGGGATTGTAATTGTTGGAGTCATAGTTCCTTTGCTTGTTGAAGTTTCCAACATACATCCCTTCCTCTAGCTGTAGCAGGCAGTCTTCCGAACTATGATTCCCACTGCAAGTTTCACATACCTCTTCTGTAGAGTAGATAGGTTTTGAATCTTTCTTCAGAAAATTCTCAAATGCCTTTGTGAGGTACGCAACATGTGTCTTTAGGGAGTTATCGGCCTCATAATCCTTTACAGCTAGTACTCATTTACCTCTCCTTACTGTGGGAAATTTCTCTTCATTCTTCGCCAAATTCTTTAACACTACCATGGCTTCATCTGGATCTTTATCCAACAGCAACACATTGGCTGCTGAGTCGATTCTCTTGCGAGTCTGTAGGTTGGTAGCATTGTAGAATTTAATGACTTGATTCCAAACAGGGAATCAGTGCATCAGACAATTCCTCAGAAGAGTGGTAAACCTGTCCCATGCCTCGTGCATTGGCTCGTAATCTTCCTATTGAAAAGTAGCAATTTTGTTACGTAATCGCTCAGATAAATGGGAAGGATTAAAACAAGATCAAAATTCACGAGTTAAATCTGCCCAAGTTCGTATTGAACCCAACGTTAGTTTGTTCCACCATGTTTTTACTCTATCCCTCAATGAATGAGGAAATAACCGAAGCCTCAGTATCTCCGGATTTACTCCTGGTAGTCTAAACGAACCATAGATTTCTTGGAACGTTTTCAGATGTTCCCTAGCATCCTCTGTAGCAGCACCACTAAATTGGCCAGCGGAATTAATCATGCTGAACATGACAGGTTTCGCCTCTAAATTTTCAGCTTCCACATCTTGCAGGGTGGTCTCTAGTTCCACATGATCATTGATCATGTAATCATGGCAGGTCCGGCGTGCGGCCCCAGTAGAAGGAGGAGTGGTAGGTTGTCTGTTTCCTCCATCTCCGATAGGATCGTTAGGATCTTGGGGATTCCCTTGGTTGTTCCTCTTGTCTTCGTGTCTTCCGTTCACCATTGCTTCTAATTGTTCCTCCAGGTACTCGTTTCTTTCAACTCGGAGGTGGACTCGTTTCCTGAGGTTGCACATTCGTTCGATATTAGGGTCTAATTTGTGCTCATGTTCTTTGCCTCGTTGAGATCTACGCATAAGCAAACGAAAGACTTTGTGAAAAGCACAGGGTGAACAATCCAAATAAAAACAGAAAAATTAAAAAGAATGTGCAATAAAAGTAGGGTAAAGATATGTTGCCAATCCCCGGCAACGGTGCCAAAAACTTGTTGCGTGTAAAAGAGTCTATCGCAATAGAGTGCAAGTGTACACGATGCAAGTAGTAAAGTGATACACAAAGTATCAGATGTCGAATCCACGGGGACTGGAAATAGCCTTAACCTTGAATTGATGCACAAGAAAGAAGAAGATGATTTTAATTGTTTGTAAGGGAATACTAAATAATACTGAAGATAACGAATTAAAGGAATCAGGATAGAGAAAATAGGCCAGTAATTATTTGCTCAGTAGTGTAGGTGTTGCAATGTATAGGACTTCATGTTCTATCATTGCTCCTGTCGCGGCTGCACCTGCGGTGGTAGAGGTCTGTTGATGTCGCGACAACGATCACACAACTCTGTACTTCAAGCTTGGCAAGAATCCATGTTGTGCCTTGTCCTATCCCTAGGTCAAAGTCGGTCGATGAACACGTCTTTGATGATACCTCCTGGCGTAAAGCGAGGGATGAACACCGATTTTGTTAAATTCTTCCTTAGCCACTTAACATTGTCCTATCCCTAGGTCCGAGATAGTTCAACCCTAATCTGGAGAATCCGTACTTATTCCTTTCATATACTTAACTCTCCCGATATTAAGTAAATGTATAATCTCACAATGCTATCCCGATACTCTTGCAAGATGTTGAAAACCATAATAAGCAAACTTGAAGTCTATTTTATTGAAGAAAGAAAAATCCTAAAACAATGCAATCCGTGCAACTACTTTACATAATAAACCCTTAGCCCTAGGGGAAGTTTAGAACATGATAAGAAGGGGGAAAATGACTAGGGTTTAGGGGAAGACGGCTAGAGAATAAGATATCCCTCCCTAGGTCAAATTACATGCCTTTATATAGGCTTTGGGTTCAAGTTTTCTAATATGGTAAGAATACAAGTTTAAATTAAAGTACAACTCTATTAAAGACTAAATCTTCAGAGTAGATGTCTTTAATTCGTCCTCTTTTCTTGCTTGGAGTTTCTTCCTTGAACTTTGGGCTTGGCCTTCATTCTGATCTAGGGCTCAGAAAAATATATGAGTGCTCTACGACAGACCGGCTTAATTTCCTCTTACTGTCGAGCTCCATTTCACTTTTTTCCTTCACCACTGTTGTCGTCCTTAACTGCCACAGCAGCGGCCTTGGAAACGTCACCCTTCTTGACTTCAGTCCTGTGTTCCAGCTCTGCCTCTCAACTGCCCTGAGTCTGCTACAGCAGCTACCTGCAAAAGTAACCAAAATCAGTAGCAAATGTGCCATTTTAATATAATTGTAATGTATAAATGAAATCTATCCTAAATGCAATGAATTATGCTTGAATGCAATATAAATAATTGATAAATAGGGGTAAAATATAGAACTTTTACACATTCAACATGTATCGAAACACCATTATCTGTTTCGAAATAGGGGCCCGAAATGGCCATAGCGTTTCGGAACGGGTGAAGGTGTTTTAGAACATTTTGGCTACTGGAGAGGCTTGTTCCGATACTGGTCTCGGAACACACCCGAGTACTGAAACGGTCAACACCGTTTCGATACGGGCGTTTCGGTACGAAGGTCACTGTTCCGGAACGGTTGACTGTTGGATTGTGCATTTGAATTTTTTCAAGTTCTCATGTTTTACATTTTAGTCCTGAATGTTGTGGATGCAATTGTTTAAGCTTGGAATGTCCTTTTAAGTTGATTTTCGGCAGAGATGTATGTAAAGTGACTAATTACATATTGGTAAGCTTAAAATCTGCAAAGTCTTTATATTTTCGAAATTTTACATTTTGGTCCCTAAAAGTGTATTTCTTGCAATTGAGTCCCTATTTGATTTCCGATTGCCGTGCCTTTCTCTCATATGACTCTTGCGTAACACATAGGCTTAATGAGCATCTTGAAAAGATAAAAAGGTAAAAAAATAGGGTCGTTAATCAATGTTGACTTTCAGGTTTACTTTGGTTTTTTCCCCGTGTAATCTTTGTAGTTCGGGTCAAGCGTCTAGGCCGGGTTAAGGGGGTTACAGCTCTCGACACCACAACTACTTTCCTGCTCAAAGCATCGGCTACAACATTAGCCTTACCCGGGTGATACTTGATCGTCAGATCATAATCCTTAAGAAACTCCACCCAGCGACGTTACCTAAGATTCAACTCCTTCTAAGACATAAGGTATTTGAATCTCTTATGATCCTTGAACACAACACATTTCTCTCCATACATGTAATGCCTCCAAATCTTCAAGGCAAACACCACAGCTGCAAGCACAAGATCATGAGTAGGGTAGTTGCGCTCATGCACCTTCAACTGCCTAGATGCATAGGCCACTACCTTACCCTCCTATATCAACACGCAACCCATACCAACAATGGACGCATCACTGCAGACCAAAATCTCCTTACCAGACTCAGGTTGAATCAAAATAGGAGCTTGCGTCAAAGCTTCTTTCAGCTTCTCAAAAGCTTGTTGCCTCGCCTCTGTCCACTCAAAGCGAACATTCTTTTGCAGCAACTTGGTGAAAGGCACGGCTATCTTCGAGAAACCCTCGACAAACCTAAGGTAGTACCCAGCCAATCCAAGGAAACTCCGTACCTCTGTGACTGACTTAGGCACTTTCCAACTAATCACAACTTCTACCTTGTGCGGATCAACGCGAATACCCTCAGTCGACACAACATGTCCAAGGAAGACCACTTCCCTAAGCCAAAACTCACACTTACTCTGCTTAGCATACAACTGTTTTTCCAACAACGCTTGCAAAACAATTCTCAAGTGCTTATCATGATCCTCGTCGGTACGCGAATACACAAGGATATCATCGATGAACACCGCCACAAACTAATCCAAGAATTCAAGGAATACAAGATTCATCATGTCCATGAAAGCAGCAGGCGCGCTGGTCAGACTAAACGGCATCACCAAAAATTCCCCTGTTGGGGTTCCGTTCGTTGTGCCGCTTTTGCTGATTTAATTTGCTAAACATATAGGTTAATATTGAGCATCTAGAAAACATATAAAGATAAAAAGGGTCGTTAATCAAGGTTGACTTTCGGATTGACTTTGGTTTTCCCTGTGTAATCTTCGTAGTTCGGGTCAAACGTCTAAGCCGGGCTAAAGGGGTTATAATAAATCTATTACCTTGACTTTTTGTTGATTGTTTTGCGATTGTAAATTCAGAACTAGCTTTGTCAAGGTGGCGATCTGAGATGAAATTGAGTCCGCAGACTCTATTTCATTAACTGTGGGTTGACGTCGGACTCCTCCCCTTATGGTCGTTGGGAACTGATAAGCATTCCTGGTCATTTTGTTTAGAATCTCCATGGATTCTTCCAGCTATTTATCTAAGAGTATGATGTTTGCCGAGGCATTAAGCATCATCTTAGTTGATGTGTTAACTGCAATGTAAAACATGGTCACATGCGTCCATATTGGGAATCCGCAAGGGGCATTTGTGTAATAGCTCTCAATATCACTACCAAGCCTCATGCATGAACTCTTTATTAGCTTGTTGAAAAGAAGTGATCTTGTTACGTAATATGTTCATTAAATTTATAGGATTAAAACAAGATAGGAAATCGCGACAAAGATTACTCTAGGATCCAATTCATCATGTCGGGATTCTATTGAGCCAGGTTTTTACCCAATCCCTCAGGGAATAGGGGAAAATCTTCAATCTCAAAATATCCTCATGTACTCCCTGAATTTTTAATGAGTTACAAATATGGAGGAAGGACTTGAAGTGTTGTCTCGCATCTTCATTTGCAGAGCCGCCAAATTGCCCCATCATGTTGATCATATTAAAAAGCACGGGCTCTAACTCGATGTTGGTGGCCTCGATCTCTGGGGTAACAACTCCAGGGTTTAGTTCGTTCAGGTCTTCTTCAAGGTAGTCTCGGACTGTTGGGTGTCGTATTGGTACAAATGGATCTTGCATATTTGCTCCATCTCCTGTCGGGATCTGCTGCTCTTCAAGAAGTGGCTACCCATCGGCAAGGTGTTGCCCAATGACATTGTGTGTCAGTGGCACTTGGTTGATGCCTTACTCGCGGCCTCGGGGTGGTTCCTCAAGCTGCTGCATTGCGGCTTCGTTTTCTCGTCTAAGCCTTCGGTAAGTGTGTTCGATTTATGGATCTAGATCTTGCAATGGGCTTTTCTAGGTTTGCTCTGGTCATGCATCAAGACAAAACAAAATTTTATTAGTAATAAAATAAAAAAATAAAAATAAATAAACTAAATAAATGAAAAGTGCAAAAAAAAAAAACAAAAGTTTCCAATCCCCAACAGCATCGCCAAAAACTTGTTCCGTGTAAATAGTGTTATACATTTGTGCAACTATACACGACGCAAGTAATATAGGGATAAGTATATGAATATCATCTCCACAGGGAATGGTACTCAACCTTCGGTTCTACTCCCTTGCACTGCAAAATAAATAAAGTAAAAACACAAGTTAATTGGGTGATTTAAGATAATCTAAAAATAACTAAACTAAGAAAATTCAATAAATACAATATAGAAGTAATCAAGATTAGAAGATGGGCCGGATTAGAGTGTGTTGTAGTGTGTAATTGTAGGGTGTGTAGGTGTTCCCCTTTTCGGAAGAATGCAAGTGCACACTACTACCAAGTTATAGTATAAAAGATGTCTAATCCCACGAGGATTGGACAACTCGTTTTGAATTGTTGTTCATGCACAAGTAAAAGTAAATTGCACAAATAAAGTTATTGTTGAGATGAAAAGTAAAATAAAACACAAGTAATAAAAGAGGTGATAAGGTTGATAGAGCCGACAGGTTTATGTTGATGTTTAGAGTGAAACAATGTGCTGCTTTGGCGGGTAGTGGCGGATTGAGGCTGCGGCAAATTTTGCTGCCACGGCAGAACTCTGCTCTTGCATTTTTCGATGTCTCGGGATGTGGAATGGAGATAAGTTCTAGTTGCATGTGTGGCAGATACTCCAAGTTCGGCAGAGAAATTCTTAAATGATCCTTCGCATGTCTAGGCAAGGATTCTGTCACCACGTGATGTAGGCAATACCTAGCAATCTCAGCGTAAACCTAATACAGGCAGTCTACATTTGGTTGCTCCTTTTAGCCGCTAAAACTCAAACTTATGTCTAAGCCGAATTAGTCGACACCTCGACATGATGAGACCATACTTAATTCTTTTGTGAGTTTGACACTCTCGTGCCCGACAAATGGATTTCTTCAATTGGACTTTTGGAACTAATTGAAGAAGTGAAGAACATGAATTAAGAAAACATAGAATATATTATTGAAAACAAACTTGAAACCTAATACAACCATTTTCACAACTAATTTACAATATAACCGCAAACCCAAGGGAAGTTTAGAACAAGAAGGCGGCAGAAAACCCCAGATGATTTTAACTAGGAGTACAATGAGTATTTATAGGCAAATAGCTAGGTCTAGTCCTTCTTGAAGTATAAGTCATCAAAAGTAGCTTTCCACATTTAATGTGACTTTAAACTCTAACTTCTTTGAGTTGAATATGGACTTTATCACGTTGCCTTAGCCCGCAAGCAATTTTGAGATTTCACTTCGGCGACTTTGCCCGCTGCTACAGACGTCGGAAAATCAAGTGGTCGGGATCGTTGAAATCGGGGTTTTTGGCTTTAGAAATCGCACTTCGATTCTCCAACTCCATAGTTTGCTGTCGTGGGCAGCTAGGTCGACGGCGGCAGCACTTGGCAGCTGCTCGGCAAGCTACTGCTTCCGTCCAAAACTGCATCAGTACAACTCCTTGGCTCGCTGCCTCATCATTGTATCCTCAGCTCCTCTTTCCCCATATTAGCCTTTAGTACCTAAAACCAAAAATACACTAGAACAATATCTCTTCTTCACCAAATACAAGATAATCAATACAAGCAAGTCAAAGTAAAGAAATACTGTAAAATTCAATGCATGATCCTAATTATGCCTAATATGAACTCAAAAGCAGCAAAAATGTTAGATGGTATGTGCATAACTTGTGGACACTTTACACACCCCAAACTCGAACTATTGCTTGTCCTCAAGCAATGCAACCTAACATACTTGCACTAATAATAATCAGAAAGAAAAACCAGTTTTTCAACTTGATTTCATACCTCAAAGTCGTGGCACCTATATTAAACTAGTGAAGGGGATTATGCACGAAAATAACTCATAATTAATTTCTAATGCCAGTGCAGTATGTGCATAACTGTATACAGGCTGAATATGTAGAATAACTAAATAAAAAAGATGTTATGATATGAGGTTGTTGCCGAGGCAGCACAGTTAAGCATAATATTTTAATCATGGCAATGAGGGCTTCAGCTTATCACAACTACTCTTCTAGGTCATGCGTCTCTTTACAAATGTGTTCCACAGCATTGCCTCGGGCAGCAGGTGGCGGCATTGGACAGATCCTACATGCTTGCCTACTAACCACAGCGTGTTGGGCTGTAGAGTTTGGCCTTGATCTTCTCATAGTCAGCAGCTGTTAGTGACTGCCTCCACTCCTCGTGAGGGTTATCGTGCATATTCAGACCATAGTATGTATTTATTACAACGACATTCAGCTTGATAGACTCCCCCCAGACATAGACAAATCGCTGCCCTGGGCGGGGATGGTAAGCATAAAACTCCCTAACCATGGTGATGTTTGTTGTCTCTGGCTTCCATGCAAACATCTCCCATCCCTTGTTGTGGATGGTCTCGAACAGAGCAGGCTCTAAGCCGAGATTTCCTTTCTTCCTTGTGTAGTGGAAGCCTTGCTCCTTGGTCCATGTAAAAGTGTATATCATAATGTAGTGCAAGTGTACACGACGCAAGTAGTAAAGTGATACGTAAGTATCGAATATCGTCTCCACAGGGACTGGGCTAATAGCTTTAACCTTGGATTGCTGCAGAAGAGGGAAAAGAAAGAGTTTAATTGTTTGTCACGAAATAATAAAGAAGACTGAAAATAAAATATGAAAATATTTGGAGTAATGAGTAGGCCGATATTGATCTGCTCCGTAGTGTAGGTGTTTGCACTGTCTAGAACTTCTCTGTTCTGTCGTAGCGCCTATCGCGGCAGCACCTGCTGCGGCAGCGGTCTGTTATGGTCGCGGCAGCGAACACACAACTCAGTACTTCAAGCTTGGCAAGAATCCCTGCTACGCCTTGCCTATCCCTAGGTCCAAGTCTGTCGATGAACACGTCTTTGATGATACCTCCCGGTGTGAATCGAAGGATGAACACCGATGTTGTTGAATTCTTCCTTAGCCACTTAACCTCGTCCTATCCCTAGGTCCGAGATAGTTCAACCATAAACTGGAGAACCCGTACTTATTCCTTTCATATACTTAACTCTCCCGATATTAAGTAAATGTGTAATCTCACAATGCTCTCCCGATACTCTTGCAAGATGTTGAAAACTAGAATGAGCAAACTTGAAGTCTATTTTATTGAACAGAAAAAATCCTTAAACATTGCAATCCTTGCAACTACTTTACAGAATCAACCCTTAGCCCTAGGGGAAGTTTAGAACATGATGAGAAGGGGGAAAACGACTAGGGTTTAGGGGAAGACGGTGTTGAGTGTGTAAAACTTTTATTATTTACACCCTATTTAACCCATATTTCTGCTGCATTCAAGCTTTATTTATTGCATTTAGGTCAATTTACAACAAAACATCACAAATATATTGAAAGGCACAGTTTCTACTAAAAATGGTTGTTTTTGCAGGTTGCTGCCGTAGCAGACGGAATGGGCAGGCGCTGGGCAGTGAAGCAGAAGAGCTGGAACTAGACGAGCAGTCAAAGAGGACGATGCTGCCATGGTTGCCATCGTGACAGCAGAGGACGACAGCAGTTTTGAGGAGAAGAAGCAAAGTGGACCTCGACAGATAGAGAAAATTCAGCCCGTCTGTCGTGTGAAATCCCTATATTTTTCCAAGCCCCAGATCAAAAGGAATGTCAAGCCCAAAGTTCAAGGAGAGAAAATCCCAAGCAAGAAAGATGACGGCTGGAAAGTAGATTCCTTGAAGATTTAGTCTTTATTAGAATTATACATTCATTTAAAGTTGTATTCTTGCTATTTTAGATAACTTGGACCCAAAGCTTATATAAGGGCATATATTTTGACCTAGAAGGCATTACCGATTACCTAGCTTCCTTCCCAAAACTCTAGTCGTTTTCCTTCCCACAATATGTTCTAAATTCCCCCTAGGGCCACGGGTTGATTTGTAAAGTAGTTGCAAGGGTTGTTTTGTTTTAGGAATTTTCAGTTCAATAAAATAAACTTCAAGTTCACTTATTTTGGTTGTTAATATCTTGCAAGAGCATCGGGAGAGCATTGTGAGGTTATCTATTTACTTAGCATCGGGAGAGTTAAGTATACGAAAGAAATAAGAGCAAGTTCTCTAGTTTATAGTTGAACTATCTCAGACCTAGGGATAGGACGAGGTTAAGTGGCTAAAGAAGAATTCATCGACAGACTTGGACCTAGGGATGGGCCAAGGCATATCTGGGATTCTTGCCAAACTTGAAGTGCTGAGTTGATTTTTCGCTGCCGCGACAAGCAACAGACTGCTGCCGCGACAGGTGCTGCCGCGACAGGGACGACGACAGAACTGGAGTTCCGAGACTTAGCAATACCTGCACTACTGAGCAATTCAATACCAGCCCATTCTCTCTATCTTGATATCTCTACTCTTTTATTTACGTTTACTTTATTATATTCGTGACAACTTCTCAAATATTTTCTTTACTTTCGTGCAGTGAATTAAGGTGAAGCTATTAGCCCAATCTCTATGGAGACGATATCCGATACTTCGTATCACTTTACTACTTGTGTCGTGTACACTTGCACTACCATTGGCATAGACTCTTTTACACGCAACAAGTTTTTGGCGCCGTTGCCGGGGATTGGCAACATAACTCTACCTTTTCTTTTACTGCACTTTTCGTTTTTGTTTTTATTTTTATTTTTCTGTTTTTCTTTGGTGCATTCAACTCTTGCTTTTCACAAGGTTTCTTGTTTATGCGCAGATCGAAATGAGGTGAAGATCCTGAGTATCCATTAGATCCAGAAATCGAACGTTCATTCAATCTCAAGAACCGACTTCGTCACATTCTAGCCAGGAACAAGTATCTTGAGGAATAGTTAGAGACGATGGCCCACCAAGGAAACGACCCGCCTGTTGGAGATATTATACCGCCTGTCGGTAACCCTGCTGCCGCTGCCGGACGACGGTCCTGTCGTGACTACATGTTGAATGACCATGTCGAGCTGGAAACCACGCTGCCGGACATAGATGTTGACAACTTCGAGCTAAAACCTGTCATGTTTAGCATGATCATCAATGCCGGTGAATTCAGTGGTGCTGTTACAGAGGATGCTAGGGAGCACCTCAAAACGTTCCAGGAGATCTGTGGTTCGTTTAGACTGCCAGGAGTTAATCCGGAGATACTGAGGCTTCGGTTATTTCCCCATTCATTGAGGGGCAGAGCGATTTATCTCGTGAATTTTTATCTCGTTTTAATCCTTCGCATTTATCTGAGCGATTACGTAATGAAATTGCTGCTTTTCAACAAGAAGATGACGAGCCGATGCACGAGGCCTGGGACAAATTTACTACTCTTCTACGGAACTGCCCAATGCATTGATTCCCCGTCTGGAATCAGGTAACTAAGTTTTATAATGCTGCCAACTTACAAACTCGTATTCAAATTGATTCAGCAACAAACGGATTACTATTGGACAAAGACTCGAACGAGGCAATGCAAGTATTGAAAAATCTGGCTAAGAATGAGGAGCAGTTTCCGGCAGCAAGAAGATGGGGTAAACGGGTTCTAGCTGTTAAGGATTATGAGGCCGACAGCACGATGAAATCACAGGTGGCATTCCTTACTAAAGCAATGAAAAAGCTATTGAATGATGATGCACAACATGGATTTGCTGTTGAGGAGGTATGTGAAATCTGTGAGGGAAATCATAGTTCGGATGAGTGTCCTATACAGTTAGAAGAAGGAAAGTATGTTGGAAACTATAAGCCGAATTACAACTCCAACAACTATAATCCCAACTAGAGAAAGGATCCCAAGTTTTCTTGGAGTAATCCTAACAATGCCCTGAATCCTCAAGCACACAATAATCAGAATCAGGGAGGACCTAGATTTTTGACCCGACAGCAACTGCAGCCGCAATAGCAGCAACAACAACCACCAGATGCCACGAACAGTATATTGGAACAGACTCTGGCTACTTTTATGTCTCAGACAAGTACTTACATTGAGAATATGAATCAGTTTGTTAAGAAAACAAAGACATTCATGGATAAAACAGAGATGCGGATGACGAATCATGAAGCTACATTGAAATCTTTGGAGACACAAATGGGTCAGGTTTCCCAACATATCAAGCCAAGGCAGACTGGAGGATTTCTTAGTAATACTGAAAATGCTAGGCAACCCACACATGAGCAATGTAAGGCCATTACTACTAGGAGTGGGAAGAAATTACCAGGACCGTAAAAGGAAGCTGAAAGAGTAAGGAAACCAGCCTTGGATAGACCTGCCGAGGAAGCTGCCCCGACAGGTAACAAACAGACTGCTGCCGATGAGCCTGCCACGACAACAGAAGCGACAGAGGAGAAAAATGATAAACCCAAACCTCCTCAGATTTGTATGTAGTGGGAAGGACGTATTGCTGATTATCGTCCCCCACCGCCTTTTCCTCAATGGTTACAGCAAGCAAAGCAAGAATCTCAGCTCAATAAGATTTATGACATTTTTAAGCATGTTCATATTAACATTCCGCTGTTAGATGCCGTTAGGGAGATGCCCGGTTACGCCAAATTTTTCAAGGATGTCATGTCAAAGAAATCCAAACTTGGGGAATTTGAAACGGTTAAAATGAGAGAAGGATGCATGAGTATTCTTCATAGGCAGCCACCCCAGAAAAAGACGGATCCAGTGAGCTTCATCATACCTTGTGTAATCGGAGATAAATATGTGGGTCAGGCACTTTGTGATATTGGTGCTAGTATTAATTTAATGCCAAAATCTGTTTTTCAGAAATTAGGTATTGGAAAAGCACGGCCCACGACAGTAATTCTGCACCTGGTAGACCGCTCTTACGTTCATCCGGAAGGAAAAATCGAAGATATTCTGGTAAGAGTGGATAAATTTATATTTCCTGTTGACTTTCTTTGTTTTAGATTGTGAAGCAGATGAAAACGCACCAATCATCCTGGGCCGACTCTTCTTAGCCACGGGAAGATCACTGATTGATGTGGAAAAAGGAGAACTCACCATGCGAGTAAACGATCAAGAGATTAAGTTGAATGTTCTCCAAGCTATGAAGCATGCTGATGCAGACGAGGAATGCAAGGCTATCACTGAAGTTACCCTTGATGAACCCTGCATCAGGTCAGGCTGTCACGACATAAAAATTGGTCACTGCCTCGGCAGCCAGTTACAGGACTGTCACGTCAGCACTGACGACAGCAACTCCTCTGAATCTGATACATCTGATACTGAAGATCAGGAGGCGGTAAACTGGATAGGCGATCGTCCAGGTAAGTTATTCGAACCTTTAAATTATACTTCGGATAACCATGCAATCCAAAAGCCATCTACTGTTGAGCCCCCTGTTTTAGAACTAAAACCCTTGCCAGGGCAGCTAAAAAATGCTTTTCTTGGTTCAAATGATACGTTGCCCGTAATCATCTCATCCAAGTTGATGCAGGAACAAAAACATCAGTTAATAGGGATGCTGCAGCAGCACAAAAAGGCAATTCGATGGACGATAGCTGATATTCAAGGCATTAGTTCGGCATTATGTATGCATAAAATCCTTTTAGAGGATGATCATAAGCCGACTATAGATGCTCAAAGGCGGTTAAACCATGCGATGAAAGAGGTGGTGCGTAAAGAGATAATCAAATGGGTGCTCCGTGGTGACCAACGAAAACAATGAGTTAATCCCAACCAGGACTGTGACTGGTTGGAGGGTTTGTACGGACTATCGGAAGCTTAACAAAGCTACCCGAAAGGACCACTTTCCTTTACCCTTTATTGATCAAATGCTTGATAGACTAGCGGGTAAACCTTACTATTGTTTTCTTGATGGTTATTCAGGCTATAATCAAATAGCTATCGCACCGGAGGATCAAGAAAAGACGACCTTCACATGCCCCTACGGAACGTACGCTTTTAGGAGAATGACGTTTGGATGATGCAATGCACCCGCCACCTTCCAAAAGTGCATGATGGCCATATTCTCCGATATGGTGGAGGACTTCCTTGAAATTTTTATGGATGATTTTTCAGTCTTTGGGGATGATTTTGAAAGCTGCCTAGGCAATATACAAAAGGTACTTGAAAGATGTGAAAAAGCAAACCTAGTCTTAAATTGGAAAAAATGCCACTTCATGGTGGACGAAGGGATAGTCCTTGGCCATAAGATTAGCTGCCGTGGGATAGAATTCGACATGGCCAAGATAGAAGTGATCGAAAAGCTGCCTCTGCCGACCACAATCAAGAGTATTAGAAGTTTGTTGGGACATGCTGGTTTTGATTGAAGATTCATTGCGAATTTTTCAAAGATAACAAGCCACTATGCCATCTTATGGAGCAGAACCGACCCTTTGACTTTAACGATGAATGTACTGAAGAATTCAAGGTTCTGAAGGAAAAACTGGTAACATCCCCAATAGTACAGCCACCAGATTGGACATAGCCATTTGAGATCATGTGTTATGCTAGTGACTATGCTGTCGGGGCAGCACTTGGGCAGCGGAGAGACAAATTATTTCATGTCATATATTATGCCAGCAAGACACTGAACGATGACCAAGTGAACTACACCACCACAGAGAAGGAGTTATTAGCTGTGGTGTTCTCCATTGACAAGTTTCATTCTTACATACATGGAACGAAGATAATAGTACACACAGACCATTCTGCCCTGAAGTATATGTTCGCGAAAAAGGATGCAAAGGTTCGATTGATACGGTGGATCCTGCTATTGCAAGAATTCGACTTTGAAATCAAGGACAAAAAAGGGACAGAAAATCAAGTGGCAGATCACTTGTCAAGGTTGGAGAAGGGACAAAGTCTACCAACAGATGAGACAAACATACTGGAGACCTTCCCAGACGAGCAGCTATTTTCTGCCGCAATCACTGCCGCGACAGCCATGGCGGCAGGTAAGTCTTATGAACTCCCCTGGTATGCTGATTTCGTTAATTACTTGGTTAGCAGAATAATTCCTTCTGACCTCAATTATCAAGCCAGGAAGAGGTTCCAAAATGATGTTAAGCATTATTATTGGGACGAACCTCTTCTTTTTAAAATCTGTGCAGATCAGGTTATAAGGAGATGTGTACCACAGGAAGAGCAAGAAGACATACTTCATCACTGCCATGCTTCACAGTATGGAGGTCACTTAGGAGGCAACAAAACTGTTGCCAAGGTGCTGGAGTCAGGATTCTACTGGCCGTCGTTGTATAAAGATGCACAAATCTTCTACAAGAGCTGTGACAGGTGCCAAAGGACAGGAAACATCTCAAGGAGAAACGAGATGCCACTGCAAAACATTCTATAAGTCGAGATCTTCGACGTTTGGGGGATTGATTTTATGGGACCATTCCCATCTTCATGTGGGAATCTATACATCCTTCTAGAAGTGGATTATGTCTCTAAGTGGGTCGAAGCTATCGCAACTCAAAAGAATAATGCTTAAACAGTCCAAAGGTTTTTACACAAAAACATCTTTTCTAGATTTGGCATCCCGAAGGCGATTATCAGTGATGAGGGGAGACATTTCGGCAACAGGGTTATTTCTGCTGCCTTGAAGAAATATGGTGTCAAGCATTGGATCGCGACAACATATCACCCACAGACCAATGGACAAGCTAAAATATCTAATAGGGAAGTTAAGAACATTCTTGAGAAAATGGTTAAGCCAACTAGGAAAGACTGGTCTTTACTCCTCAATGATGCGTTATGGGCATATAGGACAACTTTCAAAACTCCATTGGGCATGTCTCTGTACCGATTGATTTATGGGAAAACATGTCATCTACCTGTCGAGATAGAGCACAGAGTATATCGGGCGATCAAGGCAGTGAATATGGACTTGGACAGGACGGGGCAGAAAAGGTTGTTAGATTTGAACGAAATTGAAGAAATCCGGACTATGGCCTATGACAATGCAAGAATCTACAAGGATAAAACTAATAAGTGGCATGACAAGAAGTTGCTGCCACGACAGTTCTGCCCAGGGTAGCTTGTATTGTTATTCAATTCTAGACTGAAACTCTTCCCAGGGAAGCTAAAATCTAGATGGTCTGACCCATTCCAAGTCGTACAGGTTTTTCCCCAAGGTGCCATAACAATTCGATCATTAAAAGACGGGCACCAATTTAAATTCAACAGACAACGCTTGAAGCATTATCAAGGGACTGAAGCCCCAGGAATGCAGGAAGTGGTTACCTTAGGAGATGCCCCACATGGCATCCCTAATTTAACCTAAATTTTAATTTTAATTTTATTTTTATTATTAGTTCTTATCTATTAGGAAATAAGATTTATTTTATTTTAATAATGTTTTTGTTTTTATTGTTTTTAGGAAATAAAGGAGTCAAGAAGAACAGGAGAAGTGAACTTAGCCCACCATCCATCCATCAGCCAACAAAGCCCAAATAATGAAGCATGTCGTTACAGCTACCGCGACAGACGCAGAAAATACAGGCTGTCATCACGCTGTCATGACAGACGCGTAACAGACGCGGAAACGCATGTCAGACGCGTCAGACACGCTAACGTACAACAGCTGGCCCCGTTATTCGCGCCTACCGTTACAGCTTCAACGGGCAGCAAATCCTTTTCTATATAACCCCGTTTCATTTTCATTTTCACTCACTTCTGCCTTCTTACTTGCACTCCCTCTTTAGCTTTCATTTGCTTTCATTTTATTTTTCACAACCCTTGAACAAATATGTCTTCTAGGAAAAACCGACGACATGCTGCCTCCACTTCCACACCGACAACAACTCCCCCACTTCCTTTGCTAGCAGAGACATGTGGGAAGAGAGAGGCTTCATCTACACACCGACGGATGAAAATCTGGGCCTCAAACCATTCATAGCCCAGAGGAAATGAATGTCACGCTGGTTCAAGAGTTCTATACTACCATCAGCAGCAGGACAGCGACAATAGTGTTCGTTCGAGGGAAGGAGGTGCCATTTGAAGCAGAATACATTAATACTCTATATGGCTTCTACATCGGTATCAATGACGATGCCCACCAGCAATTCCTGAATACATTAGACACTGCTGCCTACGACGCTGTCATGGCAGAGTTGACCAATGTCGGGACTCAATGGAACACCAGCAGGAAAAATCCAAGGACTGTAAAGAGGACCCAGTTGCTGCCGGAGGCAAAGTTGTGGAATGCCTTCATAAAGAAGAGGATCATGCCATCATCCCACAACACCACCGTCGACCAACCACGGTTAGCGTTGATACACTCTATTCTACATGAACGGCCCATTAATGTGGGCAGCTTTATTCGAGAAAGTATTTTGGAGTGTGCGCATAGACCGATGGGTCCCCTCTACCTGCCGTACCTCATCATCTCGCTCTGCATCGGCCATAATGTCCCCGAAGTGCGCACTGATATGATAGTCGAAGGAAGAGGGTGGACTAAAAACAACATCCTCAGCCTTATGGAGCTGACTGCTGCCACCCCTCTGTCATCATTCGACCCCGCTGTCGCCATAGCAGAAACGACAGAGCAGCAACACATTGCACCAGCTGCCGCAGCAGCTGCCTCGACAGACTCCTCCGCCCGGATATTAGCTGCCATTCAGAAACTGGAGGAACGACGGCTGGGTTTAATGGCCTTCATCAGGGACTTTGCTGCCTCTACGGTAACATTTATACAAAATTCTTTAAATGTTCCTGATGCTGCCTTCCCTACTTTTCCTGCCCATTACTTTACTGTCACTACTCCTGCCCACACCCCTACACCTGCTGCTACCCCACGGACACCATCTGCTGCCTCAACACCATTGCCTGCCCCGACAGCAGCAGGCAACACACATGCTGAACCATCTGCCCGAGGCACAAAACGTCGAATGGCATCGGAGGATCTAGATGCCTTTGTTGCTGGGTTCTCCTCCACTTCTGTTTGGGCTGCCAGCGATACCGAACCCTCTATCAAGAGGAATCTGTCAAAGGAATTCTCCCTAGTGAAGCGGCAGAAGCGGATGGCCGATAAGAACAACATGCCAAAAGCCATCAGCAGCAGCAGCAGGGAGAGCAGCAGCAGCAGCTCGGAAGTTCAGGTTGTGGAGCAACCCCCTCACATCTCCCCAACCAGAGTCCAACCACCACGGGAGGCCAATGCCAAGAACACAACTGCCTCCCCCGTGCCCCAGCCAGCCTCGAAAGCCAGAGCCCGTCGCCAGATCCGCCTCAGCAGCAGCAGCGAAGACAGCGACTAAATTTAAGTTTCTTATCTTATATTTTGCTTCCTGCTATATATTTTGTGATGTACTGCCTTATTTTGTTTTTCATTGTCATTTGCATTGAGGGCAATGCAACCCTCAAGCTTGGGGGTGGCAACCCTCCATTAATGGAGTACATCTTAGTTTAAAATATGTGTCTTTACTTAGTTTATTTTTTTCAAAAAAAAATGATGAGAACATTGAAAATTTTGGCTGAAAACTGTGAACTGAACTTACCTGTCATGACAGCTCTGTCGTGGCAGTGACTTTAGGATAGTTTTTAGGAGAAGTTTAGAGCCTTTCTATAGTTCTGAAAACTTAACACCATTGTGACTGTTATACTGCTTAGACTTCTTTTAGCGAAACTAGAATTGGAAGTTTAGTAATTGAATAGCCCCTAGAGGTGCCTAACACTGGCTCTAGGAAAGAAGTTTAGCAAAAGAGACTCAACAGCCCTAGAGGTGCCCGAAACTGGCTATAGGAAGTTAACTAGAGCTGCCCAAAACTGGCTCTAGTGAAACTTTAAAAAAATAGAGAAATCAAGTCAAAACAAAAAAATCAAAGGAGCATGAAAAAGTGCCTTCAAAAAAATAGACTTTGGCATAAAAATTCGAGTTAAGAGCTGAAATATTCTAGTGAAACTAAGAGAGTCTTGGCATATAACTGTTCACAAGCATGCACACACTGCACGAGGACTATAGTGAGACTCTAGACAGATTCTAAATTATCCGACAGGTTACTGCCATCACAAGGAACGAACGACGGGTAAGGGAAAGTTCACTGTTTGAAAGCCAAAACAAAAATATTTCATTTTTATTTTAAGTCTTAGATGCTTGAGGGCAAGCAAAAACTTGAGTTTGGGGGTGTGTTGAGTGTGTCAAAGTTCTATTATTTACACCCTATTTAACCCATATTTCTGCTGCATTCAAGCATTATTTATTGCATTTAGGTCAGTTTACAGCAAAACATCACAAATATATTGAAAGGCACGGTTTCTACTAAAAAATGGTTGTTTTTGCAGGTTGCTGCCGTAGCAGACAGAATGGGCAGGCGCTGGGCAGTGAAGCAGAAGAGCTGGAGCTGGACGAGCAGTCAAATAGGACGATGCTGCCATGGTTGCCGCCGTGACAACAGAGGACGATAGCAGTTTTGAGGAGAAGAAACAAAGTGGACCTCGACAAATAAAGAAAATTCAGCCCGTCTATCGTGTGAAATCCCTATATTTTTCCATGCCCCAGATCAAAAGGAATGTCAAGCCTAAAGTTCAAGGTGTGAAAATCCCAAGCAAGAAAGATGACGGCTGGAAAGTAGATTCCTTGAAGATTTAGTCTTTATTAGAATTATACTTTCATTTAAAGTTGTATTCTTGCTATTTTAGATAACTTGGACCCAAAGCTTATATAAGGGCATATATTTTAACCTAGGAGGCATAACCGATTACCTAGCTTCCTTCCCAAAACTCTAGCCGTTTTCCTTCCCACAATATGTTCTAAATTCCCTCTAGGGCCACGAGTTGATTTGTAAAGTAGTTGCAAGGGTTGTTTTGTTTTAGGAATTTTCAGTTGAATAAAATAAACTTCAAGTTCTCTTATTTTGGTTATTTATATCTTGCAAGAGCATCGGAAGAGCATTGTGAGGTTATCTATTTACTTAGCATCGGGAGAGTTAAGTATACGAAAGAAATAAGAGCAAGTTCTCTAGTTTATAGTTGAACTATCTCGGACCTAGGGATAGGACGAGGTTAAGTGGCTAAAGAAGAATTCATCAACATCGGTGTTCATCCTTCGATTCACGCTGAGAGGTATCATCAAAGACGTGATCATCGACAGACTAGGACCTAGGGATGGGTCAAGGCATATCTGGGATTCTTCCCAAACTTGAAGTGCTGAGTTGATTGTTCGCTGCAATGACAAGCAACGGACTGCTGCCGCGACAGGTGCTGCCGCGACAGGGACGACGACAGAACTAGAGTTCCGAGACTTAGCAATACCTGCACTACTAAGCAATTTAATAACAACCCATTCTCTCTATCTTGATATCTCTACTCTTTTATTTACGTTTACTTTATTATTTTCGTGACAACTTCTCAAATATTTTCTTTACTTTCGTGTAGTGAATTAAGGTGAAGCTATTAGCCCAATCCTTGTGGAGACGATATCTGATACTTCTTATCACTTTACTATTTGCGCCGTGTACACTTGCACTACTATTGCGATAGACTCTTTTACACGCAAGAGACGACTAGAGAATGAGATATCCTTCCCTAGGTCAAATTACATGCCTTTCTATAGGCCTTAGGTTCAAGTTTTCTAATATGGCAAGAATACAAGTTTAAATTAAACTGCAACTCTATTAAAGACTAAATCTTCAAAGTAGATGTTTTTAATTCGTCCTCTCTTCTTGCTTGGAGTTTCGTCCTTGAACTTTGGGCTTGGCCTTCATTCTGATCTAGGGCTCAGAAAAATATAAGAGTGCTGCACGACAGATCGACTAAATTTCCTCTTTCTGTCGAGCTCCACTTCACTTCTTCCCTTCATTATTGCTGTCGTCATTGGCTGCCACGGCAGCGGCCATGGCAGCATCCTTCTTTTCGTCTGTAGTCTTGTGTTCTAGCTCTGGTTCTCCACTACCGAACATATGCTACAACAACTACCTGCAAAAGTAACCAATTTCAGTAGAAATTATGCCATTTAATATAATTGTGATGTATGAATGAAATCTATCCTAAATGCAATGAATTATGCTTGAATGCAGCGGAAATATGGGTTAAATAGGGGGTAAAATATAGAACATTTACACATTCATCACACCCCCCAAACTCATGTTTTTGCTTGCCCTCAAGCAATTAAGACCTAGAAAAGAAATAATTTTTTTTTGTTTGGCTTAAAATACTGAACTTTTCCTAACCTACCATTCATTCCCTATCGTGAGCAACACCCTGTTAGATAATTTAGGATTCATCCGGAACCTTGCTATAATTCTCGTGTAGGGTGTGCATGTTTTGTGAACAATTATATGCCTAGACTCCCTTAGTTTACTAGAATAGCTAAGCTTCTAACTTGAATTTTTATGCCAACTTTCATCTTTTTGGTGGCAATTCTTAGGCTCCTTTAGTTTTTATTTAGACTCGATTCTCTTTCCTTAATTTAAGTTTGACTAGAGCCAGTTTCGGGCACCTCTAGCTAACTTCCTAGAGTCGGTTTCGGGCACCTCTAGGTGTATTTAGTCTACTTTTTCTTAACTTCTTTTCTTAGAGCCAGTGTTAGGCACCTCTAGGGGCAACTCAAGTGTTAAGCTTTTCCCTATTCTAGTTTACTAGTAGAGTTTCTAGACATTATAAATGTCACAAGGGTGTTTAAGAATCAGAACTATAGTAAGGCACTAAACTGCTCCTAAAACTATCCTAAAGGCACTGCCACGATAGAGGCTGTCACGGTAGGTAAGTTCAGTTCAAAGACTTAAGCCTAATTTTCATTTTTTAAGCAAAAATAAACTAACACTTAGACACAAATCTTAAACAGAAAGACACTTCATTAATAGAGGGATGCCACCCCCAAATTCAAGGGTTGCATTGCCCTCAATGCATGATGACGAAATGATAAAAAGAAAATAAAAACAACATCACAATTATAAAAAAAAATAGCAGACAGCAAATATAAGAAAAGAAACTTAAATTTTAAGCGTTGTCGTCGCTGCTACTACTGCTGCTGTTGATCTGAATCTGCCGGCGGGCAATGACTTTCCTCGTTGGTACCGACAGATGGCTTGGAGAGGCAGAGGTGGTATTTTTCTTGGCTTCCCTCGGAGGCTGGATGCGGGTTGGTGAGGGTGGTTTCTCCAGCACCTGAACCTCCTCGGAAGAGCTGCTACTGCTGCTGCTACCGTTGCTGCTGCCGGATATCCCTTGGCCGAATGATCCAACTTTGGTGATGGGTTTTTGCCATTTCATTTGGGTGAATTCTTTGGACAGGTTCCTCTTGACAGAGGGCTCTCCATCGGATTCCTCCTAAATTGAAGAAGAGGAGAAACCATCTATATACTTGTCGAGGTCGGACATGGGTTCTTTTCTCTTTCCCCCTGGCAGATACTGTGGCAGTGTGGTTGCCGCCTGCAACTGTCATGGCCAGGGTTGGGGTGGACGTGGCAGACGGTGTTTTCGGTGTGGCAGCAGGGGTAGGGTTATGGGCAGGTGTGGGGGGAGCAAAATAGTGATCGGGGAAAGCAGGAAACAATACATCTTGAAAATATAAATTGCTTTTAATGAAATGTATTGTAACCCCCTTAACCCGGCCTAGACGGTTGACCCGAATTAAGAAAGTCACACGGGGAAAACCAAAGTCAACCCAAAAGTCAACCTTGATTAACGACCCTTTTTTTTTAATCTTGTCTAGATGCACATTATCCCTATATGTGATCACACAAACATCATACTCAAAGATCACAAACATCAGAGATCAAACAGGGACCCAATTGAACAAATTACAACTTTAGGGACCAAATTGTAATTTCTGATAAATATTAGCACTTAACCCAAATTAAAGTTACCATCTTGAAATTAATCAGGTTTCATGCTTCTCTGTGAAATTTCAGATCAAAAGGACTTCTCAAACTCATGTAATTGCCCAAACAAGATTCAGGACCAAAATGCAAACATTTCAAAACATTTAACTGCCATTGTCAGCCCCTAACGGTCACCCGTTCCGAAACAGGCATAGCCCGTTTTGAAACTCGGGCCGTTCCGCAACGGGTTCCGAAACACGGGCTGGCAGTAGCCAAACCGTTTCGGAACGGTTCTTCCCGTTTCGGACGCCTGGGTTTGCGTAAGGCACCCGTTCCGAAACGGTAAGGGCTGTTCCGAAACTCCCTGCACAAATATGCCCCGAAATGCATATCAAAACATGCAATTGACCAACTAATCATGCTCCAAATGCCACCAAACTTTACCAGCATGCAATTCAACATATATAATGTAACCCCCTTAGCCCGGTCTAGACGGTTGACCCGGACTACGAAGATTACACGGGGAAAACCAAAGTCAACCCGAAAGTCAACTTTGATTAACGACCCTTTTTTTTCTTTTTAATCTTGTCTAGATGCACATCAACCTTAATTGTGTTCATACAAACAACATATTGAAAGATCACAAACATCAGAGATCAAATAGGGACCCAATTGAACAAATTGCAACTTTAGGGACCAAAATGCAAATTCTGATAAATTAAGGGATTTATCCCAAATTAAAGTTACCATCTTGAAATTAGTCAGGTTCCATGCTTTTCTGTGAAATTTCAGCTCAAAAGGACATCCACAGCTCATGCAATTGATCAAACATGATTCAGGACTAAAACGTAAACAAAGCAAAACATATAAAGATACTTTTAACTGAATTTAACGGTCAGGTATCGATACACCTGATGTCGTATCGATACGCGGGGAAGGCAGTAACCAAACTCGAGCAACGGTATCGATACGATATCCTCTGTACCGATACGGCATTCAAACTTTACCCAGATGAGTATCGATACCCCCACAACCGTACCGATACGCCTGGGCAGAAAAGAGCATACTTGGCTCAGGCGTATCGATACGCGAGCCCGAGTACCGATACCCCTGTCTGAAATCAACTTGAAATTCATACCATTCATGCTTCAAACCTCAGGTTAACATCACCAAATCATACCTCATAGATATACAACATGCAGGGATCATAAATGCATCAACAATTCAACTCATAACCATCACACATGAAAAGCCCCAATTTAAATGACATGCTTCCTACTTAAGCTACCTTTCATGCATAAACCTTCATAGCCAAGCAATAAGAAATCAATCCAAGATCCAGCAATTCAAACAACAATTAACATCCATAGGGAGTCTCAAACACCTCCCAAAACAAACACATTGGTCCCCCATTGCCAAATCGACCAAAAGCTAAAATGTTTAACAAAACCTTCCAAACATTGAGCTTTACTTGAACTTGTGTGCTTGCCTCCTCTTGCTGCCCTCAAAGCACTCTAATGCTCTGCATTATTGAATCAAGAAAACGAGAGAGCGTAAGCCAAAGCTTAGTGAGGAGCGCTCTTTAAAAACCATTCAATAATGCATTTAAAACCATTTGTAAATCATGCTTGTAAACAACCTTTACACATGCTCAAAGCATACTTTAAAATCAAGCAATAACATGCTTCCACATTTCATTTAAACTAGCCTCATGCTTCAACATAAACATCAAATCATGCATCTCATGCATCTCATGTACAAAACATGTCATATTGGCTCAAGTGATACATTTCATTTAGAAATCAAGTTCAATAACTTTCCCCAAGGACTTTTAAACACCTTGGACCCCAAGGACTTTTAAACACCTTGGCCATGGACTTTTAAACACCATGAATGGACCACACAAGGACTTTTAACCACCTTTGTGTCCGTAGCTTGAAATACCCCAAGGACTTTTAAACACCCTGGCCCCAAGGACTTTTAAACACCTTGGCCCCATGGACTTTTAACCACCATGGAAAGGAGCACCTAAGGACTTTTAACCACCTTAGTGTCCGCAACAAGATTCATCCAAGGACTTCTAACCACCTTGATGATCTTAGATTACAAGGCTCACTCAAGGACTTTTAACCACCTTAGTGACCTTCACTTTTACAAACCATCACTTGCCAATACACACTTTATACATCATGTAATCCACTGTTTTAAAAGCATTTAACCCAAGCCATTTCATCATGCATTTCAAAGCATTAAATCATCATTTAACAATGCATAAAAACAAGGCACTCTTACCTAGAGACACCTTCAACACATGGCTTAAAACATTAGCATAAATCATGCTCAAACATCAGCAATTAACATGCTCAAACATGCTTTCCAAAACAGTAGCAAATCATGCAAAATCATCATTTCACATTTCATCAAAACATGGCCACCACTTAAAGAGAGTAATCCGAAAACTTACACCTGAGCTTAGCAAAGTTGTTTAGACTTAAACTAAGCTCCCAAAACCTTCAACCTTTGTTTTAAAAGCTGAAAATCCATTTTCACTCACCGATTACCAAACAAGCCTAGCCAACAAGCTTTCCAAGCTTCCGAAACCTTCCGAAAACACCTCCAAAACTCAAGGATCAACCTCCCCTGTTTCAAGCACATAAAAACAGAACATTAATGCATCCTTATGCATTAAAACACCAGCAACATCAACACAACTCGCTGCTCATCACAAATCTAACAATTTGGCTACCAAACACAACCGAAATCATCTCCAAACACTTCCAAAACTTAACCCAGCCAAGATCCATCACTTCTAACCATTTTTATACATCAACTAACATGCAAAAAGATCACAACCCCGTCCTTATACCTCCAGGTATAACAGATCACCAAAAACACTCCAAAAACAACCAAAAACTCAAGTCAAACTTAGGAAATTCAACCTATCCGGGATTGCATTGATTAAACCTCAACTTCTAATCATTTTAGCATTCATTTAACATCATTTTAACACCTCAAAACCCTGCTTAAACAGATCACACGAAATTTTCACCAAAATCACCAAATCTTGCATTTTAGCCAAAAATCAAGATCTCAAATGAAAAGCCTTTAATAAAACATGAATCAAGGATTGAGAACTTAGGAATTTCAGTAAAGAACTGATAGTTTAGAGGAGAAGGACGTTCTTACCTCCAAACTTGAATTTCTCCCTTTTAGAGCCAAAATGCTTGATGAAACAATTTGCAAATTGAGAGGTTTTGATGATGAGATGATTAGGAATCAAATGAGAGTTGAAATGAGAGATGTAGATGTCAAAATCAGAGAAAGAAATCTGAGGAAATCTTGTTTGGGTAGAGAGAAAATGAGAGAAAAGAGAATTTGAGAGAAAATAGAAAAATTAGTTAAGATTTGGTCAAAATGATTTCCCTCTCTTTTCTTAATCTTTAAAATCAGATTTTAGACTTAAAATATCTTAGAAAAATCTGGAGAAATCCTTTTTGGAATAATAGCTCCTTAAAGATTCAAAGTTTCAATCCTTTATAAAACTGTCCCGCAACTTTCAAAAATTACATTTTGGTCACTAGCCAAAATGTCAACCTTCCGAACCTCATTTTCCAAAATTGATTTCACAGTTCACTTTTATATAATAAAAGATGATTTTAGAATATTTTTCCATATTTTTAATGCAACCCGAACTAGGTTTTCCTAAATTCCCTCTTATATATTCGATCAGCACTTTGACTAACCGGTCAACGCCCAAGACTTCCAAGCCCAAAACCGGGGCGTTACATATAAGGCATATTAGCACCATCACTTCATTAAAACAACATCACAAGCAAAAAGCCCCAAATCTATATGCATGCTTCCTACACAAGCAAGCCATTCAAGCACAAACTTACAATTCAAGCATGTTATGATCCAAGCACTAAACCAACATTCTCAGCAACATTCAACATACTTAGGGAGTTCCAAACATCTCCCAAAACATATACATTGGTCCCCCATTGCCAAATTACCAAAAGCTAAAAGAGTTCTTAAGAAACCTTCCATACATTGAGCTCTACTTTCACTTGAACACTTGCCCTCCTTGCTGCCCTCAAGGTACTCTAATGATCTGCATTATTGAATTAAGAAAACGAAAGAGAGCGTAAGCAAAAGCTTAGTGAGGAATGCTCTTAAAACCATTCAATAATGCGATTAAAAACCATTTATAAAACATGCTTCAAATCAACGTTTGCACATACTCAAAAGCATACTTTAAACAAGCATCTCATGCTTCATAATATAATATGTCATATTGGCTCAAGTGATAAGTTCCATTTCATTAAAACAAGTTCATCAACTTTCCCAAGGACTTTTAAACACCTTGGCCATGGACTTTTAAACACCATGAAAGAGGATCACACAAGGACTTTTAACCACCTTTGTGTCCATAGCTTGATTCACCCCAAGGACTTTTAAACACCTTGGCCCCAAGGACTTTTAAACACCTTGGCCCCATGGACTTTTAACCACCATGGAAAGGAGCACTCAAGGACTTTTAACCACCTTGATGTCCGCAACAAGAACCATCCAAGGACTTTTAACAACCTTGATGTTCTTAAGTAACAAGGCTCACTCAAGGACTTTTAACCACCTTAGTGACCTTAACATTTTCAAAACATCACTTGCCAATATACATCATTTTCATCATTTAATCCATTGTTTTAAAGCATTAAACCAAGCCATATTCATCATGCATTTAAAAGCATCATACCACATTTAATCAATGTTCAAAAGCAAAGAACTCTTACCTTGAGTTTCCTTCAACATATGGCTTATAAAAACAGCATACACCATGCTAAAACATGCTTGCAAAACAGTAATTAAAACATGCAATTTAACCACATTGCATCACAACAAAATCATGGCCACCACTAGAGAGCATTTCCGAAAACTTACACTTGAGCTTAGCAAAGTTGTTTAGACTTAAACTAAGCTCCCAAGACAATGGTTCAAAGCTGAAAATCCAATTTCGTTCTGTAACCCCCGTAGCCCGGCTTAGACGGTTGACCCGAATTACGAAGATTACACGGGGAAAACCAAAGTCAACCCGAAAGTCAACCTTGATTAACGACCCATTTTTTTCTTTTTAATCTTGTCTAGATGCACGTTAACCTTAGATGTGATCACACAAACACCATGCTCAAAGATCACAAACATCAGAGATCAAACAGGGACCCAAATGAACAAATTACAACTTTAGGGACCAAATTGTAATTTCTGAAAACTTTAAGGACTTAACCAGATTTTAAGTTACCAACTTAAAATTAGTCATGTTTCATGCTTCCTTGCCAAATTTCAGCTCAAACGGACCTCCCGAACTCAAGCAATTGCACAAACAAGATTCAGGACCAAAACGCAAACATTTTGAAACATAAAAGATACTTTTAACTGATTTTAACGGTCCGGTATCGATACGCCACGTGTCGTATCGATACTCGGGGAAAGCAGTAACCAAACTCTAGCAACGGTATCGATACCTTTCCCCCCGTTTCGATACTTCACTCATACGGTATCGATACTTGTTCAGCAGTATCGATACCCCTGGACAGAAACATGCATATTTGGCTCAGGCGTATCGATACGCAAGCCCGAGTACCGATACCCCTGCCTGAAAACAACTCGAAAACAGCATCAAACATGCTTCAAACATTAAATTAACATCACCAAATCATACCACATGATCATTCAACATGCAGGGACCATAAATGCATCATCAATTCAACATATAACCAACACATTTGAAAAGCCCCAAATTCATTGACATGCTTCCTATTCAAGCTATCCATTTAAACATAAACTTTTCCAAGGCAACCACAATTAAGCCAATTCATGTTTCAACAACATTAACAACAGCATTTAACATTCATGATCAACATATACGATCACATAAACATAAATCCGAGAGATTCTACCCCATTGCCCTTATTAACTATAGCTATTCACCGAGACATACATCTCCATTGGAGTCCACCTTGAATCCCTTGCTCCTTGCTGCCCAAACTTCAAGAATCTGCATTGATGGACAAAGAGGAGCGTAAGCACATAATGCTTAGTGAGGAATGCTCAAAACCAAAACACCATCAATGCAGCGGGTCTTTAAAACACCTTAAAACAAACCCGATTTGCTTTCCAAAACCATGTTTGAAAACTCTTTCAACATCAAGCTCAAATCATGCATAAACACCATATGCAAAGCTTAAACAAAACCATGGAAAGACACTTCCAATTCACAACATACCTTTCATAAACTTGAAAGCCATAACAAGTAAGAAACCATTAAAACCATAATTCAAATATTCTTTCACATGCATTTAACCAAGGCAACATAAAACCATAACATCATCTTCACATGCCTTTAACAACAAGTCTTACAAGACTCCAATGCAAAATAGATAATTCATACTCACATGCATCATTTATCAAATGATAACCAACACTTTTTCAACTTAACAAGTAAACATGCTTTCACTAGCATCATATACTTTTCATGCACAATGCACCTTTTCCAAGCATCCCATGCTTCACATGCAAACATGCATCAACTCAAGCATCTCATGCTTCACATGCAACCATGCATCAATTCAAGCATCTCATGCTTCACATGCAACCATGCATCAATTCAAGCATCTCATGCTTCACATGCAACCATGCATCAATTCAAGCATCTCATGCTTCACATGATCAAGAACATTATATTGGCTTCCAAGAGATCAACCATATTCACTTTCCAACTTTTCAACCCGATCGGATACGCGGATTCCGAGCGTGTCCCAACGCTCCCTACACACTACCCAATCCAAGGTCTTCCCGTGGGCAACAACCTCCACTGACCTCAACCTCCTAAGGTTCCCATGTATGGACTTTTAAACACCATACAACCTTAGCTTTTCCTCAAGGTTCCCATGTATGGACTTTCAACCGCCATACACCCTTGACATGCACAAGGTCTTCCCGTATGGACTTTCAACCACCATACAACCTTTGCATAACCGATTGGTAGTTGTAGACATCATCTAACGAGATCCGGGACATCACACACAAGATCCACACATGGACTTAACCACTGCCATTGTGATCTTAACAAGTACAAGGTTCACACATAAGGACTTTTAACCACCTTATAACCTTTACTCAACCAAGGTCTTCCCGTGGGCATCAACCTCCACTGACCTTAAGCAACCGAGGTCCTCCCGTGGGCAACAACCTCCACTAACCTCATCTCGTTAGGAATACTTGAGGGGAGCTTATCCGGTCCACACTTGACCACTCCACCATCAAGGCGACTTTATTCACGGTGCACCCAATCCTATAGCCGGCTAACTATATCCGATCAACGAACCAAAAACCATTTACACCTCTTGCCAATATAACCATCTTACCATATTATCCAATGTTCGACATGCATAAACATAATGCAAGGCCATCACATCATTAGCTCAATGATTCACATGCATAAACATAATGCAAAGCCATCACATCATTAGCTCAATGATTCACATGCATAAACAATATGCAAAAGGTAACAATTATCATCATTAATCATCATCAATTCACTGTTTTTAAGCATCATACAAAGCCATTGAACAACATGCAACACTATGCATCAAAACCACATTTTCAATGTATAAAACCAAGGATCTCTTACCTTGAGCATCCTTCTCAAATGACTTTCAAAACCAGCATTAAACCATGCTAAAAACATGCTTACAAAACAGAATTAAACCATGCAAAAACATATGCATATCAATCATCAACCACATTTGATTTTAAAACCAAATCACACACAATTCAAAAGCAAAAACCCCTTCACTTTCTCTTGAGCTTAGCAAAGTTGTTTAGACTTAAAATAAGCTCCCAAAAACCTTCAAACCTTGTTTCAAAAGCTGAAATCCCAACTTCACTCACCGATAACCAAACAAAGCTAGCCAACAAGCTTTCCAAGCTTCCGAAACCTTCCGAAAACACCTCCAAGGCTCAAGGATCAACCTCCCCTGTTTCAAGGACACAAAAATAGAACATTAATGCATCCTTATGCATTAAAACACCAGCAACAACAACACAACTCGCTGCTCATCACAAATCTAGCAATTTGGCTACCAAACACAACCGAAATCACCTCCAAACACTTCCAAAACTTAACCCAGCCAAGATCCATCACTTCTAACCATTTTTATACATCAAATAACATGCAAAATGATCACAACCACGTCCTTATACCTCCAGGTATAACATATCACCAAAAACACCCCAAAAACAACCAAAAACTCAAGCCAAACTTAGGAAATTCAACCTATCCGGGATTGCATTGATTAAACCTCAACTTCTAATCATTTTAACATTCATTTAACATCAATTTAACACCTCAAAACCCTGCTTAAACAGATCACACGAAATTTTCACCAAAATCACCAAATCTTGCATTTTAGCCAAAAATCAAGATCTCAATTGAAAAGCCATTAATAAAACATAAATCAAGGATTGAGAACTTAGAAATTTCAGTAAAGAACTGATAGTTTAGAGGAGAAGGACGTTCTTACCTCCAAACTTGAATTTCTCCATTTTAGAGCCAAAAAGCTTGATGAATCAACTTGTAAATTGAGAGGTTTTGTTGATGAGATGATTAGGAATCAAATGAGAGTTGAAATGAGGGATTTAGATGTCAAAATCAGAGAAAGAAATCTGGAGAATTTTGTTTGGGTTGAGAGAAAATGAGAGAAAAGAGAATTTGAGAGAAAATGGAAAGTTTGTTGGAAATTTAGTTAAAATGATTTCCCTCCTTTTCTAAATCTTTAAAATCAGATTTGAGCCTTAAAATATCTTAGAAAAATCTGGAGAAATCCTTTTTGGAATAATAGCTCCTTAAAGATTCAAAGTTTCAATCCTTTATAAAACTGTCCCGCAACTTTCAAAAATTACATTTTGGTCACTAGCCAAAATGTCAACCTTCCGAACCTCATTTTCCAAAATTGATTTCACAGTTCACTTATATATATTAAAAGATGATTTCAGAACATTTTTCCATAATTTTAATGCAACCCGAACTAGGCTTTCCTAAATTCACTCTTATATATTCGATCAGCACTTTGATCGAACCGGTCAACGCCAAAACTTCTGAGCCCAAAACCGGGGCGTTACAACTCTCCCCCCTTAGGAAATTTCGTCCTTGAAATTTCAACCGGCGAAAAGAGAAACAGAACCTTCTCAAGCAACACACAAGGCAACACAAAAGCCTCAACCAACACCACTGATCACTTTCCACACAAAACCTCCACCACACACTGTTCACAAATCCAAACTCTCAAAGGTAACCACAACTCAACCTTTCACATACCGGATTGTACACAATCCTAACATCAACCTGAAGAACTTCAGCTCTTACAGCAGACAACACTGTAACACACAACTTCCAAAACTTGTCTACGCAAAGACAACAACCAAACCAACTCAGCCACTAGGCAACCCCTCAGCCTCTAAAACTCTTGCGATTCCCAAATCTTTTCCAAAGATTTTCTCAACAAGCAAAAATCTTTAAACATCAACTGTTTACTCAAGCTCTTCAACAAAGCTGACAATCCTTCACATCCGCCAAAGACATTACCATAACAGCTCACCAGGACTATTCACCCAAAAACCAAAAATTACATCACAACCCCAACTTGATACCTTCAGCCGTTCTACATACCATCAACAGACTTCAAACAGAACTTTCTTAACCACAACCAGCCAACCACTTCTCACAAAAACCCAAACAACCAACGAAAACCTTCGATCTTTCACAGCCCTTTCACTACCAACTTCAACCAGAACACTTGCACTACCAGAACATTACTCAACCAAAACACACATAACAGCTTCTGAACTCTTCAAAGGTTGCTAAGAACCAACACAACCCTTCACAACAATTTACAAACTAAACCACTTCAGCACCTGGAAACACAACCTCAAACTGCAACATCACTTAGCACCAAGGAACTACCACTTCCTTTTAGCTAAACAAACCACTTAACCAATACTAACCTCAAACAATACCCTTCACCACCAAACCACTAAACCCATCTGAGCACCAAACACTATCCTTTTACCAACAGGCTATACCACTCCCACTATCACCAGCAACTGGTTTACCAAACTCCAACACCTCTAGCTCACACTTAGCACCAAACAACCTCTAAAAACCCATCATCCCACCTAATCCAACCACAACACTAACAGATTCGATTAGTTATTAGCGAGCGTGAACATCGTATGCATGATCACCTACATGCCCTATCAATGCCTGATGTACATGTATGCAAAACCTCTAATGTCATGCCACATGTATGCATGGACCAACATATATAATATAGTATATAACGATGATTTTAACTGTGCATGAATGCCAGTTCACACCCTCCAATAACATCCTCAAAATCTGTCTAAGAACAACCTCCTTTCTCACCTTTAACTTATCTAACTCCATCATACCAACAACCACTAACCACAAGATACTCACCCAAGCCTTCTTCACACCCAGGATATTACCAACCACAACTACCACTACCTTAAACATGCTAGCAACAAGACTAGACTTACCACGCAAGGAAAAACCAACAGAAATCAAACTAAGGCAACTAAAGCAAAGATCACTTAACAAGGTTACCTGAAAACACAACACCACCCTGAAGCTTCGTCAGACGAGCCCTCTTCCCTGCGGAACCATCATCCTTCCGCGGCACAACTGCAGCACCAACTAACACACCAGGGTCAACACCAACTCCTTGCGATAAAGAACCTTGGCTGTTCCGAGCCAACATCAAACAATCACGCTTCATGTGTCCAGCAGACCCACATTTCCAGCAAACTTCATTCCCTAAACTCTTCACAACCTTCTGCTTTTTCTGCCACTTCCGAACCTCGCCTCGGCCGTGCCACGACCTTTCAAAGATCCTTTGGCCAACATCAAAGCTGACTTCACTCCAAGAGGACAATCACGCTTAACATGCAACTTAGAACCACATCTCCAACAAACACCCGCGCCCCAACAATTTCCAACATGTTGCCTTCTACAACGGTCACACACAGATGACTGAGCTTCCACTCCTTGCTCAAGCAACACTTGCTCACCAACAGCATTAGCCGCACCTTGCTTAACCCTTGGAAATTCCCTTCCAAGATACCTTTCATAGAAAGCAGATACGAAGAAATCCCAATCAATATCATGGGTATGTGACGCCATAGCCACAGATGTCCACCAAGCACAAGCATCCTCCAGCATCAGAGAAACAACACTCCCCAGCTTACAGGCATAATCACAGCCTTCCTGATCCAAAATCAGAACTACATTGGCCAACCAGGCCTCAAACATCTCTGGGGAAGAACCATGGTACTCCACAGCACCCAAATCAAGCAAATGCTGCTTCGGCAAACCCACACATCTAGCCAGCTCATCCACTGACTTAACCTCAACCGCAGCCTGAGATGTTCCCAACACCTCCTGAACAACAGATGATGAACTTTCCATCACCGAACCAGCTTCTTTCCCTTGCCTTACCATCTCAACTCCAAGCACTGAAGACTGAGACAAAACACCTTCACAAAAGGGTGAATTCCTTGCCTTAACAACCTGCCCCAAGGCAGCAACCATCTCACTCAACCGCCATTCTTTCACCAACTTTGCCATACCACTAACAACAAACATACAATCACAACAAGCAAACAAACAGTTAGACCATCATTAAGCAAGGATTCAAACTCCAACTCCAAAATAACACAATAGCTATATTAATAAGGCAATGGGTACCCCGAATCCTCCCCTTTATATGACATAACAGTCAACACAACATGGATATCACAACATCAAGCATATCAACAACATATCTTGATCATGCTTACACCAAACAACATCCAATAGCACCAGCACATTAGCAACATAACATGCTCAAAACGCATTCACCATGCATAACATCAGCTCATAACATCAACACATATCCACATGAACTCAACCAAGATTCATAACCACAAATCATGCTTGCATGCATCAGCAACATGCTCAAAAACATCAACAGCATATTCAGAAACACATGCTTCAACCAGCTTTCAACCATACAACAAGGTAAACATCAAACACACACATCACAACAACTTACCGTTTTCCCCAACCTTCGCAACTCAGCTCTGATACCACCAAATGTAACCCCCGTAGCCCGGCCTAGACGGTTGACCCGAACTACGAAGATTACACGGGGAAAACAAAAGTCAACCCGAAAGTCAACCTTGATTAACGACCCATTTTTTTTCTTTTTAATCTTGTCTAGATGCACGTTAACCTTAGATGTGATCACACAAACACCATGCTCAAAGATCACAAACATCAGAGATCAAACAGGGACCCAAATGAACAAATTACAACTTTAGGGACCAAATTGTAATTTCTGAAAACTTTAAGGACTTAACCAGATTTTAAGTTACCAACTTAAAATTAGTCATGTTTCATGCTTCCTTGCCAAATTTCAGCTCAAACGGACCTCCCGAACTCAAGCAATTGCACAAACAAGATTCAGGACCAAAACGCAAACATTTTGAAACATAAAAGATACTTTTAACTGATTTTAACGGTCCGGTATCGATACGCCACGTGTCGTATCGATACTCGGGGAAAGCAGTAACCAAACTCTAGCAACGGTATCGATACCTTTCCCACCGTTTCGATACTTCACTCAACGGTATCGATACTTGTTCAGCAGTATCGATACCCCTGGACAGAAACATGCATATTTGGCTCAGGCGTATCGATACGCAAGCCCGAGTACCGATACCCCTGCCTGAAAACAACTCGAAAACAGCATCAAACATGCTTCAAACATTAAATTAACATCACCAAATCATACCACATGATCATTCAACATGCAGGGACCATAAATGCATCATCAATTCAACATATAACCAACACATTTGAAAAGCCCCAAATTCATTGACATGCTTCCTATTCAAGCTATCCATTTAAACATAAACTTTTCCAAGGCAACCACAATTAAGCCAATTCATGTTTCAACAACATTAACAACAGCATTTAACATTCATGATCAACATATACGATCACATAAACATAAATCCGAGAGATTCTACCCCATTGCCCTTATTAACTATAGCTATTCACCGAGACATACATCTCCATTGGAGTCCACCTTGAATCCCTTGCTCCTTGCTGCCCAAACTTCAAGAATCTGCATTGATGGACAAAGAGGAGCGTAAGCACATAATGCTTAGTGAGGAATGCTCAAAACCAAAACACCATCAATGCAGCGGGTCTTTAAAACACCTTAAAACAAACCCGATTTGCTTTCCAAAACCATGTTTGAAAACTCTTTCAACATCAAGCTCAAATCATGCATAAACACCATATGCAAAGCTTAAACAAAACCATGGAAAGACACTTCCATTTCACAACATACCTTTCATAAACTTGAAAGCCATAACAAGTAAGAAACCATTAAAACCATAATTCAAATATTCTTTCACATGCATTTAACCAAGGCAAGATAAAACCATAACATCATCTTCACATGCCTTTAACAACAAGTCTTACAAGACTCCAATGCAACATATATAATTCATACTCACATGCATCATTTATCAAATGATAACCAACACTTGTTCAACTTAACAAGTAAACATGCTTTCACTAGCATCATATACTTTTCATGCACAATGCACCTTTTCCAAGCATCCCATGCTTCACATGCAAACATGCATCAACTCAAGCATCTCATGCTTCACATGCAACCATGCATCAATTCAAGCATCTCATGCTTCACATGCAACCATGCATCAATTCAAGCATCTCATGCTTCACATGCAACCATGCATCAATTCAAGCATCTCATGCTTCACATGATCAAGAACATTATATTGGCTTCCAAGAGATCAACCATATTCACTTTCCAACTTTTCAACCCGATCGGATACGCGGATTCCGAGCGTGTCCCAACGCTCCCTACACACTACCCAATCCAAGGTCTTCCCGTGGGCAACAACCTCCACTGACCTCAACCTCTTAAGGTTCCCATGTATGGACTTTTAAACACCATACAACCTTAGCTTTTCCTCAAGGTTCCCATGTATGGACTTTCAACCGCCATACACCCTTGACATGCACAAGGTCTTCCCGTATGGACTTTCAACCACCATACAACCTTTGCATAACCGATTGGTAGTTGTAGACATCATCTAACGAGATCCGGGACATCACACACAAGATCCACACATGGACTTAACCACTGCCATTGTGATCTTAACAAGTACAAGGTTCTCACATAAGGACTTTTAACCACCTTATAACCTTTACTCAACCAAGGTCTTCCCGTGGGCATCAACCTCCACTGACCTTAAGCAACCGAGGTCCTCCCGTGGGCAACAACCTCCACTGACCTCATCTCGTTAGGAATACTTGAGGGGAGCTTATCCGGTCCACACTTGACCACTCCACCATCAAGGCGACTTTATTCACGATGCACCCAATCCTATAGCCGGCTAACTATATCCGATCAACGAACCAAAAACCATTTACACCTCTTGCCAATATAACCATCTTACCATATTATACAATGTTCCACATGCATAAACATAATGCAAGGCCATCACATCATTAGCTCAATGATTCACATGCATAAACATAATGCAAAGCCATCACATCATTAGCTCAATGATTCACATGCATAAACAATATGCAAAAGGTAACAATTATCATCATTAATCATCATCAATTCACTGTTTTTAAGCATCATACAAAGCCATTGAACAACATGCAACACTATGCATCAAAACCACATTTTCAATGTATAAAACCAAGGATCTCTTACCTTGAGCATCCTTCTCAAATGACTTTCAAAACCAGCATTAAACCATGCTAAAAACATGCTTACAAAACAGAATTAAACCATGCAAAAACATATGCATATCAATCATCAACCACATTTGATTTTAAAACCAAATCACACACAATTCAAAAGCAAAAACCCCTTCACTTACTCTTGAGCTTAGCAAAGTTGTTTAGACTTAAACTAAGCTCCCAAAAACCTTCAAACCTTGTTTCAAAAGCTGAAATCCCAACTTCACTCACCGATAACCAAACAAATCTAGCCAACAAGCTTTCCAAGCTTCCGAAACCTTCCGAAAACACCTCCAAGGCTCAAGGATCAACCTCCCCTGTTTCAAGCACACAAAAACAGAACATTAATGCATCCTTATGCATTAAAACACCAGCAACAACAACACAACTCGCTGCTCATCACAAATCTAGCAATTTGGCTACCAAACACAACCGAAATCACCTCCAAACACTTCCAAAACTTAACCCAGCCAAGATCCATCACTTCTAACCATTTTTATACATCAAATAACATGCAAAATGATCACAACCACGTCCTTATACCTCCAGGTATAACAGATCACCAAAAACACCCCAAAAACAACCAAAAACTCAAGCCAAACTTAGGAAATTCAACCTATCCGGGATTGCATTGATTAAACCTCAACTTCTAATCATTTTAACATTCATTTAACATCAATTTAACACCTCAAAACCCTGCTTAAACAGATCACACGAAATTTTCACCAAAATCACCAAATCTTGCATTTTAGCCAAAAATCAAGATCTCAATTGAAAAGCCATTAATAAAACATAAATCAAGGATTGAGAACTTAGGAATTTCAGTAAAGAACTGATAGTTTAGAGGAGAAGGACGTTCTTACCTCCAAACTTGAATTTCTCCATTTTAGAGCCAAAAAGCTTGATGAATCAACTTGTAAATTGAGAGGTTTTGTTGATGAGATGATTAGGAATCAAATGAGAGTTGAAATGAGGGATTTAGATGTCAAAATCAGAGAAAGAAATCTGGAGAATTTTGTTTGGTTGAGAGAAAATGAGAGAAAAGAGAATTTGAGAGAAAATGGAAAGTTTGTTGGAAATTTAGTTAAAATGATTTCCTTCCTTTTCTAAATCTTTAAAATCAGATTTGAGCCTTAAAATATCTTAGAAAAATCTGGAGAAATCCTTTTTGGAATAATAGCTCCTTAAAGATTCAAAGTTTCAATCCTTTATAAAACTGTCCCGCAACTTTCAAAAATTACATTTTGGTCACTAGCCAAAATGTCAACCTTCCGAACCTCATTTTCCAAAATTGATTTCACAGTTCACTTATATATATTAAAAGATGATTTCAGAACATTTTTCCATAATTTTAATGCAACCCGAACTAGGCTTTCCTAAATTCACTGTTATATATTCGATCAGCACTTTGACCGAACCGGTCAACGCCAAAACTTCTGAGCCCAAAACCGGGGCGTTACACGTTCATACTCACTCACTGATTCCACTTTGCTTCAGGCCAAAGCACCAATTCAAGCCTCCGGATCAACCACTCTCGGATCCAAAGATGCCTCCCCTGTTTCAACACATTAAAGCAGAGGATTAATGCATCATCATGCATTAATTGCTTCAATGAAAGCACCTAAACTCGCTGCTCTCATCCACACTCCATTTTCGGCCACCAAACACAACCGAAAATGCATCCAAACCACTTTTAAACAAAGCCCAGCCATTAACCAGAAAAACCACACATCTATCAACATCATAAACATCTAAAAACAACCTATAAACATCCTTATACCTCCAACAACATCAGATCCACAAGATCACCTCAAAAACAACCTTGAATCACAAGCTAAACTTAGAAAACTTAACCTATCCGGGATTGCATTAATCAAAACTCAGTTCCTTATCAATTTAGAGTTCATATAACATCAAAAACACATCTCAAATCACAGATTAATCAGATCCAACGAAAATCATGAAAAATCACCAAATCTTGCATTATAAGCCAAGATCCAATTAACAACTCAAAAGCCTTTAATTAAACATCAATTTAGGATTGAAAACTTAGGAATTTCAGTAAAGAACTGATAGTTTAGAGGAGAAGGACGTTCTTACCTCCAAACTTGTGTTTCTCCACTTTTTGGAATGAAAAACCTTGAAGAATCAAGAAGCAAATGAAGAGGTTTTGAAGATATGTTGATTAGGAATCAAAAGAGAGTTAAAAGGAGAGATTTATGTGAGAAAATCAGAAACAATTCTCTGGAAATGGAGTGTTTGGGTTGAGAGAAAATGAGAGAAAGAAAATTGAGAAGTTAGTTGAGAAAATTGCCAAATGAGCTTTTCCCTCCTTTTTGATATACTTTAAAATCAGAAAATAGCTTATAATATCTTAGAAAAATCTGGAGAAACCACTTTTGGATTAATAGCTCCTTAAAGATTCAAAGTTCCAACCCTTTATAAAACAGTCACCAAACTTTCGAAAATTACATTTTGGTCACTAGCCAAAATGTCACACTTCCAAAACTCATTTTCCAAAATTGATTTCACAGTTCACTTAATTATATTAAAAGATGATTTTAGAACATTTTTCCATATTTTTAATGCAACCCGAACTAGGCTTTCCTAATTTCACCTCTTTAGATTCGAACAGCACTTTGACCAACCGGTCAACGCCCAAAACTCCTAAGCCCAAAACCGGGGCGTTACAACTCTCCCCCCCTTAAGAAATTTCGTCCTTGAAATTTACCTGAAGGAAAGAGATAAGGAAACTGCTTCAGCAAGTCTTCCTTCCGCTCCCACGTGGCCTCCTCAACACCTCGATGCTTCCACAGCACCTTCACCAACTCAATGGTCTTGCCACGAAGAACCTTGCTATCCGAATCCAGAACCTTCACCGTTTCCTCATCATAGGTCAAATCCGGATTCAAAACCACTTCCTCCACAGGCATCACATGCGAAGGATCAGATCTATACTTCCGGAGAATAGAAACATGGAACACATCATGAATCTTCTCCAACTCCTGAGGTAACCTCAACCGATACGCAACAGGACCCACACGCTCAACCACCTCATATGGTCCAATGTATCTAGGGCTCAACTCACCCTTCCGGCCAAACCTCATCACCTTCTTCCAAGGCGAAACCTTCAAGAACACGCGGTCACCCACCGCATACTCTATCTCCTTACGCTTCAAATCCGTGTAAGACTTCTGCCGATCAGAGGCAGCCTTCAACCGCTCACAAATGAGCTTCACCTTCTCTGTGGTCCCTTTCAACAAAGCAGGCATAGAAATCAACTTTTGACCAGTTTCAGCCCAACAAAGAGGAGTCATACACTTCCTCCCATACAGAGCCTCATAAGGTGCCATCTGTATACTCGCCTGATAACTATTGTTATAAGCGAACTCAACCCAAGGCAGATGCTTCTCCCAAGAACCTTGGAACTCAATCACGCAGCACCTCAACATATCCTCCAAAATCTGAATAACTCGCTCAGACTGACCATCCGATTGAGGATGATAGGATGTACTGAAATGCAACCTTGTACCCAGAGCTTGATGCAAACACTGCCAGAAACGCGTTGTGAACCTCGGATCCCTATCCGACACAATCGACTTAGGCACACCATGCAGCCTCACAATCTCAGCAATGTACAGCTCTGCCCGCTTATCCAAAGAGAACGTAGTATGCACAGGCAAGAAATGCGCACACTTCGTCAGGCGATCCACAATCACCCAAACAGAATTCTTCTTTGATGGAGACAAAGGTAAACCAGATACAAAATCCATGGTAACCCTCTCCCACTTCCATTCAGGGATTTTCAACGGTTGCAACAAACCTGAAGGAACCTGATGTTCAGCCTTAACTCGCTGACACACCAAACACTTGCTCACAAACTCTGCAACATCCTTCTTCAAACCCACCCAATAGTACTCATCACGAAGATCACGGTACATCTTAGTACTACCAGGGTGCATAGCAAAAGGACTACTATGGCCTTCAGTCAGAATAGCACGCCTCAACTCAGCATCAGCAGGCACTACTATCCGACTACCAAAACACAACACACCATCATCATTGAAACAGAAATCCGAAGATCGACCCTCCGCGATATCCTGAACATGAGACACCAAGGAATCATCCAACAGCTGTTTTTTCCTTGATCAACTGAACCAAAGATGGTTTCACTTGCAACTCAGAAACAAGACCACCATCTCGCGATATGCTCAAGCTAGCAAACATAGCCCTCAGCTCAGCAGCTACCTTCCTACTCAAGGCATCCGCAACAACATTAGCCTTTCCAGGATGATACTCTATCGTAAGATCATAATCCTTGAGCAACTTCAACCAGCGACGCTGCCTAAGATTCAACTCCTTCTGAGACATCAGATACCTCAAACTCTTGTGATCCGTGTACACAGTACACTTCTCACCATACAGATAATGTCTCCAGATCTTCAGAGCAAAGACCACTGCAGCCAACTCAATATCATGCGTAGGGTAATTGCGCTCATGCACCTTCAATTGCCGCGACGCATAAGCCACCACCTTACCCTCTTGCATCAGCACACATCCCAAACCAACATAGGACGCATCACTATAGACCACAAACTCTTTCCCTGATTCAGGCTGAATCAAGATAGGAGCTTGCGTCAAAGCCAACTTCAGCTTCTCAAAAGCTTGTTGCCTCGCTTCCGTCCACTCATACTTAACATCCTTTTGGAACAACTTCGTCAAAGGAGCAGCAATCTTGGAAAAACAATCCACAAACCTCCGGTAGTATCCCGCCAAACCAAGGAAACTACGGACCTCATGAACAGACTTCGGAACCTTCCAGCTCATCACCGCCTCAATCTTCTGAGGATCAACACGAATCCCCTCTGCTGAGACTACATGCCCAAGAAACACCACCTCCTTAAGCCAGAACTCACACTTGCTCAGCTTAGCATAAAGCTGATTCTCCAGCAAAGCTTGCAGCACAACCCTCAAATGCTCTTCGTGCTCCTCCTCAGTACGCGAGTACACGAGGATATCATCAATGAACACCACAACGAACTTGTCCAGGTATTCATGAAACACACGATTCATCGTGTCCATGAAAGCAGCAGGAGCATTTGTCAAACCAAACGGCATCACAAGGAACTCATAATGCCTATACCTTGTCCTGAAAGCTGTCTTAGGCACATCCACATCCTTCACCTTCAACTGATAATACCCTGACCTCAAGTCAATCTTAGAGAACACAGCAGCTCCCCAAAATTGATCAAAGAGATCATCAATCCTCGGCAAAGGATACCGATTCTTGATAGTCAACTTGTTCAGCTGACGGTAATCAATGCACATCCTCATAGTGCCATCTTTCTTCTTCACAAACAAGACCGGTGCACCCCAAGGTGACACACTCGACCGGATGAAACCTCGATCAAGCAGCTCTTGCAACTGCGTCTTCAGCTCCTTCAGCTCCTTAGGTGCCATTCTATAAGGAGTAATGGACACAAGAGTTGTATTCTCATACAGCTCAATTCCAAACTGCACCTCGCGACTAGGAGGTAAACCAGGCAACTCCTCAGGAAAAACACTAGGGAACTCCTTCACAACGCGGATATCTTGCACCCTCAGCTCCTTAGAGCTAGGATTCATCACAAATGCTAGGTAAGCTTCACAACCTTGCCTCAGCATCCTACTCGCCTCCAAGGAAGACACCACATTGGCAAGAAACTTCACATTCTCACCAACTACAACAACTTCATAATCATCCGCAAGCTTAAGCGAAACCCGCTTATTTTCACAATCCACAACAGCACGATGCTCAGCAAGCCAATCCATACCAAGGATCACATCAAAACCATAGAAAGGCAACTCCATAAGATCAACATGAAAGACATGCTCTTGAACAACCAAAGGACACCTTCTATAAAGCTTTCGAGTCACAACAGTTTCACCAAAAGAACTAGTGACACGAACACCAACATCCAAAGACTCAACAGGCAAACCAAGCAATTCAGCATGCTCACGCAAAATGTATGAATGCGTAGATCCAGAATCAATCAAAGATAGCAATGACAAGGATTGCAAAGTAAAGGTACCTGCAATCACATCAGCATCATTCCTGCCCTCACGCTGAGCATACACCCTCGCTTGGCCTCCACCTTTAGGCTGAATAGCCACAACATGGGCTACTCCTCGGCCACCTTCCTCTCTCCTCTGGAAATTACCACGGCCGCGCCCACGACCTCTCTGCGGTGCAGCTACAACAGGAGCTCTCTCTTGGCCACCAGCCAACCTAGGACAATCTCGCCTCAAGTGGTACGCAGAACCACAATTCCAACATCCATTACCACCAGCTGCCGCAACAGGAGCTTGCACCTCCCTCACAGCTCGAGGACAGTCACGCTTCATGTGACCACGTGAACCACAGATCCAGCAAGCACTAGGATCAGCTCTAGCATTACCACCTCTAGCAGGTGCACCACCACCTCTCTTGGCTGAGGACTGATACTTCTGATCGCGTCCCCTCTTGTTCCGTCCACCTCCGGAACTAAACTCAGCTGATCTCTTCCCAGCACTTGCTCCAGCACCTCTCGCAGATAAACCCAAGTTCATCTCTATATCCTTGGCTCGGCCCACCAACACATCAAAATCATCATATTCAGTGGCCATCACATACATTTTCACATCCGTCATCAAGCCATAACGGAACCTCTCGCACCTAGCCCTCTCATCAGGTATCAGCTCCGGTGCATACTGACTGAGTCGTACAAACTGCACCTCATACTCAGCCACACTCATGCTCCCTTGGGTAAGAGACATGAATTCACGCTTTTTCTCATCAAGATATCTCACTCCCAGATATCTCCTCTTAAACACATTCTGAAAGAATGTCCAGGTAACATCAGCTTCAGCCATCCCAGCTATGGTGGTCGTCCACCATGTATAAGCATCGTCCTGCAGCAAGGACACAACACAGCCCAACTTTTGCACATCCGTGCAGCTCATCTGACCCAAGATACACTTGGTACTCTCTAGCCAAGCCTCAGAACTCTCAGCCGACATACCTCTAAACTCAGCCCCACCAAGACTGCGCAGATGCTCTAAAGGTAGTCTCACTCCAGCATCTCCCTGATGCCCAGCTCCTTGAGCTCCAGCTACTGCTGCTCGAAAAGCACCCGCAATAGCTTGTACTAGCATAGACATATCAGGCATAGCTTGCCCCTGACCAACCTCTGGTCCAGCAGCTCCAGCACCAGCTGCAGCTTTAGCTCTCTCACCTCCAGCACCTCCACCAGGCGGAGGAGGGGGTATCACAGCACTACCCGTATTCTCTTCGTTCTCATTCTCGTTAGGAGCCGTAGCTCGCACACTACCTCGTAACTCTCTATGTGGTGCCATACTTTTACCATGCAATAACAATGCAAATAAAACAAGTCAGGCCCAGCAAGGTAAGTAATTCAAGTATTCAAGCTCAATTTCATTCAAAATCAACATCATTTCTTTAGCTTGGATTTGGCAATGGGTACCCTCAACATGCTATATCACAGCATACAACTCAATTTCACCCAAATCACAAGCCACTAATCATGCTTTCAAACATCAAGCATACATAGCATACATACTTCAATCATGCATACATTCATTCCCAATTAACCGAGAACTCAACTCTGATACCACCAAATGTAACCCCCTTAACCCGGCCTAGACGGTTGACCCGAATTAAGAAAGTCACACGGGGAAAACCAAAGTCAACCCGAAAGTAAACCTTGATTAACGACCCTTTTTTTTCTTTTTAATCTTGTCTAGATGCACATTATCCCTATATGTGATCACACAAACATCATACTCAAAGATCACAAACATCAGAGATCAAACAGGGACCCAATTGAACAAATTACAACTTTAGGGACCAAATTGTAATTTCTGAAAAATATTAGGACTTAACCAAAATTAAAGTTACCATCTTGAAATTAATCAGGTTTCATGCTTCTCTGTGAAATTTCAGATCAAAAGGACTTCTCAAACTCATGTAATTGCCCAAACAAGATTCAGGACCAAAATGCAAACATTTCAAAACATTTAACTGCCATTGTCAGCCCCTAACGGTCACCCGTTCCGAAACAGGCATAGCCCGTTTCGAAACTCGGGCCGTTCCGCAACGGGTTCCGAAACACGGGCTGGCAGTAGCCAAACCGTTTCGGAACGGTTCTTCCCGTTTCGGACGCCTGGGTTTGCGTAAGGCACCCGTTCCGAAACGGTAAGGGCTGTTCCGAAACACCCTGCACAAATATGCCCCGAAATGCATATCCAAACATGCAATTGACCAACTAATCATGCTCCAAATGCCACCAAACTTTACCAGCATGCAATTGAACATATATAAGGCATATTAGCACCATCACTTAATTAAAACAACATCACAAGCAAAAAGCCCCAAATCTATATGCATGCTTCCTACACAAGCAAGCCATTCAAGCACAAACTTACAATTCAAGCATGTTATGATCCAAGCACTAAACCAACATTCTCAGCAACATTCAACATACTTAGGGAGTTCCAAACATCTCCCAAAACATATACATTGGTCCCCCATTGCCAAATTACCAAAAGCTAAAAAAGTTCTTAAGAAACCTTCCATACATTGAGCTCTACTTTCACTTGAACACTTGCCCTCCTTGCTGCCCTCAAGGTACTCTAATGATCTGCATTATTGAATTAAGAAAACGAAAGAGAGCGTAAGCAAAAGCTTAGTGAGGAATGCTCTTAAAACCATTCAATAATGCGATTAAAAACCATTTATAAAACATGCTTCAAATCAACGTTTGCACATACTCAAAAGCATACTTTAAACAAGCATCTCATGCTTCATAATATAACATGTCATATTGGCTCAAGTGATAAGTTCCATTTCATTAAAACAAGTTCATCAACTTTCCCAAGGACTTTTAAACACCTTGGCCCCAAGGACTTTTAAACACCTTGGCCATGGACTTTTAAACACCATGAAAGAGGATCACACAAGGACTTTTAACCACCTTTGTGTCCATAGCTTGATTCACCCCAAGGACTTTTAAACTCCTTGGCCCCAAGGACTTTTAAACACCTTGGCCCCATGGACTTTTAACCACCATGGAAAGGAGCACTCAAGGACTTTTAACCACCTTGATGTCCGCAACAAGAACCATCGAAGGACTTTTAACCACCTTGATGTTCTTAAGTAACAAGGCTCACTCAAGGACTTTTAACCACCTTAGTGACCTTAACATTTTCAAAACATCACTTGCCAATATACATCATTTTCATCATTTAATCCACTGTTTTAAAGCATTAAACCAAGCCATATTCATCATGCATTTAAAAGCATCATACCACATTTAATCAATGTTCAAAAGCAAAGAACTCTTACCTTGAGTTTCCTTCAACATATGGCTTATAAAACCAGCATACACCATGCTAAAACATGCTTTCAAAACAGTAATTAAAACATGCAATTTAACCACATTGCATCACAACAAAATCATGGCCACCACTAGAGAGCATTTCCGAAAACTTACACTTGAGCTTAGCAAAGTTCTTTAGACTTAAACTAAGCTCCCAAGACAATGGTTCAAAGCTGAAAATCCAATTTCGTTCATACTCACTCACCGATTCCACTTTGCTTCAAGCCAAAGCACCAATTCAAGCCTCCGGATCAACCACTCTCGGATCCAAAGATGCCTCCCCAAGTGTGGTAATCTCAAGTTGTTTTTGCTTTTATTTGTTTATTTTTTATTTAATTCAACTAGATGATCATATATGTTGGACTAACATTCTTATGATGCTTTGAGTAAGGAGGAGCCATTTTAAAACCAAAATTCTTATTTTTGTCAATTTTTTACCTCTATAGTTATTTTGAACTTAATGTTTTAAATTCTTTTTTATATAACAAAAAAGGGGAGAAATGGTTTGAAAAATTGAATTTTTAAATGAATAAGGGGGAGCCTTAATTGATTTTAATTTTTCATCTCTTATTCACATTTTTAAAATTAAAGGGGGAGAAACCCAAACAATTTTTCAAGTTAGTTTTATTATATCAAATAGGGGGAGATTGTAGAACTAATATTTTGATATAATAATTGAAAAATGTTTTGGACTAATTTGAAAAGAATTCAAAACTATTTCTAAAGTCCAAATAACGTGAAACTATGTTTAGGGGATGTTTTTCAAAGGTTTTTACACGCTTTCAAAGCCAAACTAAACAAAACCTTTCAGGCGTTTCGAAACACCCTAGGTATACGGGGTCTTCCAGTTTAGAAAGGTTTCGAAACGGGTCTTTTCTATATGAGGATATTGCCAAGCATTTCGATACGGGCTATGCCGTTTCGATACGCTTACGTGGCATTGACCACAACGGTCTTAAACCCCAATTTGCTATTTCCCAAACTAACATTTAAATGCAGATCGTTTCGATACGGTAATAGGTGTTTCGATACGGCCAAAAACGTTTCGATATAGGTGTTGCAACAACTCTTTCTACTTGAAAAGCGTATTGAAACGGATTTGAGCGTTTCGATACGGGTAGCAGTAGAACTGTATTTATGGTGGGAAATTATGTCTCCAACGGCTCCAATTTATCCCCAACGGCTAGTAACGGCTACAAACTCAAAGAGGAGTATAAAAAGGGACCTCCAAGCTTTAGTAATGGTTAATGCTTCAATTGTCAATCAACAAATGATCAAGAATTTTGTTTGTACTTAAATTTTTATTTCTTTGTATTGACAAACACTAGTGAGTTAAAATTGTCAAATTTGCTCAAGTGTTTTAGGTTTTGGGTGAGAGCTAAATTGTGCAAGCAACCATCTATTAGAGGGATTTGTGTTTTCTTATCGTTTCTCTTGTAAAGAGGGCTTGATCAAGGCTTTGGGTAGAATGCTTGATCGGTGTATAAGGATTTCCTCCTAAGCCTAGAAAAGGGGACGAATCAATAGTGCATTGATTGGAAATCCTTAGTGGGAAGCTAAGGTAGTGGATGTAGACCTTGGTTAGAAGGTTGAACCACTCTAAATCATTGTGTCACATATCTTTTTAGCTTCCACACCACATTCACCCAAATTTCCACTTCTCCACCACTTGGCGAGCAAGAACGGTTGAAGGAATCGAGCACCTTAAAACTCAACAGTTGTGATTGTACCAAATGCACCATCCAAGTACCCTAACGATTGAGGATTGTTTAAGGTTGCAATGGTTGAGGGTAGCTCCCGTGTGCGAACCTTGTGTGTGTCCCGTCTCTCGTTAGTGGGTTATACATCTACCGAAGAGTGTTGTTGAGGGGTTGTGATTGTACCGAATACTCCACCTCAGCTGTCACAACGATGGAGGGTCACTCTTGTGTGTGAGCCTTGTAATGTCGGTAGAGTGTATGAAGGGTGCGGGACAACCCTCGGTAATTCGTGTATCCAATATATGTTTTTGAGATTGTTTTTTATCACTTGTGAGCCAATATAATGAAATGAAACATTGTGGAAAATGTTGCTAATGCATAATTTGAAAGATGTATATTTTGGTTTAAGCTTAGCATAAAGGTGATTATGCTTGGAATGCATGTATAATTAGTAGCAATGGTTTAATTGCTGGATTTACGTGTATCATGTTACATGATGTTCATTACAATGGTTTTGAGGTTAAATTGCACGTTTTGTCAAAGGAAGCTTGATGGTTTTGAAAAGAGTGAAAAATGATTTTGTGCATTGATGATATTTTCGGTTTGAGCAATCCTCACTAAGCTTGTATGCGTATGCTCTCTTTATTCATTAATGCAGTCAATTTATGATTTGGAGGTAGCACTTGCAAGGGGGATCAGTGGAAGACTTTGATAGAAGGTAAGCTTTGGTTTTGGACTAGTGTAATAAAGGCAATGGGGTGTCCAATGTTTTGAATGTTGTTGGTTTGGTATTTTCAGGTTTTGTGCAAGTTTAAGATGCATATTTGGACTTGTAAATGTCATTTGAGTTTTGGTATATGCTTGCTTTTGGATTTTAGCCTTTTCGTGCTTTTGACATGTAGGAAGCATGCCTTTAGAGTCGCAGCTTGTAAGAATGATTCTATGATGACGCATATGCTTCGTATATGTGGTCATTGATGTGTATTTAAGTTGTATGTATGTTAGGGCTTGTGTTGGGATGATTCTGGAGGGTAAAAACTGATTAAAACTATTTTTTTGGAAAGTTGCAAGCGCAGGAGTTTCGAAACGCCCTTACCTGTTTCGGAACAATGGCTTGTAATGGCCTTGGAGTTTCGGAACGACGAGGCTCGTTTTGGAACATTTTGCCTCTGTGAACCATCGTATCGAAATAGTCAACTATGTTTTGAAACGGTCTTTCCGATACAGGGCGTTCTGTCTCGAAACACTCGACCGTTGGATCGGTATTTGAATTGTCATGAGTTATGTTTCTTGCATTTTGGTCCCTGTTTTGCTTCCATGAAATTGAATGAGTTGTAAATGTCTTGTTGAGCTGAAATTTCACCGAGAAGTATGTATTGAATCTAATTGAAGATTGGCAACTTGAATTTGGTGAAAGCCCTCGTAACTTATCAAATTTACAAATGGTCCCTAAACCTATATTGACTTTAATCGAAAGGTGATTGTGTTGATTTTGAATCCGTTGTTTGTGTACGTACACATAGAAACCTAAGATGCATTTAGACAAGAAAAAAAGAAAAAAAGGTCGTTTATTGAGGTAAACTTTCTCGGTTTACATCAATATTCCCCGTGTGATCCGTTCGGTTCGGTCTATTGGCCAGGTCGGGTCGAGGGGGTTACACCTTTGGATTAAAGATTGGAACTTAATCGAATTGATTTATGTAAAAACATGCACTACGGACATATAGGGGTTTTTTTGTAATTGAATTAGGACAATGCCATCAATAGATGCATTGTTACCTTTGAATCTACTCGGTAAACAATGCCAAGACAGGATTTATTAAAGGCTGGCATGTCACTAATAGCGTTAAAACCAGGAACTCCTTGCCAACGCTCGTCATTTACTAGACATTTTCCTTGCCTTCAACTTTATTTCATTTCTTTTCTTATCAGATATTTCAAAATCACTTCAAATCAAAATAATGTTTTCACAAAGCAACTACTTACCTAAGCAATTAAACCCTTGAAAGCAATCTCTCTAGGATTGATAACTCGACTTAACTATTGTATTACTTGTAGACCGTGTATACTTGCACGCAATAGACTTTTTTGGCACTGCGTTAACAGATTTTCAATATCTTTTACGCTCTATTGCCATCAAATATTCTTTCACGCTGAGAGAGTAAAAGTTTTTGGCGTCGTTGTCGGGGATTGCAACGGATTTAATTGTTTTTAGGTTTTTACTTTTTTGTTTTTATTTTTTATTTTATTATTGCTTTTATACGTGTATAGCCACAAGACGTGCTAAGAGGGAAGTTAGACCATTAGATATTGAGATTGAACGCACGTTGCGCAGATTGAGAAAGAAGATGCGAGAGATGAATCATAGAAATCAAGGGAACGAAGGAGTAAATGGTGCCCAAATCAATGAAGAGAATTAACCAAACAATGGAGGGATACCGCTACACAATGACAATACCGTCAAAAATGCCGAAGAATAGAGACCGATTCGAGAACAATCAGCACATGACATCACATGCTTAATACCAAGAGTTATTTATAATGAGGTAAATGCATCAAATTTTGAGCTTAAACTCGTAATGATCTCAACTCTTTTTAATGTGGGGCAATTCGATGGAGCACTGACTGGGATCCAAGGCATCATTTAAAGCAATTTATGGAGATTTGCCAATTATTTCAGCAACTAGGAGTGTCTGAGGATACTGTGAAGCTGAAACTTTTACTTTCTCTTTGAGGGACAGAGCAAAGACGAGGCTCAATTCCTTACCACCTGGCTTGATCACATCCTGGGTAGATCTATGCCAGAAGTTCTTAAAACAATTTCAGCCGCTGGCACTCACTCCCAAGCTACGTGTTGAGATCATTACCTTTAGGCAAGCCGGGGACGAGACCCTATACTATGCCTGGGAAATATTTTAGGACTTGTTAAGAAGGTGTCCTATGCATGGGTTTCCAAATTGGACCCAGATACAAACCTTTTACAATGAATTGAACGCACAGACAAGAACTATTGTTGATGCCTCAGCAGCCGGAGCATTGCTCGACAAAAATTATTCAGAAGCTATTGGCATCCTTGAAAGGATAGCCATAAATGATTTTGAATATCATGTTGCTAGACTTGGGACTGGAATTAAAGCCAGTGGAAAAATAATGTTGGATGAGCTAACCTCCATCCATGCAAAGATTTCCAACCGTAGCAGCATGGTGAAAACATTGCAAAAAAGTAATGAGTCCCAACTAGTTAAAGCATGGTGAAAACTGTGGAGAGAACCACCATGCGGATGAATTCCCTGCCAATCATGTGTTGGTAAATTTCATTGGAAACTTTGGACGTTATTATAATTCTAATTCCAACTCTTATAAAGCAGTTTGGAGACATCACCCTAACTTAGCTTGGGGAAACAGAGGGGAAACCAGTACAATGTACATCGCTAGAATACCCAGAGGCAGAATCATAATGCCATGCCAGCGTTTAGCCAAAACACAATGCCGCAAGGAGTTCAAAATAATTTTGTTACACCCCAAAATCTGGTCTAGTCGGAATTTGGTTCCGGTGATCGGAAATTTAACATTAATGAAGTTTAAATATAGTATTGGCTAGTTAATTTCTGATAATGGACTTTAATTGAATTAAATCATTGCCATCGGAACCTATTGAATAGTACCGAAAACATTATAGCGACTAAATTGAAGAAAATGCAAGTTAGAGAGAAAAACCATAGTATGGTGAGAGTAGAGGGACTAATCTTGCGATTAGCCCCCCTCAATTAAATCTTGCCTCTGTGGGTTAGTCTGAGAGCTTTCCTTAAGGAAAGCTAAATAGCCTAAATTATATTGATAAATCAAAGTAAATAAGGGAATAAAGACTTACCCAATAATTCTTAACCAAACACCTCCATTGGAGATAATCTTAAGGTTTGTTTTTTCTTCATTCTATTGATGTCGAATTGTTGCTATCTATCATGTAAGCTATATTCCTCAATCGGTTAATGGATTCCATGGATAAATCAAGTTTAATCTCAAGCAAGGGTTTTGACCATGCATGGATATTTCATCGTTATTGTTTATATTGAAATCGGATATCGATTTCGATATCGTTGTAGTGATTTTGATATCGTAAAATCGACCCTAATCATCTCCTTGTTGATTTTCTAGCTCAAGTAGTAGAGAGAGAGGTTTCACCATCTCCATCGAAAGCTAGAAGCAAGGGTATTGTCATCCGAGAACTGTAAGAGCATCGAATTTCATGGTGAGTGTAGTCAGAGTCTCGAGATTAGGCGAAAAGCCTTCCCGAATCTTTATTTGATGTTTTAGATTATATCGTTAATATTATCATTGAAGAAATTACATTGGATGGTTAATCGAACACCTTGGTAAGTCTTGGTAAGTTCGATATTAAATACCGTATATAGTCATTTGTATTGTCATTGTGCATAGTCATTGATATGGTTATTGTCATTGAAACATTTTAAAAAAATTATCGTATATTGATATTGATATTGAACCATGAATCATTGATAATATTGAATCATTGATCATTGAAATCCTCATTGAGCATTGAACACTGAAATGAACATTGAAACCTTGGATATGAATAGACATTGGATACAATTGGCATGCCATAGAATTCATGAGCTCAGTGTACGGGTGGACTACGGTCCTAAGGATACAGCCTATATTGATTTGGCGAGATGGAGGGATGTGTAACCCCCTTAGCCCGGTCTAGACGGAAGAAAACACACAACGATCGGAATTCAATTAGGGGTTTATTTGCACAAATTAGACATTTGGGGACCAAATTGCAAATTTCATAAATTACAAAGACTTCACAGATTTTAAGGTTACCAATATTCAATTAGTCTTATTTCATGTCACACTGTCAAATATCAACTCAATCGGACATTTGAAACTCATTCAATTGCATACATAAACATCATGGACTAAAATGTAAGAAACATGAACTTGGAATAGTTCAAAATCCAGACCAACAGTCGGGTGTTTCGAAACACTAAGCCCTGTATCGAAACGGTCGTATCAAAACACAGTTGACCGTTTAGGTACTCAGGTGCGTTCAGAGACCCGTATCGAAACATGGCTTTCCAGTAGCCAAAGCGTTCTGGAACGTTCCCACCCGTTCTGAAACCTGATGACTGTTTCAGGCCACCGTTTTGAAACAGACAAGAGCGTTTCGATACGCCCAGCCCTACAACTACAAACTTTGCTGGTTTTTCACACCCAAACACATCCGGAAATGTTCCGAATCATACCACAACATACTAAGAACATGTTTAAGCATCAATGTCAGATATTACGAAGCAAGAACCAAAACTTAGCATCAAACATCCATGCATGAGTTCTAAAGACATGCTTCCTAGTCATGAAAATCATACCAAGGCCACAAACCACAAACCAAACCTTAAAGGGCATTTACAAACCACATATCCCATAATAAACTTGCAACAACCATAGGGAGTTCCAAATTACATCTCCCAAACTAACCATAGATCCCCATTGCCAATTATTAGTACTATAGTATACGTAAATGTCACCATACTTGAGCTTTTCAATTCCTTGGATATCCTTAGCCTCCTTGCTGCCCAAAAGTGTGTTAATTCTCTGCATTTATGGTAAAAGAGAGCGTAAGCACATTTGCTTAGTGAGGCAAGCTCTAAGAAAAACCAACGCAACAATGCAACTTTAAAACTCTATCTCAAAAACCATTTTCTACAACATGCTCTTTCTATCTCAAGCTTGAAAACAATTTCAAAGCAATTCTCCATTTGAAAGTCACATGTACCTTCAATCTAACTCGTGCATTTATCCAATGCAAATCTCATGGCAAAGCCATAATCATGCTTAATGAAAACAAAAGCATTTCATAAACCTCAAGTCTTATATGCATTTTTCATAGCATAAAACATCTCAACATTTGGTACATGTGAATCAAATACAATCTCATATATTGGCATTTCATATTACATCCTTACTCGGATATACGGATTAGACATAAAGCCAAGTCCTACCCCGGTGGAATCTCACATCACCGGACTCTCATGCCGGTATCTCTCTTTGCAACAAAGCTTGGGTGTTTCACCAAGATCTACCCGATGGTATCTCTCATCATCGGATTCTCACTTTGGATCAGGATGACACTACCCCAATTGCCCGACTCCAAAGAGCACGTACGAATTTTTAGTTTATAGGGCACTTTTATCCTATTGGTCGACCAATTATATCCGGTAATTATCTCATCATTTATGCCAATATATTATATTAAAAACATCATATCACCTACTGTTTTGATGCAACATTTCTCAAATAATTCACATCCCATTTAAAAACCACAATTCATGCATTTCATCTATTCATAATCTCAAAACTCTTTTCATAGATATACCATCACATGGGATCAACACATAACATCTTTTCATGTTATAAATCATGTTAAAAGCAAGAGCATGTTAAAAGCATTTAGGGGCATCAACCACATATCGAGAGCAAAACTAACCATACTTACTTCCGGACTTAGGATGATGTTTCAAACCAAGCCTAAATCCCCAAACCTTGTTTCCTTGTCCCTCAAAGACTTCTAAAACCATTCGCACTCACCGATTATGTTTCGCTTGCTTGCCAAAACGATTCTTAGGCTTTCGGCACTTCCGGATCAACACCAAAAGCGTCCGAAGATGTCTCCCCTATCCATTACACATAAGAGCAAAGGGTTAATGAATCATCATGCATTGAAATCACCAGTCACTCATTCAAACTCGCTGCACTACTCAAAAACACCATTTCGACTTTCCGAAATCACCTCCAAACTTTCCCAAATCAAAGACCAGCCAAGATCTATCCATTCTAATCATTTCTAAACCTCAATCAACACCAAAAATCATCACAAACACGTCCTTATACCTCCAGCAATAACAGATCACCAAAACCACCCAAAAACCACAAATCTAACATGTAAAACTTGGGAATCCAAACCTATTCAAGAATTATTTGTTAAAACCTCATTTTCAACATCACATATCATCCAAAATACATTAGAAATCAACCTTAAAACAGAGCTTAACATAGAAATACGAAAATCACCAAGATCTCATCAAGAATCTTGAAATTAACAACCATTTCACATTGATAACATAAAAACAATTTAAAAACCATCAACAAAGGATTGATAACTTGGGAATTTCAATAAAGAACTGATCATTAGAGGAGAAGGATGAAGCTTACCTCTAATGGCTGATTTCTCCTCAATTTGGGCATAATTTCTTGAAAATCCAAGGTGAAAACAAAAGGTTTTAATGAAGTAAAGATTGGAAATCATTAGGAGAATGGAATCTCAGCAAAAGAGTTGAAAACCAGAGATTATTTGGTGAGGGAAATGTGTTTGGTTGAGTGGAAGTTGAGAGAAAATGAAAAGAGGGAAAAAGTATCGTAAAGTAGTTATGAAAAGTCAAAATAGAATTTCACTCTTAATTCATTTAATTAAATCATTATTAAACTCCCAAATTAAAGAAAAATCTGATGAAAAATAATTTGGTTAGTTTAGCTCCTTAAAGATCCAAAGTTTCAATCCTTTACAAAACAGTCACTAGTCAACTTTTGCAAAAACTGCAATTTGGTCACTACACCAAAATGTAATATTTCCAAATCACATTTTGTAAAATTGTTTTCACCATAACCATTTATATAATAAATGAGGATTTTTAGATATTTTTCCATTTTTTAAAGCATCCCAAACTAGGTGTTCCCTAAACCTACCTTAAAGATTTGAACAGTTCTCGACCGGCCCGATTCAACCTCTAAAACATCTAGGCCCAAAACCAGGGCGTTACAGGACGTGTATTGGTATTGGTCATATTGGCGAGGCGCAGGGACTAGACCATTCATTGAATTGGCAAGGCGTAGGAATTCGTGTATCCACTATCTTTATTCAATCCAAGGGTTAATGATGAAAAGAATATGTTAAACATTGTATATCGTTGCATAGCATTGACATTGATAAGTATGAGATCATATATATATATATATATACTTGACATATTGTTGTTCAGACTGCTTATCACTACCTCAATAGGCACCATATGCCTAATGTGTCTCATCTCATGCATTTTCAAGTTGAAAGGATCATGTGTAGAAGGATCAGATTGACAAAACAAGACAAGTCACTACAAGCCTCAAAGTAAAGTGTTTTGACTTATATACTCCTAGGAAGGTGGCAATGTAGTTCAACTAGTCGTTTATGTCTATTTTGTTATGTTTCTATGATGCATATGTTGAAATATGGGTGATATCCCTAAAAGACCTTTTTGGTTAGCTTAAAATTATTGAAATTTGCATACTTACCTCAAAAAGATAGAAACATAGTAAATGTATTCATATGGTCATGAAATTTGGCATGCTAGTGGTTTGTACAATTGAATGGTTGTGCGTAAAGTTTCGTTGCATTTGGACATCGATCGATAGATCAAATTCAATAAATACCTGCAAAAATGTGTCATTATAGGTCAGACCGTATCAGAACGAATGATGGCGTTTCGATACGGGTAAGCATAATTTAGCCTGAGGAATAGGGCGTATCGAAATGATTCGTGGCCGTTTGGAAACATTTTGTCACTGGAATCCATCGTTTTGATACGAGTTTATAACGTATCGAAACGTGTCAAAGTCAAAGTCAAATGAAGTCAACCCTTTTCGATACATGGCATGCCCGTATTGGTACGAAATAAAGGGTAAAGTCAACAGGGGTTGACCATCGTTCACCCGTTTCGAAACAGCCCTAGGTTGTTTCGATACAGGGTTAGTTAAGTTAGATAAAGGCGTATTAAACATATTGCAAATTTCACAGTTTAGTCACTAAATTTTAAAAGATTAAATTGAATGAGTTAATGGACTCCAAATTGTATGAAATTTTACAGGTATGTTAATATTGTGCTCCCTAGAACTTGTAATAAATGCGATCTAGCCTCGTTTGATTAATTATTGCTTCGTATGGATTACATTGGACAAAAATATATTAAGGAATTGTGTTATTGTACGATATTGGCTTAAAGGTTAATGTTAAACAGAAATTTTGTCGCATTGCTTATTGTATTGAACATCGATATAAACTTTTGACCCGATTCTCGACTAGACGGGAAGAGGGTGTTACATTTGTGCTACCAGAGCTAGAGTTTAGTCAATTCTAGGACTAAACTGAAGCTTGTTGCATTGTAATTGTGTTACTTTGCCACCTACGAGTTATATATTGTGTATATTGTGACTTGTCGACTAATCTGATCTTTCATAGAGATATGTTTGAGACTAATGAAGCTCACATAGACGAGCTTGGTACCGAATCCTCGATGCATGGAGAGGAGATTAGAGGAGGAAATCCTTAGAACCCACCGTAACCAAAGGAGCCTCCTGTAACACCCTAATTTTGGGCTTAGAAGTTTAGGGTCTGAACCGGACCGGTCTGATTTTCAGTTCGAATATAATAGGTGGTTTTCGGGAAAGCCTAGTTTGGGATGCTTTAAAAATATGGAAAAATATCTAAAAATCATCTTTTAATATATATATAAGAGCGTGGTGAAATCAATTTTACAAAATAAGGTTTGGAAGTGCAACATTTCGAAATAGTGACTAAAATGCGATTTTTAAAAAGTTCAGTGGTGACTGTTTTGTAAGGATTGAAACTTTGAATCTTTAAGGAGCTAATTTACCCAAGAATGATTTCTCCAGATTTTTCTTAGATTTTAATGATTTAATTAATGTTTAATTAATTAAAGGAAAAGTGGAAAACCAATTTTTAGATTTTCATAACTAACTTTTGTTAAAACTTTCTCATCTCATTTTCTCTCAAAATTCCCTCAGCCAAACACATTTCTACAGCAACATTTCTATTTATTTTCACACCAATTGATGAGGTTTCAATCATCAATTGATTCCTAATCCTTTCTACATCAAATCCTATTGTTTTTCTTGTTGGATTTTCAAGGAAATTATCTCTAATCAAGGAGAAATCTACATTTAGAGGTAAGGATGTTCTTCTCCTCTAAATACTCAGTTCTTTACTGAAATTCTCAAGTTCTCAATCCTTAAATTAAGTTTTATAAAAGGTTTTAATGATATGAACTTGATTTCGGCTTAAAACTCAATATTTGGAAGAAATCTTGAAGAAATTCGTGGTGATTGTTTGGGCTCTTTTTTGTGATGGCTTTTAAATGTATTTTGGATGTTTAATGATTTATAATTGAGGTTTGATCAATGCAATCCCGAATAGGTTGAATTTCCTAAGTTTTTGCTTATGAAAATGGTGGTTTTTGGGGTGATCTCGGTGTTCTGTTATAGCTGGGGGTATAAGGACGAGTTTAGGTTCTTTTTGGATGTTAATTGATGTTTAGAAATGGCTAGAAGTCCATGTGTGGATCTTGTGTTTTGTGTCCCGTGTTCTAGTTAGTGATGTTATACAACTACCGATGAGTTATGTTGAGGGGTTGTGATTGTACCGTTAAACTCCATCACAGGTGTTGAGGGGTTGTGATTGTACCGATAAACTCCACCTTGTGTGTTCGGTAGTGTGTATGAAGCGTATGGGACAACGCTTGTAATCCGCGTATCCGATTGTGTTTTATGTTGTAAATGGTTAGGGTTTATCACTTGGAAGCCAATATTACATGTTGATGTTAATGAAGCATGATATGCTTGATGTGTATGCAATGTTGCATGAGAAACGATGTTTTGTGTAAAAAGGCTTTGTGAAAAGTGTTTTATAAAATGCATTATTGTGTTGTTTCTTTAGCACTTGCCTCACTAAGCAATTGTGCTTATGCTCTCTCTCTTGAACCAATAACGCAGATAATTGAGGTGTTTGAGGGCAGCAAGGAGGCTATGAATCCAAAAGAAGGCTAAGCTCATGTATGGTGATGTTTTCACAAAACTATTAGTTTTTGATATTTGGCAATGGGAACTTAGGTTGTGTTTTTGGGAGATATTTTGGACTCCCTAGTTATGGCATGATGCCTTAATTGATTTGGAATTGTAATTGGCCATTATAATGCTTGGTTTGGTGTTTGATGGTTGTTTGGCTTTGGGATATTAGGATGCATGCCTATAGACTTGTGGTTTTCCTTGATTGATGTCATGAATGTGTTCTGGTGTTGCAAACATGTACCTTATATGTATGATGACTTGTTGGCATGATTAGGAAGTCATTAGGATGTGTTTGAGTGGCTTAATGTGTGTAAAACCAGCAAATTATGCAACTTCTTGGCAATCCGTATCGGAATAGGCACTAGCTTTTCGAAACGGGGGCCTGTAATGGCCTTCGTGTATCGAAACGGATAGGGGCCATTCCGAAACGAATTTGCCACTGCGAGGCCCTGTTCCGATACATGTCTCAGAACGAACCCGAGTCTCGAAACGGTCAACCCCGTTTCGAAACTGATGACCGTTGCGCACTGATTTGAATGGTTTTAAGGTTTGCAAGCTTTTCATTTTAGTCCTGAAAATTGTATTTGCAATTGCTTGAGTTTGAGATGTCCGTTTAAGGTGAAATTTGATAGAGAAGCATGTAATGTGGTTAATTAAGAACTGGTAACCTTAAAATCAGTTAAGTCCTCCATCTTTCTAGAATTTACAAATTGGTCCCTAATTTGTGTATTTGTGCAATTGAGTCCCTTATTGCTTTTCGATCGTTGTGCTTTGCAAGAATGCGTTACTCAAGATTACGCTTAGGTTTAATGTGCATCTAGATAAGAGGGTTACATTTGGTGGTATCAGAGCTGAGTTCTCATGTAAATGGGAATGGTTATGTGGGTGAAGTATGTGTGAATTGTAAGTATGTTGCAATTGTGATGTTATGTTGTGTTGAAGCATGTTAGAGGGACCCATTGCCATATCAAAACTAATGGAATGAATTGTTTTTTTTTTTGAAAAATGAGCTTGAGTGCTTGGATTACTTACCTTGTTGACCCTAATTTTGTTTATTGCATCGTGTCAGTGCATTGTTTTAGTGAATGGGACCTCGTAGAGAGACGATAATTAATACGCGAGCTATGGCTCAGAATGAGAATGAGAACAATGTTGATAATGTAGTGGATATACCTCCTCCTCCTGGGGTGGACTGCCCAGTGGTGGTGGTGCTAGAGGTGATGGAGCTGGTGTTGGTGCTGGTGCTGGGGACGCTGGACCCGAAGCTGGGTAGGGGCAAGCTGCTCCTGACATGACAGTGTTGATACAAGCTATTACTGGAGCCTTTCAAGCGGCAGTAGCTGGAGCTCATGGAGCTGGGCATCAGGGAGATGCTAATGCGAGATTACCTTTGGAACGTCTGCGCAGTCTGGGAGGGACTGAGTTCAGAGGTTTATCTGCTGAGGGTTCCGAATCTTGGTTGGAAAGTACCAAGAGGATATTGGGACAAATGAACTGCAATGATGTGCAGAAGTTGGGTTGCATGGTGTCGCTGTTACATGATGATGTGTATACCTGGTGGACGACCATTTTCTCTAGAATGGAGGAGGTTGATGTGACTTGGACGTTCTTTCTGAACGCGTTCAAGCAGAAGCATCTAGGTGTGCGATACCTGGATGAAAAGAAAAGAGAATTCATGTCTCTTATACAAGGAAGCATGACGGTGGTTGAGTACGAGATCCAGTTTGTCTGTCTCAAACAGTACGCACCTGAGCTTATTCCTAATGAGCGGGAGAGGTGTGAGCGTTTTCGATATGGTTTGGTGACGGACGTAAAGACCTTTATGCTTGCAGCTGAGTACACGGATATCAATGTGCTAGTTAGTAGGGCGAAGGACATTGAGCAGAACCTGGGTTTGTCTTCCAGGAGTGCTGGTTCTGGCTCGGGCAAGAGAGTTGTTGAGTATAGTTTCGGTGGTGCACGGAACAAGAGAGGACGAGATAATAGGTATCAGTCTTCTGCTAGGCGTGGTAATGGATGGCATGGTGCACCTGTTCAGGGAGACAGGATGAGAGCTGATCAGAACACGTGCTGGGTGTGTGGATCGCCTGGCCATTTGAGGTGTAATTGTCCTCGAGTAGCGAGAGAGGTGCAGGCTCTTGTGGCATTGACTGGTAATTCGTGTTGGAATTGTGGTTTGGCAGACCACATGAGGAGGGAGTGTCCTTTGTTGACCGGTGGTGATCAAGGACGTGCTCCCGGGGTTGTTGCACCACAGAGAGGTCGTGGGCGCGGCTATGGTAACTTCCAGCACAGAGATGATGGTGGGAGGAATGTGGCACATGTGGTGGCTATCCAACCTGATGGTGGAGGCCAGGCTCGAGTGTATGCTCAGCGAGAGGGGAGGAATGACACAGACGTGATCGCAGGTACCTTTACTTTGCAATCCTTATCATTACTTTCCTTGATTGATTCTGGATCTACACACTCATACATATTGCGTGAACATGCTCAATTTCTTGGTTTGCTTGTTGAGTCTTTGGATATTGGTATGCGTGTAACTAGTTCCTTTGGTGAGACCGTTGTGACACGGAAGATGTATAGAAGATGTCCATTGGTTGTGCAAAATCATGTTTTTCATGTTGATCTCATGGAATTGCCATTCTATGGTTTTGATGTAATCCTTGGTATGGATTGGCTTGTTGAACATCAAGCTGTGGTGGATTTTGAGAACAAGCGAGTTTCATTGAAGCTTGCGGATGATTATGAGGTAGTGGTGGTTGGTGAGAATGTGAAGTTTCTTGCCAACATTGTGTCTACATTGGAAGCGAGCCGGATGCTGAGACAAGGGTGTGAAGCTTATCTGGCCTTTGTGATGAATCCTAGCTCTAAGGAGTTGCGAGTCCAAGTTATCAGGACTGTGCGAGAGTATCCTGGTGTGTTTCCGGAGGAGTTAACTGGTTTGCCTCCTAATCGAGAGGTGGAGTTTGGAATTGAGCTGTACGAAAACACAACTCCAGTGTCCATTACACCTTATCGAATGGCGCCTAAGGAGTTAAAGGAGCTGAAGACGCAACTTCAAAAGTTGCTTGATCGTGGTTTCATTCGACCGAGTGTGTCACCTTGGGGTGCACCGGTCTTGTTTGTGAAGAAAAAGGATGGCACTATGAGAATGTGCATCGATTATCGTCAGCTGAATAAGATGACTATCAAGAATCGATATCCATTTCTGAGGATTGATGATCTTTTTGATCAGTTTCTGGGAGCGGTTGTGTTCTCTAAAATTGATTTAAGGTCAGGTTATTACCAGTTGAAGGTGAAGGATGTGGATGTGCCAAAAACAACCTTTAGAACGAGGTATGGGCATTATGAGTTCCTTGTGATGCCGTTTGGTTTGACGAATGCTCCTGCAGCTTTTATGGACATGATGAATATAGTGTTCCATGAATACTTGGATAAGTTTGTTGTGGTGTTCATTGATGATATTCTTGTGTACTCTCGTACTGAGGAGGAGCATGAGGGGCATTTGAGGATTGTGTTGCAGGCTTTGTTGGAGAATCAGCTTTATGCTAAGCTAAGCAAGTGTGAATTCTGGCTTAGAGAAGTTGTGTTCCTTGGTCATGTTGTTTCTGCTGAGGGGATTCGTGTTGATCCTAAAATATTGAGGTAGTGATTAATTGGAAGCCTCTTAAGTCTGTTCATGAAGTCTGTAGTTTCCTTGGTTTGGCAGGATATTACCGGAGGTTCATGGATGGATTTTCAAAGATTGATGCACCTTTGACGAAGTTGTTGCAGAAGGATGTCAAGTATGAGTGGACAGAAGCGAGACAACATGCTTTTGAGAAGCTTAAGGTAGCTTTGATGCAAGATCCTATCTTGGTTCAGCCTGAATTAGGGAAAGAGTTTGTGGTGTACAGTGACGCATCCTATGTTTGCTTGGGGTGTGTGTTGATGCAAGAGGGTAAGGTGGTGGCTTATGCATCACGCCAGTTGAAGGTGCATGAGCGCAACTATCCTACGCATGATATAGAGTTAGCTACGATGGTTTTTGCTTTGAAAATTTTGAGACATTACCTGTATGGTGAGAAGTGTACTGTGTACACGGATCACAAAAGTTTGAAGTATCTGATGTCTCAGAAAGAGTTGAATCTTAGGCAACGACGTTGGGTGGAGTTGCTTAAAGATTACGATTTGACGATCGAGTACCATCCGGGAAAAGCTAATGTTGTAGCGGATGCCTTGAGTAGGAAGGTGGCAGTGGAGTTGACGGGCTATGTTTGCCAGCTTGAGCATTTCGCGAGATGGAGGTCTTGTGGCTGAATTGCAAGTGAAACCATCCTTGGTTCAGTTGATAAAGGATAAGCAGCTGTTGGATGATTCCTTGGTGCCACATGTTCAGGATATTGTTGAGGATAGGCCATCGGATTTCTGCTTTAATGATAATGGAGTTTTATGTTTTGGGAGTCGGATAATAGTGCCCAATGATGCTGAGTTGAGGCGTGCTATTCTGACTGAAGCTCATAGTAGTCCTTTGTTATGCACCCTGGTAGTACTAAGATGTATCGTGATCTTAGAGATGAGTACTATTGGGTGGGATTAAAGAAAGATGTTGCTGAGTATGTGAGCAAGTGCATGGTTTGCCAGCGAGTTAAGGCTGATCATCAGTTTCCTTCTGGGTTGTTGCAACCGTTGAGGATTCTTGAGTGGAAGTGGGAAAGGATTACCATGGACTTTGTGTCTGGTTTGCCTTTGTCGCCATCGAAGAAGAACTCGGTGTGGGTGATTGTGGATCGCCTCATGAAGTGTGCGCATTTCTTACCTGTGCATACTACGTACACATTGGATAAGCTTGCAGAGCTGTACATTGCTGAGATTGTGCGGCTGCATGGTGTGCCAAAGTCAATCGTGTCAGATAGGGATCCGAGGTTTACATCGCGTTTTTGGGAGTGTTTGCATCAAGCTTTGGGTACACGGTTGAATTTCAGTACTTCTTATCATCCACAGTCGAATGGACAGTCTATGTGTGTTATCCAAGTGCTGGAAGATATGTTGAGGTGTTGTGTGATTGAGTTTCAAGGCTCTTGGGAGAAGCATTTGCCTTTGGTGGAGTTTGCTTATCACAATAGCTACCAGGCAAGTATCCAAATGGCACCTTATGAAGCCTTGTACGGGAGGAAATGCAGAACTCCTCTTTGTTGGGCTGAAACAAGTCAGAAGTTGGTTTCAATTCCAACTTTGTTGAAAGGAACCACCGAGAATGTGAAGCTCATTTGTGAGCGATTGAAGGCAGCTTCTGATCGACATAAGTCTTATGCGGATTTGAAGCGTAAGGAGATTGAGTATGCGGTAGGTGACCGTGTGTTTTTGAAGATTTCGCCTTGGAAGAAGGTGATGAGGTTTGGTCGAAAGGGTAAGTTGAGCCCTAGGTACAATGGACCATATGAGGTGATTGAGCGTGTGGGTCCTGTTGCGTACAAGTTGAGGTTGCCGCAAGAGTTGGAAAAGATTCATGATGTGTTTCATGTCTTTATGCTTCGGAGGTATAGATCAGATCCTTCTCATGTTATGCCTGTGGAGGAAGTGGAGTTGAATCCAGACTTGACCTATGATGAGGAGCCGGTGGAAATTCTGGATTCAGACAGTAAAGTTCTTTGAGGCAAGACCATTGATTTGGTGAAGGTGTTGTGGAAGCATTGTGGTGTTGAGGAAGCCACGTGGGAAAGGAAGGATGACATGAAGAAGTAGTTTACGTATCTCTTACCTCCAGGTAAATTTCGAGGACGAAATTTCTTAAGGTGGGGGGGGGGGAGTTGTAACACCCCAATTTTGGGCATAGAAGTTTAGGGTCTGAACCGGACCGGTCTGATTTTCGATTCGAATATAAAAGGTGGTTTTAGGGAAAGCCTAGTTCGGGATGCTTTAAAAATATGGAAAAATATCTAAAAATCCTCTTTTAATATATATAAGAGAGTGGTGAAATCAATTTTACAAAATAAGGTTTGGAAGTGCAACATTTCGAAATAGTGACTAAAATGCGATTTTTGAAAGTTCAGTGGCTGTTTTGAAAGGATTGAAACTTTGAATCTTTAAGGAGCTAATTTACCCAAGAATGATTTCTCTAGATTTTTCTTAGATTTTAATGATTTAATTCATGTTTAATTAATTAAAGGAAAAGTGGAAATCCAATTTTTAGATTTTCATAACTAACTTTTGTTAAAACTTTCTCATCTCATTTTCTCTCAAAATTCCCTCAGCCAAACATATTTCTACAGCAACATTTCTATTGATTTTCACACCATTTGATGACGTTTCAATCATCAATTGATTCCTAAACCTTTCTACATCAAATCATATTGTTTTTCTTGTTGGATTTTCAAGGAAATTGTCTCTAATCAAAGAGAAATCTACATTTAGAGGTAAGGATGTTCTTCTCCTCTAAATACACAGTTCTTTACTGAAATTCCTAAGTTCTCAATCCCTAAATTAAGTTTTATAAAAGGTTTTAATGATATGAACTTGATTTTGGCTTAAAACTCAAGATTTGGAAGAAATCTTGAAGAAATTCGTGGTGATTGTTTGGGCTCTGTTTTGTGATGGCTTTTAAATGTATTTTGGATGTTTAATGATGTGTAATTGAGGTTTGATCAATGCAATCCCGAATAGGTTGAATTTCCTAAGTTTTTGCTTATGAAAATGGTGGTTTTTGGGGTGATCTTGGTGTTCTTTTATAGCTGGGGGTTAATTGATGTTTAGAAATGGTTAGAAGTGATGGATCTTGGCTGGGTTAGGTTGTGGAGGAGTTTGGAGGTGATTTCGGTTGTGTTTGGTAGCCGAAATGTTAGATTTGGTTAAGGGAGCGAGTTTAGATGTGATGGCTGAAGATTTTAATGCATGATGATGCATTAATCCTCTGCTTTGATGTGTTTAAAACAGGGGAGACATCTTCGGATACTTGTGGTGTTAATCCGGAGTCTTGATCGGCGTTTCAGCAAGCTTGCGAAACAGAATTGGTGAGTGAAGTTGGGTTTCCAGCTTTGTAACGAATGTTTGAAGGTTTTGGGAGCTTAGTTTAAGTCTAAGCAACTTAACTAAGCTCAAGAGTAAGTTTTCGGGAAAACTCTCTCTTGATGAACCATGAGTTGGTTGGATGCATTGTCCTTAATTTGCATGTTTAAATTCTGTTTTGAAAGCATGTTTTAGCATGGTTAATGCTGGTTTTGAAAGCCATGTGTTGAAGGATGCTCAAGGTAAGAGATCCTTGGTTTGGTATTAGTAAATGTGGTTTTGATGCATAGTGATGCATGATGGTTTAATGGCTTTGATTAATGCTTTAAAATAGTGGATTATTGATGATAACTGATATATATTGGGAAGTGATGTGTTGGTTTTAAAGTACTTGAATCGGATATAGTTAGCCGACTATAGGATTGGGTACACCGTGAATAAAGTCGCCTTGGATGTTGAGGGGTTGTAATTGTACCGTAAACTCCATCTAAGTACACTAACGAGATGATTAAGATCACAATGGTGGTTAAAAGTCCATGTGTGGATCTTGTGTTGTGTGTCTCGTGTTCTCGTTAGTGAGGTTATACAACTACCGATGAGTGATGTTGAGGGTTGTGATTGTACCGTTAAACTCCATCATGGGTGTTCAGGGGTTGTGATTGTACCGGTAAACTCCACCTTGTGTGTTCGGTAGTGTGTATGAAGCGTATGGGAAAACGCTTGTAATCCGCGTATCCGATTGTGTTTTATGTTGTAAATGGTTATGGTTTATCACTTGGAAGCCAATATGACATGTTGATGTTAATGAAGCATGAGATGCTTGATATGTATGCAATGTTGCATGAGAAACGATGTTTTTGTGTAAAAAGGCTTTGTGAAAAGTGTTTTATAAAATGCATTATTGTGTTGTTTCTTTAGAGCATGCCTCACTAAGCAATTGTGCTTACGCTCTCTCTCTTGAACCAATAATGCAGATAATTGAGGTGTTTGAGGGCAGCAAGGAGGCTAAGAATCCAAGGGAAGGCTAAGCACATGTATGGTGATGTTTTCACAAAACTATTAGTTTTTGATATTTGGCAATGGGAACCTAGGTTGTGTTTTTGGGAGATGTTTGGGACTCCCTAGTTGTGGCATGATGCCTTAATTGATTTGGAATTGTAATTGGCCATTATAATGCTTGTTTTGGTGTTTGATGGTTGTTTGGCTTTGGGATATTAGGATGCATGCTTATAGACTTGTGGTTTTCCTTGATTGATGTCATGAATGTGTTTTGGTGTTGCAAACATGTACCTTATATGTATGATGACCTGTTGGCATGATTAGGAAGTCATTAGGATGTGTTTGAGTGGCTTAATGTGTGTAAAACCAGCAAATTATGCAACTTCTGGGCAATCCGTATCGGAACGGGCACTAGCGTTTCGAAACGGGGGCCTGTAATAGCCTTCGTGTATCAAAACAGATAGGGGCCGTTCCGAAATGAATTGGCCACTGCCAGGCCCTGTTCCGATATAGGTCTCGAAACGAACCCGTGTTTCGAAACGGTCAACCCCTTTTCGAAACAGATGACCATTGGGCACTGATTTGAATGGTTTTAAGGTTTGCAAGCTTTACGTTTTAGTCCTGAAAATTGTATTTGCAATTGCTTGAGTTTGAGATGTCCGTTTAAGGTGAAATTTGACAGAGAAGCATGTAATGTGGTTAATTAAGAATTGGTAACCTTAAAATCAGTTAAGTCCTCCATCTTTTCAGAATTTACAAATTGGTCCCTAACTTGTGTATTTGTGCAATTGAGTCCTTTATTGTTTTTCGATCGATGTGCTTTGCAAGATTGCGTTTCTCGAGAGTACGCTTAGGTTTAATGTGCATCTAGATAAGATTTAAAAAGAAAAAAAAGGGTCGTTAATCAAGGTTGACTTTCGGGTTGACTTTGGTTTTCCCCGTGTAATCTTCGTAGTTCGGGTCAACCGTTTAGGCCAGGCTAAGGGGGTTACACCTCCTGTCCAGGGTACCGAGCCTGCAGCACCTACCGCTCAAGCTTAGTGTTACAAGAACAAGGCTGACATGTTCAGGAAGTTTATGACTGCTATGAGGGTCGAACATATCGTGCAACCTATCACTCCTATTGTTCAACACACATGAGCACCTATTGATAAGCTCTCACAATATCGAGCTTATAATTTTACTAGACAAGATGACGACAACCCTGAAATTGCCAAATATTGGTTGGACAACACCTTACGGATTCTAAATAAGCAACTTCAGTACTCGGATGAGCATAAGCTTGAGTGTGCGATCGCTTTGCTCGCCAATAAGGCACTTCATTGGTGGGAAACTACCATTTTGACAGTTTCTGAAGATGCGGTGACTTGGAAGTTCTTCCTTAAAGAATTTTGCAAGAAATGTGTCAGCGAGTTTTATCTTGCTGAAAGGTGAAACGTCTTCCTTTACCTCAAATATGGCGGGCGACCGATCGAATAATACATCCATGAATTCTGCAACTATTGTACATACGGTGCTGAGTACATTAAGAAAGAGGAAGAAAAGTGTTGGATGTTCATTGCAGGGCTTAACGATGAACTACGCCCTATGTTCACTGCGTTAGGCATTTCTGAAGTCTAAGATCTTATGAATCGAGTTAAGGTCACTGAAGGTGCACAGAGAGCTCAACGAGCTGGTGGGTCTAGAAAGTCCGAGAAGAGGTTTAGAGATGATTCTCGACCTCTGAGATTGAACAAGAAAGAGATATATCAAGGCCCCAAACAAAATATCTATCCACAGCCCTCCCATTTTTGAAACATTGAAAGACCTCAGTCTGTGACATAGTTCTTTGCCAAAGTAGCGTCTGTTGATAGTACTGAAGGTTCAAACCGAGGAAACCAACATCCACTTTGAAATTATTGTCAGAATAGGCATCCATCGGGTTAACATCCACTGGAGCATGTTTCTATTATGGTGAGTTGGGTCCCTTTATTCGTGATTGCCCATTGAATGCAACCAAATCTATTGTCACACCCACTACTGCTGCTTCTCGTGCTCAATCCTTTCGAGCTAAAGGACCGAAGCAAGGATCATTGAGAACTTTTGGACGATCAAGTAGCCCAGGGAAACCCTTTAATAAGCAAGATTCAAAAGCTCATGCCCAAATGTATCATGTGAGGAGCAGAGAAGAAGAGGATGAACCTGGTGTCATTGCATGTACCATCGAGCTATATTCACATTCCTTGTATACATTGATTTACCTGGGTTCTACTCATTCTTTTATAAGTACCATCGTAATTAAGAAGTATAATATGTCTTCCGAACCAATAGCATCGAGAATTTCTGTAACCAATTCCCTGTTAGATTGTGTCACGGTGAGGGTAGTGTGTAAGAACAGCCCCTTAATGATCCAAATAATTCTTTTTCGGGCCAATTTGTTGGCTTTACCGATCCATGAATTATATGTCATCCTAGGCTGAGATTGGATTAGTGAGCATCAAGCTTGGGTAGATTGTTGTAAGAGGAAATTTTATCTCCAGGGTCTGGGTAAGAAGAGTGTTGTATTGATGAACGTGATAAATCCACCATTGTACCCTTTAGCGTTGGAGTCTAGAGAAGAGCAACAATTGCGAGACATTGACACCGTATTTGAATTCCCTTATGAAATTCCGGGATTGCCCCCAACCCATGAAGTGGAGTTTGGCATCGAGGTGCAACATGGGACTACTCCAGTTTCTATTGCACCATATCGTATGTCAGCTGTGGAATTAAAAGAATTAAAGGCAAATATTCAAGACTTATTGAACAAAGGTTTCATTCAACCGAACTCTTCTCCATGGGGAGCTCCGGTTCTCTTTGTTAAGAAGATGTATGGTTATATTCCATTGTGTATTGAGTACAGACAATTGAATAAAGTAACCATCAAGAACAAATATCCATTGCCTAAAATAGATGACATGTTCGATCAATTAAAATATGCCTATGTGTTTTTCAAGATCCACTTAAGGTCGGGCTATTATCAAATGAGAGTTAAGGAGTGTGGTGTAGCAAAGACTACATTCCGTACAAGATATGGGCACTGTGAATTCTTGGTGATGCCCTTTGGGTTAACCAACGTACCGACAGCCTTTATGGATTTGATGAATCTTGTCTATCAGCCCTACCTTGACAAGTTCGTAGTGGTGTTTATAGATGACATATTGATCTATTCTAAGAATGAAGTGGAGCACCGAGATCATCTTCGTATTATACTGCAGACCTTGAGAGAGAAGCAGTTGTACGGAAAGTTCTCTAAGTGTGAGTTTTGGCTCAATGAAGTTGCCTTTCTAAGACATATTGTGTTAGCTTCGGGTATTCAAGTGGACCTGAAGAAAATCAAAGCTATTGTAGATTGGCACTCATCGAAGAATATTGGTGAAGTCAGAAGCTTCCTTGGGCTTGCTGGATATTATTGTAGATTCGTAAAAGGATTTTCTATGATAGTTGCTTCTTTAACCAAATTATTAAGGAAAGAAGCTCATTTTGTTTGGACCGAGGTTAAATAATGAAGTTTCGATCAGTTGAAACAAGTATTGACTCACGCACCCGTCCTAACCCAACCTAAGTCTAAAAAGGACTACATAGTTTACAGTGATGCATCGCATCTTGGGTTAGGATGTGTATTGATGCAAGCAGGCAAAGTCATAGCTTATGCTTCGAGACAACTTAAGTCGCATGAGATGAATTACCCCACCCACGACCTTGAACTGGCTGCAATTGTCTTTGCATTGAAAATTTGGAGACATTACCTCTACGGAGAAAAATGCTACCTTTTCACCGACCATAATAGCCTTAAGTATCTTTTGACTCAAAAGGACTTGAATCTTCAGCAATGGAGATGGATGAAACTCCTTAAAGATTATGATATGATTATTGGTTACCATTTTGGCAAGGCCAACGTTGTAGTTGATACACTCAGCCACAAACCTTTGCCTGATAAGCATTGACAATAAATTTAAAGTTATATGTATTATGTAGTATATTAACTCATCGCAATATTGCTATATTGTAGCCCCTCGAGCAATTAGCGCTCACTTTCGACATCGAAAGCATCGTTGCCTTGTAGCCGAACTTCAAGTTCAGTTTACCATCATTTCGCGAATTAAGGGTTTGCAAGAGCAAGACCCTGAGATTCAATCCATTCTCTCAAAGCTATCAGACAATCCTAACTTCAGAATTAACTCTGAAGGACTATTGTGTTTCCATGACCGAGTTTGTGTACCTAATAATGAATCTCTCCACACTAATATCCTTTCTGAAGCTCATTCGAGTTCTTTTTCTATTCACCCCAGGTCTGTGAAGATGTATAAGGACCTATGTGAACTCTATTGGTGGCCAGACAAGAAACAAGACATAGTTGATTTCATTTCTTAATATCTCACGTGCCGACGTGTTAAAGCAAAACATTGTGCTCTTGCTGGATTATTGCAGCCTATTGCTCCAACGAAATGGAAGTGGGAAAAGATCACTATGGATTTGTTAGTGGTTTACTGTTAACTCCCGTGAAGCATGATTCCATACGGGTTATTGTAGATCGTTTCATGAAGTCAGCTCATTTCATAATGGTCAAAATGGACTGCAATCTCCCTAAACTAGCTGCCTTGTATATAAGGGAGGTAATTCGACTCCACGGAGTACCTAAGTCTATCATCTCCGATCGAGATCCCCGATTTGCATCTCGGTGTTGAGAAACTTACAAGGAGCACTAGGCACCAGAGTTAATCTTAGCACAACTTTTCACCCTCCATTTGACGACCAGTCAGAAAGGGTAATCTAGGTAAATCATCGAAAAACTTGTTCATTGAAACCCTATAAACTTTCATTGTTATTGAACCTTTCTATACAGATCTTGGAAGACATGCTAAGGGCATGCGTATTTGACTTTGGTGGAACTTGGGGAAAATCTCTACCCCTTGTTCAATTTGCCAACATTAATAGTTACCAAGCATCAATCCAAATGGCCTCGTATGATTCATTGTATGGTAGGCGATGTAAAACTCCATTGTATTGGTTGGAGCTTGGGGAGGGCAAGATGTTAGGCCCTGACTTGCTTCGAGAGACTGAAGAGCGGGTCACCATTATCCCTGATCATTTAAAGGTCGCCTTTGATCGACAAAAGGCTTATGTTGATCTTAAGAGAAGAAATATCGAGTATGAAGCTGGAGAAAAAATCCTTCCTCAAAGTATCACCGTGGAAGAAGGTTTTAAGATTTTGCAAGAAGGGAAAGTTGAGTCCTCGATTCATTGGACCCTTTGAAGTCATTGAAAGGGTTGACCCTGTGGCATATCAATTATTGTTACCCTCAGAATTGAGAAAGATCCACGATGTTTTTCACGTATCGATGCTTCGGAAGTATCGTTCTGATCCTTCGCACATTGTGGAACCTGAGTTTGTAGAACTTCGACCAAATCTATCCTACAAGGAGGAACCAATTCAAATTCTAGTAAGAGAAGTCAAGAGACTTCGCAACAAAACTGTATCGTTGGTTAAAGTGCTCTGAAGAAGCCACACCATTGAGGAAGCCACATGGGAACCTGAAGAGACCATGAGACAACAATATCCAAATCTCTTCGATTCAGGTAAAAATTCGAGGTCAAATTTTTCTTAAGGGGGGAGAGTTGTAACACCCCAAAATTCGGTCTAGTCGGAATTTGGTTCCAGTGATCGGAAATTTTACATTGATGAAGTCTAAATATAGTATTGGCTAGTTAATTTCTGATATTGGACTTTAATTGAATTAAATCATTGCCATCGGACCCTACTGAAAAATCTGGAAAACATTATAGTGACTCAATTGAAGAAAATGCAAGTTGGGGAGCAAAACCATAGTATGGTGAGAGTTCAGGGACTAATCTTGCGATTAGCCCCTCCTCAATTAAATCTTACCTATGTGGGTTAGTTTGAGAGCTTTCCTTCAATTATAGTGACTAAATTGAAGCAAAGCTGAATAGCCTAAATTATAGTGATAAAACAAAGGAAATAATGGAATAGAGACTTACCCGAGAATTCTTAAGCAAACACCTTCATCTTCTTCCTTGAAGCATACACCTCCATTGGAGATAATATTAAGCTTTGTTTTCTCTTTGTTCTATTGATATCGAATCGTTTCTATAGAACGAGTAAGCCATATTCCTTAATTGGTTAATAGATTCCATGGATAAATCAAGTTTAATCTCAAGCTCGGGTTTTGACCATCCATGGATATTTCATTGTTTTTGTTTATATTGAAATCATATATCAATTTAGATATCGTTGTATTGATTTTGATATCGTAATATCGACCCTAATCATCTCCTTGTTGATTTTCTAGCTCAAGAAGTTGAGAGAGAGGTTTCACCATCTCCATCGAAAGCTAGAAGCAAGGGTATTGTCATCTCAGAGCTGTAAAAGCATCGGATTTCAAGGTGAGTGTATTCGAAGTCTCGGGATTAGGCGAAAAGCCCTCCCGAATCTTTATTTGATGTTTTAGATTATATCGCTAATATTATCATTGTAGAAATCACATTGGATGGTTAATCGGACACCTTGGTAAGTGTCGTTAAGTTTGATATTGAATATCGGATATAGTCATTGGTATTGCCATTGTGCATAGTCATTGATATGCTTATTGTCATCAAAACATTGTAAAGAAATCATCGTATATTGATATTGATATTGAAACATGAAACATTGATAATATTGAATCATTGGTCATTGAAATCCTCATTGAACACTGAATATTGAAATGAACATTGAAACCTTGGATTTGAATAGACATTGGATACAATTGGCATGTTATAGAATTCAAGAACTCAGTGTACGGGTGGACTACGGTCCTAAGGTTTCAGCCTATATTGATTTGGCGAGGCGAAGGGATGTGTATTTATATTGGTCATATTGGCGAGGCGAAGGGACTAGCCCATTCATTGATTTGGTAAGGCGTAAGAATTCGCGTATCCACTATCTTGATTCAATCCAAGTGTTAATGATGAAAAGAATATGTTAAACATTGTATATTGTTGCATAACATTGACATTGATAAGCATGAGATCATATATATATACAAATACTTGACATATTGTTATTCATACTGCTTAAGACTACCTCACAGGCGTTATATGCCTAATGTGTCTCATCTCAAGCATTTTCAGGTTGAAAGGATCGTGTGTCGGAGGATCGGATTGACAAAACAAGACAAGTCACTACAAGCCTCAAAGTAATGTGTTTTGACTTATAAACTCCTAGAAAGGTGGCAAAGTAGTTGAACTAGTCCTTTATACATATTTTGTTATGTTTGTATGATGCATATGTTTAAATATGGGTGATAGCCCTAAATGGCCTTTTTAGTTAGCTTAAAATGGTTGAAAATTGCATACTTAGATAAAAAAGGTAAAAACATAGTAAACGTATTAACATGGTCATGAAATTTGGCATGCTAGTGGTTTGTACCATTGAATTCTTGTGCGTAAAGTTGCGTTGCATTTGGACATCGATCGATAGGTCAAATTGAGTAAATACCAGAAAAAAATTGCCATTACAGGTCATACCGTATCAGAACGAGTGATGGCATTTTGATACGAGTAATAATAATTTAGCCTGAGGAATAGGGTGTATCGAAACAATTTATGGCGGTTTCGAAACATTATCCCTAGAATCCCTCGTTTTGATACGGGTTTATAGCGTATCAAAACGGGTCAAAGTCAAAGACAAATGAAGTCAACCCATTTCGATACAGGGCATGCCCGTATCAGTACGGTCTAAAGGGTAAAGTCAACAGGGGTTGACCATCATTCACCCGTTTCGAAACAACCATAGGGTGTTTCATTACGCGGTTAGTTAAGTAGGTTAAAGGCATATTAAACAGATTGCAATATTCATAGTTTAGTCACTGAATTTTGAAAGATTAAATTGAATGAGTTAATGGACCCCCAATTGTATGAAATTTTACAGATATGTTAATATTGTGTTGAATTTCATTGTAGTGTAACCATTTTCATTGTAGTACCTTTAATTTATCAAATTTACAAATTGATCTGTAGAACTTGTAATAAATGCTATCTAACCACGTTTGATTAATTATTTCTTCGTACGGATTACATTGGACCTTCACGGAACACTCGATGTGTATCTAGTTATCTAGAAAACTTAGACTTTTTTTGAAACTATGGTCAGAATTTAAAAAACAAAATTGATGCCATGGTAAATTAAAGATAAATAAGGCAACAATTCTCTGCCACGACAATGAGCTATGTATGGGGGTGGGGGATGTTGACGCTCCCAAACTACTGATTTATATACCAATTTCACATGCTTTTACTTGTCATTTCAGTACATTTAGTTGCATTTTGACTTAGGAACCATGCATTTGCATTAAGAGTTGGGATTTTATGTTATTCCAGTTTGAAAGGTTTTTTTGACACCTTTTTGAAGGATGACATAGCAAGAGGCACAAATTCTGGCAGGACAAAGTAGCTGGCAGAGCAGGAGCAAGAGACGACACCAAGGAGAGTGCTGAGTTGACGTTGGCGCAGAAGGACCTTTAATGTCAAGCATCGGCTGACAGAGAAGAACATTTGATACCATGCCAAGAATATGTTGACTCCAAAAAATATGATTAGATCAGGCTGCATGAAAGTACGAATCAGATCAATCTTCGAGAAAATAGGAGACGAGCAGTGCCAAGCACAGTTGGCAGTACCCTGCCAAGCTGTGATTCATAGGAACATTGGCACGATGACGTCAGCCCTAACCTGATCAGCCTTACGATTGAAACACTGGATAAGATGATCACATATCTTATCCTTGCATGTTGAAATTCAAATTCAAGATATTCCAAGGCTATCCATGGAGTCCTATTTAATCCCGATCAAAGCAAAACAAAAGAGAGACGATAGTGGAGAATCGAGAAGAGTGATCAGTGATAAGGAGCAACATTAGAAGAGCCTGGCCGTGAAGAGCAGCATCGATATACCCTCTTCTAGCCCATCCTCTATGTTGTTATTTTTCTTTTCTTAGTTTTAATGACAATGGATGTTGAAAACGATTGTAGTTTTTTGAATGATACCCTCACCATGAACTAATTTAATAGTTTGTGAGGGGTGATTTCGTTTGAATGCTATGTTTTTATTTAGTTTTTAATAAATTGACACTGCCTCAACATTGTTTTTCCTATCTAGCATGTTTTCTATTTTTAAGTGTGCTGCCAAGCGACAGCTGGCACTCTCTTATTAAAATACTATGCCAAGGGATGGATGGTAAAGTTGGCTTATTGCAACTCAATATCATAACTGACATGGGTGGAAACAATCGATTGTTAGATACAAAAGAGATATGCTTCGAAAGAAGATGTTCAAGTAGATGAACTTACTTAGAGAGTGAAATCAACCCCTTTTGTAACGCCACGGTTTTGGGTTTAGATGTTTTGGCGAGTCGGGTTGAACCGGTGTCTGTTGTTCCAATTAAATCAATCTTTTCAGAAAGAAAGTACTTGGCTAAGCAATTAAACCCTTGAACGCAATTCTTTGTAGGATCGATAACTCATCTTAACCGATGTATTACTTGCAGACCGTGTATAATTGCACGCAATAGACTTTTCTTGGCATTGTGTTAACACATTTCCAATATCTTTTATGCTCTATTTCCAGTATATAATCATTCATGCCAAGAGTCTACAACTACGATCCGGGGCATTGTTCCCTAATTTGTGACAGTAGGAGGGAAGTATTGTCTTTGGTCATTGGCCATAGTAGGAGGGTTTTGATCTATACATTGTACCATATTGATTATTGATATTGGCGACAATTTGGTTGGGGACTCGAGTATCTATACCGAGTAATCGATTCTCTAGGCTATACTTAAATTAACTTATACGTCATGTACGTTGAATATATTGTTACATTGAATTGCATTGATTGATAGTAAAGGAAAATTGATTGTCATCAAGTATTGATATTGAAACATTGCTTGAACATTGCTTATATGAGATTGCTTGAGTTTGAGACATTGATTGTGTTCAAATTACTTGTTATGCTTAAAAGAAATTGTATGCCATGAGCTTATAGGTAATGATATGTTGCTTGATCACTTCCTAAATGAAATTGTACATGATTGAGATATGAATTGCCTTCAATTTGACATGTTATGTTTCTTGCTATTCGAAATGGATTGTTGAAATATGTCTAAATTACAAGCCATGAATTGATATTGGATTGAAATTAAGAAAACACATCTAGTTATTGTTTAATTGTTGTTGGAAAGGTTCCATAATGTTAGGGGAACAATACCATCGAATAGATGGTTTGTAGTATGATACTTGCTTATTGTTTCCCTTATATTCTTTGAACTCTCTCACTGAGCTTTGCTTATCAAGTCTCTTTACTATGATAGAAGTTGAAATCAGACTCTAGCTCGAAGTCAAGGCTCACTCAAGTCACGATTTTTCTCGAAAGTATGTATTCTTTTTGTCATAGTTCTCCTAGGGTGGTGGCACCTAAGGCATGTATATTCATGATCACTTAGTAATGGTTTGTATATATTTTCTTCATCTATGATCTATAATGAGTATTATATATATATATATATGAGCATGTATGCACTTTATTGAACTTGAATGCTTGTTAGCCTAATGTTAGATTTCCATGGTTGGATGAGCCATGTAATGGTTGAATAGATCTATTGAAGTTGGCTAGTTAACAATAAATAAATCTAGTAATCTACTTGTTTAGATATGAATCACTTTGGTCATTTATGATACTAGCCGAATGATGTATATAACATTGAAAGCATGTATGTTTGATTAAAGTCACTCAAGTAAATGATGTAATCACCTATTGGTATGCATAATAGTCATTGAGTGTTGAATTTTTTATTGTGTTTTCCATCTAGTAGAATGGTTGCTTTAAGAACAAGTAAGTCCCAAATGGCATTGATCACGATATCTAATCGCATTATGGATCGTAATATATATAGTAGGTGCATCGGGCATTGTCTATTAGGTCCTCACCTATTCGATTACTTACTGAATGAGCAGAAAAGACTTAAAACGAATTGAACTCACTAGCTTTAATTGAATGAATCTTTGATTGAAATCGTGGTAACTTACCTAATTTTACTAGGTTGGTTAGAGTATGTTATAGGTTTTATGGTTGATACCCTCACCATGAACTAATTTATTAGTTGGTGAGGGATGTTTGCGTTGAACGCTATTTTGAATCTTTAGTTTTCAATAAATCGACACTACCTCGACACTATTTTTCTATCTGGCATTTTTATTGTTTTCCAACTGAATGCCAATTGAGAGCTGTCATTATTGTTTTCTAAATACTTTGCCAAGCGAGAGCTGGAATTGTTGGCCTATCTCTCCTCAATATCTTAACAAACTTGGGTGGCAACGATCAGTTTTTGGATACTAAGGCGAGATGCTTGAAGAGAAGATGTTCAAGTAGATGATCTTACTTTGGAAATGAGATCTACCCTCTTAGGAGTATAGACTGGTACATAATCCAATTGGTTTTTTAGAAAACATTCACTGTAACACCCCCAACCCAGGTTAGGGGTCAGAAGCGTTACGACGAGAAAACACGAAATTACGAGCCAATTAAAAAATTTCTTTTAAAACTCAACTCTAATAGTTATTTTCTTATCTAGGAAGTTATTAATACAAGAAACTAGACTAAACATATACTCATTATAGAATACTAATATGATTTAGTTACTACTTATAGAGTCAAATTAAAACATTTTACATTTACTTCTTTAGAAAGCAACTTGCTAAACCATTACTATTACTTTTTAAAGTTTCGAATTCCATACTAGACTAAGTTTGTAATGCCCCTAGGTGTTTTGCGTGTCGGGTTAGGCTAGTGGAACTGGTAATCGGTTGTTCGAGACGTTAAAGGTGGTTTTAGGGAAATCAAGGTTTGGGATGGGATAAAAATGTGGTAAAAATTTCTAAAATCATGTAAACTTATATTTAAGAGGTTGGTTAAATTAAATTTTCAAAACGAGTTTTGGGAAGTGTACCTTTTACGTAGTGACCAAAATGTAAAGTTTTAAAATTGTGGAAAAAGAGTGTTTTCAAAAAGAGTCAAAATCTTAGAATCTCTATGGAGCATAATGGCAATTAAGCCTTTACTATTTATTTGGCATTTGTTTTAAATAGTTTAATAAATATTAAAAGTGACTTTTAATAATTTAATTAAATGGTAGTTATTTTGGTTAAACAAAATTGACGATCATTTTCATTCTCTCCATTTCACATCAGCCAAACACTCTCTATTTTCTCTCATTTTCCTAGATTTCATTCACTTTCATTTTCTCTCTTGATTTCCAACTTCTCTCTTGTGATTTCTCTCAAATCTCTTCAAGATTCTTGAAAGCAAAACTTGCCAAATTAGAAGAGAAGCAAGGATTGGAGGTAAATTTCGTGCTAACCCTATAATCAAGGTTCTTTAATGAGATTCCCAAGATATTTGACTCTTTATTTATATTTTTGATTGGAGTTTCTTTGTGGTTTTGATTAAATGATGAAATCTTGTTGAAAAAGATGATTTAATGTGATTTGAGGAGTTGTTTTGATTTGATTGGTTTGAGATGCTTTCTAATCAAGTTTTGAAAGGTTTGTGGTGTTCAAATAGAGTCTTAAACATATTAATCTCGAAATCCTTGAGATCTTTGTTTTTAAAGGTGTTTTTTGGTTGGGTTTTTGGGGTGTTGTGTGAGGTCTGAGTTGCTGGAGGCATAAGGGAGGTTTTAGGTTTTTTATGGTAATTTATGGTTAAAATTGTTGGGTGTGTTAGTTTATGGCTGGGCTGAGTTTAGAGATCAATCAATTGAGTTTTCAGTTGTTTTGGATTGGTAATTTGATACTTTAGAGCAAGGCAGTGAGTTTCCTTACGAGTGTTGGTGTTTGGATGCATTATGATGCATTGAATCTTTGTATATAATGTGTTGAAAACAAGGGATAGTGTTCTGGAGTCGACCGAAGGGGTTTTGGAGGCTTCAGATGGTTGATTGTTGTGTCGGCGAGTGAGGTTTCGCAAGTTGGTGAGTGGAAACTGATTTACCAGTATGGAAGCATTTTAGAAAAGGTTTTGGGAACTTATTAAGAGCTTGAAATGCTTTACTAAGTTCGAAAGTAAGTAAAGTGAATTTCTCCGTCACTTTGTGTTATTGTGAGCCTTTGGATGCATTTGTTTTTATTGCATTTACCTACTATTTTAAAGCTTGTTTCGTGTTAATAAATTGTGGTTGATGATGCCATATGGTTTAAGGATGCATTCGAAAAATGATCCCTGTATGCATGTGTTGATGCATGAGTTTTTGTAGCATGGTTTAATGCTTGAGATATGGCTTTTTATGAATGCTTTGGAAAACATTGAGGTATGCAAGAAATGTGGATTATATTGGCAAGTGATGTTATGTAAAGTGTTTGTAAATGAAAGCGAATATAGTTAGCCGTCTATATGATTGAGTGCACTATAAACAAGTCGCCTTGGATGTTGAGGGGTTGTGATTGTACTAAAAACTCCATCCAAGTACCCTAACGATTGAGAAATGTTTAAGGTTGCAACGGTATAGGGTAGCTCCCGTGTGCAGACCTTGTATGTGTCCCCTCTCTCATTAGTGGGCTATACATCTACCGATGAGTGGTGTTGAGAGGTTGTAATTGTAATGAATACTCCACCACGTGTGTCACAAAGGTGGAGGGTTGCTCCCGTGTGTGAGCCTTGAGATGCCGGTAGAGTGTATGAAGTGTTTGGGACAACACTTTGTAATACGTGTATCCGATATGCTTTTTAAGAAATGAAATTGTTGTTAATCACTTGTAAGGCAATATAACGGATTGAAATGTTATGGAAATGTTGTTGATGCATATTGTGGAAAATACATGTTTTATCTTTAGCTTTGCATATTGGTGAATATGCTTTAAAGGATTGCTTTTTGTTTAGCAATGGTTTTATTGCTTATAAGTATATGATACTTTGTTGCACGGTGTTTAGCATGTAGATTTTAATGATGAAGTGCATGGATTTTCAAAGAAGGCATGGTGGTGTTCAAATGAGTGAAAATGGTTTTGTGCATTGATGGTTTTTTTTTTTGTTTTGAGCCTTCCTCACTAAGCTTGTTTGCTTATGCTCTCTTTTGCTCATCAATGCAGATAATTAAGTGATTGGAGGCAGCAACTATCAAAAGATTTCTAAGAGACTTCATTGAATGTATGTCTCTGTTTTGAACTTGTGTAATAAAGCCAATGAGGGTGTTCAATGCAATGAATGTTTGTTGTTTTTGTATTTTTCTGGTTTGGTGCAAGTTTGGCATGCATATCTGGATATGTAAATGGCCTTTAAATGTTGGATTATGCTCGGATTTGAGATTTGGCTTTTGATGCTTGAATTTCCTAGGAAGCATGCATCTAGAATCCATTTTTAATATTAGTGTTGCTTTGATGATTTTATTTCCATGTGAACTTGGTAGTTGAAGTGTGCTTTGGTTGTAAGCATTTTTAAATGCATGTTGGAATGGTTGGAAATGGTTTTTGTGGTGTTAAACTAGCAAAATCATACTTTGTAGGTACATGTGTTTCGAAACACCCTTTTCCGTTTCGAAACGGGTGTTTGAAAATGCCTTGGAGTAACGAAACAGAGAGGTCCATCTCGGTACATTTTGCTACTGTGAATCTCTGTTTTGAAACGAGTCAAGAGTAGTTTCACTACGAGCCCGCGTTTCGAAACATGTACCTCTTTTTCGATACCTCCATTGCGATACGGGGCCCGTTGTTCTGAAACGGCTGGCTGTTATGACAGTTTTTGGAATATTTTGAGAATCTGTTTCTTTGTGTTTTAGTCCTTGTTTGTCGTACATGAAATTAAATGAGTTTCAATGGTTAATTTGATATGAGTGTTTACTGAGATGCATGAAATGAGTTTAATTAAAGGTTTGTAAACCAAATTTGGTAAAATACCCTTGCTACTTGATAAGTTTATAAAATGGTCCATAAAACCAAAATTGGTATTAATCGATGAGCGTTCGAGTTGTTGTGTAATCCGCTGTTTGTTGATCACAAAAGAACCTAACTTGCATCTAGAGATGATAAAATGAAAAAAAGTGTCGTTTATTGAGGCAAACCTTCCCAGTTTACTTCAATGTTCACCGTGTGACCCTTTCGGTTCGGTCTATCAGCTAGGCTGGGTCGAAGGGGTTACATTTGATGGTATCAAAGCCAGGTTTCGAAAGGTTTGGATGATGGTAAGTTGTTGGTAAGTAATCGAGATGGGAATGTGTGTTTTGAAGTGATGTTTGTTTTGTTCGGTGAATGTCTTAAGCATGTTAATGATCAGTATGTGATGGTGATTGTAATATGAATTAGAGTTGTTATATATGATGATAGATTGAGCTAAATTTTAATGCTTCTGATGCATGATGTATGTGACATGCATGTTTTGTGCTTTATGCTATGTTGGGGGGAAAATTGGAATGCCCATTGCCTTATTACTATATCGAAATGTTTTAAATTGGATTTGAAGTCTTGGATCTTTGCTAGAAGCTGGCATGATCTTTTGTTTGTTTATATTCATGCCTTAATGTTGATAGAACAATGGGACCAAGGAGAGAGTTACGTTCTGGGTCAATTGCTCCTGCTGATGAGCAACGGAATCAAGAGAACAAGGTTCGACCTAGTGCGAATTTACCTCCTCCACTGCCACCACCACCAGGGGTGAGGTGCAAGCGCAACACAGACAGGCTGGTCCGGTGTTGGGTGATCTAACGCCTTTGGTGCAGGCGGTGATTGGAGCATTCCAGGCTGTTGTTGCTGGAGTACAAGTGCAAGCTTCTGCTGCTGGGCAATCGGGTTTGCCGTTGGAGCGCTTGCGAAGTTTGGGAGGCATGGAATATCGTGGTTTGTCTCCCGATGCATCCGAGGCTTTGATTGCCAGTACGATTCGAATTTTGGATCTGATGGGGTGCAATGATGCACGAAACTTGGGTTGTGCAGTGTCGTTGTTGCATGGTGATGCGTATGCATGGTGGATGACTGTGATTGTGGCCTTAGAGCCCAACGAGGTGGATTGGGATTTCTTTCAGGCTACCTTTAAAAGAAAGTATATATGAGTCAGATACTTGGATGATAAGATACGAGGATTCATGTATGTGGTGCAAGGGAACATGACGGTGGCTGAGTACGAGGTCCAGTTCGTATGATTGAGCCAATATGCTCCGAAGTTGGTGCCGAGTGATAGGTATCGTTGTGATCACTTCCGGTATGGTTTGGTGCAGGACATGAAGAAGTTCATGCTCGCGTCTGATTACATAGATTTTGATGTATTTGTGACACGAGCCATTGACATAGAGCAAAGTTTGGGTTTGACATCTCGCATGGGTGGATCTAGCTCGAGTAAGGGAGCTACAGATGCATGTCCCTAATGGTGGGTAGAATAAGTGGATTCGTGATCGTACGTATCATCTTGAGGCAAGGCGAGGTAATTTTGGACGAAGTGCGCCAGCTTCGGGTAACCATATGAGGTTTGAGCAGAATACATGCCGGTCATGTGGATCGCGTGAGCACTAGAGGCGAGATTTTCCTCTTGTGGCTCATAAGGCGCAAGCTCCGGTGGCTGGGGCTAATTCTTGTTGGAACCGTGGATCTACTAATGATATGAGACGTGAGTGTCCCTTGTTAGCGAGAGGTGGTCAGGGTCGTGCATTTGTTGTTGCACTGTAGAGAGGTCGTGGGTGTGGTCGTGGTAACTTTCAAAGGAGGGAGGATGGGGAGAGAGGTGTGGCTCATGTTGTTGTTGTTCAATCGAAGGGCGGTGGTCCTGCGAGGGTGTATGCGCATCGCGAGAAGCGTAATGACACCGATGTGATTGCAGGTACCTTCACCTTGCAATCCTTGTCTTTGTTAGCATTGATTGATTTTGGATCTACGTGTTCATACATCTTGAGTGAGCATGCGCATTTGCTTGATATTCCTATTGAGATGCTAGACATACGAATGCAAGTAACAAGCTCTTTTGGTGAAATTGTTGTTACAAGAAAATTGTATAGGAGATGCCTTTTATTTGTTCAGGGCCATGTGTTTTCAGTTGATTTGATTGAATTGCCTTTTTTATGATTTTGATGTGTTTCTTGGAATTGATTGGTTTTCTAAGCATCGAGATGTAGTTGATTTTGAAGTTAAGCGAGTTACCTTGAAACTTGTGGATGATTACAAAGTGGTAATCGTAGGCGAGAACGTGAAGTTCTTGTCTAATGCAATTTCGGCCCTTATAGAGAGTCGAATGATGAAGTTGAGTTGTAAAGCTTTCCTAGCTTATGCAATGAATCCTAGCATGAAGGAAGTGCAAGTGCAAGACATACGAATTGTATGTGAATTTCTGGGTGTCCTTCTGGAAGAGTTTCATGGGTTGCCACCAAACAGAGAAGTTGAGTTTGGCATCGAGTTGTATGAGAATACGACTCCAGTGTCCATTTCTCCAAAATCAGATGGCACCTACGGAGTTGAAGGAGTTGAAAACGCATCTTCAGGAGTTGCTTGATCGAGGGTTAATAAGGCCAAGTGTTTCACCTTGAGGTGCGCCGATCTTGTTTGTAAAGAAGAAGGATGGTACGATGCGTATGTGCATAGATTATCGGTAACTGAACAAGTTGACGATTAAGAATAAGTACCCTTTGCCAAGGATTGATGATTTTTTATCAGTTTTTGGATGCTTCAGTGTTTTCGAAGATTGATTTGAGGTCTGGGTATTATAAACTAAAGGTTAATGATGTGGATGTACGTAAGATAGCTTTTCGGACAAGGTATGGCCATTACGAGCTCTTGGTGATGCCGTTTTGGTTGACAAATGCAGTGGTTGCATTCATGGATATGATGAATAGGGTGTTCCATGAGTTCTTAGATCAATTCTTGGTAGTGTTTATCGATGATATTCTCGTGTACTCGCGTACCGAGGAGGATCGTGATAAGCCTTTGAGGATTGTGTTGCAAGTGCTGTTGGAGAACCAGCTTTATGCTAAGCTGAGAAAGTGTGATTTTTGGCTCAGGGAAGTGGCTTTTCTTAGACATGTGGTGTCAGCCGAGGGTATTAGGGTTGATCTACATAAGGACGATGCGGTGATGAGTTGGAAATCGCCTAAATCACTGACGAAAGTGCGAAGTTTCCTTGGGTTGGCTGGTTATTATCGAAGGTTTGTTGATGGTTTTTCTAAGATTGTTGCACCTTTGACCATGTTGTTGCAAAAGAATGTTCGCTTTGAATGGACAAAAGTTAGGCAATAAGCTTTCAAGAAGTTGAAGGAAGCTTTGACGCTAGCTCATGTCTTGATTTAACCAGAATCGAATAAGGAGCTTGTAGTTTATAGTGATGCATCATATGTTGGTTGAGGTTGCGTATTGATGCAAGGTGGGAAGGTCGTAGCTTATGCATCTAGACAATTGAAGGTGCATGAGCGTAACTATCCAACTCATGATCTTGAGCTCGCTGCGGTGGTGTTTTTTTTTTGAAGATTTGGAGACACTCCTTTATGGTGAAAAGTGTGTGGTCTACACCGATCATAAAAGTTTGAAGTATTTCATGTCTCAAAGGGAGTTGAATCTTAGGCAACGAAGATGGTTGGAGTTTGTAACACCCCAAATTTGGGCCTAGATGTTTAGAGTCTGAACCGGACCGGTCTAAAAAACGGTTTGAATCTACAAGGGAGTTTTAGGGAACACCTAGTTCGGGATGCTTTAAAAATATATAAAAATATCTAAAAATCCTTATTTAATATAAGAAAGACAATGGTGGAGTTAATTTTACAAAATAAGGTTTGGAAATACTACATTTCGGTGTAGTGACCAAATCACAGTTTTTGCAAAGTTAAGTAGTGACTGTTTTATAAAGGATTGAAACTTTGAATCTTTAAGGAGCTAATTTTACCAAAATGTTTTCATCAGATTTTTCCTTATTGGGTGATTTAATTAATGTTTTAGTTAAAGAAAATGAAGGTTGATTAAATGAGAAACCACCTTTGACTTTTCATAACTACTTTTCACAAATTTTCCCTCATTTTATTTTCTCTCAAATTACTTTCAACCAAACACTTTCTCTCCAGCAAATTTACTTTGATTTTCACTTCATTTGATGAGATTTCAATCTCTCTTTGATTCTTAATCAATTCCTCATCAAATCCACTTGATTTCTACATTGAATTTTCAAGAAAACTTGCCCAAATCAAGGGGAAATCATCCATTAGAGGTAAGCTTCGTCCTTCTCCTCTAATGATCAGTTCTTTACTGAAATTTCCAAGTTATCAATCCTTTATTAATGATTTTTAAGTGGTTTTAATGTTAGAAACAAGAAATTGTCTTAAAACTCAAGATTTTGGAAGAGATCTTGAAGATTTTTGTGGTGATTGATTGGGCTCTGTTTTGAGATGGTTTTCTAATGTATTTTGGATGTTAATTGATGTTACAAATGAGGTTTTATCAATCAAATCCCGAATAGGTTTGTTTTCCTAAGTTTTGCTTGTTAGAATGATGGGTTTTGGGGTGATTTTGGTGTTCTGTCATAGTTGGAGGTATAAGGACGTGGTTGTGTTAGTTTTTTATATTAATTGATGTTTAGAAATGATTAGAAGTGATGGATCTTGGTTTGGTTTGGTTTGGAAGAGTTTGGAGGTGTTTTCGGTAGTCTTTGGTAGTCGAAATGTGGTGTTTGTGCAGAGCAACGAGTTTAGGTGCGTGGCTGATGATTTCAATGCATGATGATGCATTAATCCTCTGCTCTTATGTGTTTAAAACAGGGGAGACATCTTCGGACACCTTTGGAGTTGATCCGAAAGCTTAGATTGTGTTTCAGCGAGCAAGGCAAACGTAATCGGTGAGTGCGTAAGGTTTTATAAGTCCTTGAGGGACAAAGAATCAAGGTTTGGGGATTTAGGAAAGGTTTGAAACACCGTCCTAATTCCGGAAGTAAGTATTGGCTAGATTGCTCTCTTGAATGTGGTGATTGCCCCTAAAATGCTTTTACATGCTCATGGTTTGAGATTGATAAATTCCTACTATTTTTAAGCATATTTTATAGCATGAGATGATGCTTGAAATGATTTCATGAAGTAATATGTTGCATAGTAGAGATTTGGGCTTTTATGTTAAAGCATAGCAAATGTTATGGTTTTGAAATGTGGTGAGAATGTTGAGAATTGTGGCATGAAAAACGGTAGGTGAGATGATGTTTTAACATAATATATTGGCATAGATGTTGAGATACTTGCCGGATATAATTGATCGATCAATAGGATGAGAGTGCACTATAAACTAAAAATTTGTATGTGCTCTTTGGTTAAGCCAAAGGAAGAGAACCGATGACGGGCATTCCATCGGGTAGGACTTCGTGAAATACCCAAGCTTTGTGGCGATGAGAGATTCTGGAATGTGAGTACGGTGATGTGAGATTCCACCGGAAACTATGTTGCAAGACGAGTGAATACGGTGATGAGAGATGCCATCGGAAGTGTCTAGTGAGATGTCCGCATATCCGAGTAATAATGAGATGAGAAATGCCAATATAAAATATGTAATGATGTTTGATTCACATGTACCTTTGAAGAAATGGTTTATGCTATGAGAAATGCATATGAGATTTGTATTAGAAATGCTTTGGTGTTACAAGCATGAGTATGGCTTTGCCATGAGTTTGCATTGGTTTAAATGCATGAGATAGAATGAAGGTACATGTGTTTTCAATAAGAAATTTCTTTGAAAGGTTTTCAAGCATGAGATAGAATGAGCATGTGGTTTAAAAGCTTTTGAGAAAGTGTTTTCAAGATATGCATTATTTTGTTGGTTTTCTTTAGAGCATGCCTCACTAAGCATTTGTCCTTATGCTCTCTCTTTTACCAATAATGCAGTTAATTGAGGTGTTATCGGGCATAAAGGAAGTTAAGTTCATCCAAGGAAGTCCAAGCTCATGTGTGGTGAAGTTTTCACACACTTTAGTTTTGATATAATGGCAATGGGAAACCAAGGATTGTACTTGAGAGATATGTTGAACTCCCTAAGGTTGTGGCATGTTTGTGTTGACTTGTTTGAGTTGTAATTGGCCTTAATTGTTTTGGTTTGAGGTTGGATTGCTTATGTTGGTTTGTGATTGGGAAGCATGCCTCTAGACAATGTGAATTTGTGTTTGATGCTATGATCGTGTTAGAATGTCTTAAATATGTCCCTTATATGTATGTTGGTTTGCTGGTATGATTTGGGAGTCTTTGAAGCATGTTTTCGTGTGCTAAAGGATGAAAAACAAGTATTTGCTGTTGTATCTGCGCAGGGTGTATCGAAACACCCTCCAGTGTTTCGAAACGACGGCATGAAATGGTCTTCGTGTTTCGAAACGCCTGAGGCTGTTTCGAAACATTTTGGATACTGGAATGTCACATTTCGGTACTAGTCTCGGAACATACCCGTGTACCGAAACGGTCAACACATTTTCGATACAGTAGGTATGTGTTCCGAAACGAGCGACCGTTGGACACAGATTTGAATTGTTTTGAGTTTGCATGCTTTTCATTTTAGTCCTAAATGTTGTGATTGCAATTGCTTGAGCTTGAGATGTCTTTTTAAGATGAAATTTGGCAGAGAAACATGTAACATGATTAATTTCATAATGGTAAACCTAAAATCAACGAAGACCTTCTAATTTACAAAAATTACATTTTGGTCCCAAATCTTGTATAAAGTGCAATTGAGTCCCTAATTGATATCCGATCGTTGTGCCTTTCTCGTCTATGTTTTGTGAGTACTCACTTAGGATTAATATGTATTTAGACAAGATTAAAAAGAAAAAAGGGTCATTAATCAAGGTTGACTTTCGGGTTGACTTTGGTTTTCCCCGTGTAATCTTTGGAGTTCGGGTCAAGCGTCTAGGCCGGGCTAAGGGGGTTACAGAGTTTCTTATGGATTATGATTTGACGATTGAGTACCATGCTGAAAAGCCCAATGTTGTGGTCGATGCTTTATGTAAGAAGCTAGCTGTTGAGCTGAGAGCGATGGTTGCTCGGTTGAGTTTATCGCGTAATGATGGGTTGATAGCCAAGTTGCAGGTGAAACCTTCTTTGATCCAGTTGATCAAGGAGAAGTAGTTGCTTGACGATTCGTTAGTGCCTCATGTTCAGGATATAGCTGATTGTAATGCAACAGACTTCTGTTTCAAGGATATAGCTCATAGTAGTCCTTTTTTTATGCATCCTGGTAGTAGTGAGATGTATCGTAGATTGATGGATGAGTACTATTGGGTGGGGTTGAAAAAGGATGTTAATGATTTTGTAAGCAAGTGTATGGTTTTCCAGTGTGTGTAGGCTTAGCATCAATTTCCTTCTGGTTATTTATAGCCTTTGAGAATATCGGAATGGAAATGGAAAAGAATTACGATGGATTTTGAGTCTGGTCTTCCTTTGACACCATCTAAGAAGAACTACATATGGGTGATTGTGGATCGTCTTACGAAGTGTGCGCATTTCTTGGTTGTGCATATTACATATATGCTGGATAAGTTAGCGGAGCTGTATATTGTTGAGATTGTACGTTTGCATGGTGTGCCTAAGTCCATAGTATCGGATAGAGATCCGAGGTTTACAACTAGATTTTAGGAATGTTTACACCAGCCGTTGGGTACGCGTTTGAATTTTAACACTTCGTATCATCCTCAAACGGATGGAAAGTCAAAGCGAGTTATCCTTGTGCTGGAGAACATGTTGCGATGTTTTGTGATAGATTTCCATGGTTAATGGGAAAAAAAGTTGCCTTTGGTTGAGTTTTCCTATAATAATTGTTTTCAGGCGAGTATACAAATGGCTCCGTATGAGCATTCTATGGGAGGAAGTATAGAACGCCTCTTTGTTGGGATGAGGCAGGGCAAAAGTTGGTTTCCTTGCCAGATATGCTTAAGGGAACGACTAAAAAAGTGAAACACATATGTGAGCGATTGAAGGCAGCTTCAGATCGTTAGAAGTCTTACACGGATTTAAAGCCTAGGGAGATTGAGTTTGTGGTTGGAGATCGCGTGTTCCTAAAGGTATCACCTTGGAAGAAGGTGATGAGGTCGGACATAATGGAAAGCTTATTCCGAGGTTTATTGGACCTTATGAGGTTGTGGAGCAAGTTGGTCCTGTGGCTTATCAGTTGAGGTTGCCTCTCGAGTTGGAGAAGATCCATGATGTGTTTCATGTTTCTATGTTGCGGAGGTATAGATCGGATCCATCTCATGTGATGTCAGTTGAGGAGATTGAGTTGAATCTGGATTTATACTATAATGAGGAACCATTGGGGATTTTTTATTTGACTTCAAAGTTCTTCGTGGTAAGACGATTGAGCTTCTGAAGGTGTTGTGGCGACACTGAAGAGTTGAAGAGGCCACGTGGGAGAGCAAGGTGGACATGTTGATGCAGTTTCCGCACCTTTTACCTACAAGTAAAATTTTGAGGATGAAATTTCATAAGTGGGGGAGAGTTGTAACACCCCGGTTTTGGGCCTAGGTGTTTAGTGTGTCGGGTTAAGCTAGTGGAACTGGTAATAGTTTGTTCGAGACGTTAAAGGTGGTTCAGAGAAATCAAGGTTCGGGATGGGATAAAAATGTGGTAAAAATATCTAAAATCCTCTAAACTTATATTTAAGAGGTTGCTTAAATCAATTTTGCAAAAACGTGTTTTGAGAAGTTATAAAACTGTGGAAAATGAGTTTTTTCAAAAAAGAGTCAAAATCTTAGAATCTTTAGGGAGCTTAATGGTAATTAAGCATTTTCTCTAATTTGGCATGTGTTTTAAATGGTTTATTAAATATTAAAAGTGGCTTTTAATGATTTAATCAAAAGGTAGTTATTTTGGTTAAACAAAATTGACGATCATTTTCATTCTCTCCATTTCACAATAGTCAAACGCTCTCTATTTTCCCACTTGATTTCCAACTTCTCTCTTTTGATTTCTCTCAAATCTCTTCAAGATTCTTGAAAGTAAAACTAGCCAAATTAGAAGAGAAGCACGGTTTAGAGGTAAATTCCGTGCTAACCCTCTAATCAAGGTTCTTTAATGAAATTCTTAAGATATTTGACTCTTTATTTATGTTTTTTATTGGAGTTTCTTTGTGATTTTGATAAAATGATGAAATCATGTTGAAAAAGATTATTTAATGTGATTTTCAGAGTTGTTTTGATTTGATTGGTTTGAGAAGCTTTCTAATCATGTTTTGATAGGTTTATGATGTTGAAATAGTCTTAATCATATTAATCCTGAAATCCTTGAGATCTTTGTTTTTAAAGGTGTTTTTGGTTGGGTTTTTGGGGTGTTATGTGAGATCTGAGTTGCTGGAGGTATAAGGGAGGTTTTAGGTTGTTTTTGGATGTTGATTTATGGTTAAAATGTGTTGGTTGTGTTGGTTTATGACTGGGCTGAGTTTAGAGATCAATTGATTGAGTTTTTGGTTGTTTTGGATGGGTAATTTGATGCTTTAGTGCAGGGCAGCGAGCTTCCATTTGAGTGCTGGTGTTTAGATGCATTATGATGCATTGAATCTCTATTTTTAATGTGTTGAGAACAGGGGATAGTGTTTTGGAGTCAATCGAAGGGGTTTTTTGAGGCTTCAGATGGTTGATTGTTGCGTCAGTGAGTGGAAACTGCCAAAAGTTTTAATTGTGTCAATTTTTTACCTCCTATGTTATTTTAAGCTTAATGTCTTTTCAATTCTTTTTGGTATAACAAAAAGGCGGAGAAATGATTTGAAAGGTTGATTTTTCAAAAGAATAAGGGTGAGCTTTAACTTTTATTTAGTTTTCAGAATCTCTTATTGTAACCCCCTTAACCCGGCCTAGACGGTAGACCCGAATTAAGAAAGTCACACGGGGAAAACCAAAGTCAACCCGAAAGTCAACCATGATTAACGACCCCTTTTTTTTCTTTTTAATCTTATCTAGATGTACATTTAACCTATGTGTGATCATACAAACAACATACTAAAAGATCACAAACATCAGAGATCAAACAGGGACCTAATTGAACAAATTACAACTTTAGGGACCAAATTGTAATTTCTGATAATTAAAAGGACATAACCCAAATTAAGGTTACCAACTTGAAATTAATCAGGTTTCGTGCTTCTCTGTGAAATTTCAACTCAAAAGGACATCTACAGCTCATACAATTGAACAAACAAGATTCAGGACCAAAACGCAAACAATTCAAAACATATAACTGCCCATGTCAGCCCCTAACGGTCGGCCGTTCCGAAACCGATCGACCCCGTTCCGAAACACGGGCCGTTCCGAAACGGGTTCCGGAACGTGGCTCGGCAGAGGCCAAACCGTTTCGAAACGGTGCATACCGTTTCGGACGCCTGGGTTCATGCAAGGCACCCGTTCCGAAACGGTGCACACTGTTCCGAAACGCCTGCACAGATTGCAGCAAACAAGCATACCAAAACATGCAATCGACCATTCAAACATGCTCCAAATGTCACCAAACTTTACCAGCATGCAATTAAACATATTTAAGACTTGTAGGAATCACCAAATCAACAAACCAACATCATATGCAAAAAGCCCCAATTCTATAGGCATGCTTCCTACACAAGCTAGCTATTCAAACACCAAACTTCCAAAACAAGCATATAAGGTTCCAATTCAAAAACCAACAATCTCAACAACATTCATCATACTTAGGGAGTCCCAAACACCTCCCAAAACATAAACATTGGTCCCCCATTGCCAAATCACCCAAAAGCTAAAAAGTACTTATAAAACCTTCATACTTTGAGCTTTACTTGAACTTGATTGCTTGCCCTTTCTTGCTGCCCTCAAAGTACTTTAATGCTCTGCATTATTGAATTAAGAAAACAAAGAGAGCGTAAGCCAAAGCTTAGTGAGGAATGCTCATTAAAAACAATTCAATAATGCAATTAAAACCATTTATAAATCATGCTTAAAATCAATCCTTGCACATGCTCGAAAGCATACTTTAAATCAAGCAATCACATGCTTCATATCATATATCAAAACAAGCATCTCATGCTTCTTACATACTTAACATGTCATATTGGCTCAAGTGATACATTTCATTTCTTAAAACAAGTTCAACAACTTTCCCAAGGACTTTTAAACACCTTGGCCCCAAGGACTTTTAAACACCTTGGCCCCAAGGACTTTTAAACACCTTGGCCATGGACTTTTAAACACCATGAATGAGGACCACACAAGGACTTTTAACCACCTTTGTGTCCAAAGCTTGAATCACCCCAAGGACTTTTAAACACCTTGGCCCCAAGGACTTTTAAACACCTTGGCCCCATGGACTTTTAAACACCATGGAAAGGATCACCTAAGGACTTTTAACCACCTTAGTGTCCGCAACATGAACCATCCAAGGACTTTTAACCACCTTGATGTTCATAAGTAACAAGGCTCACTCAAGGACTTTTAACCACCTTAGTGACCTTAACATTTTCAAAACATCACTTGCCAATATACATCAATTTCATCATTTAATCCACTATTTTAAAGCATTAAAACAAGCCATTTCCATCATGCATTTCAAAGCATCAAACCACATTATTTCAATGTATAAAAGCAAGGTACTCCTACCTAGAGTTACCTTCAACATATGGCTTACATCATCAGCAAAATCCATGCTAAAACATGCTTTCAAAACAATAATTAAAAACATGCAAATCATCATTTTGCATCACAACAAAATCATGGCCACCACTAGAGAGAAAATCCGAAAACTTACGCTTGAGCTTAGCAAAGTTGTTTAGACTTAAACTAAGCTCTCAAAACCTTCAAACCTTGGTTTTAAAAGCTGAAATCCAATTTCCACAAACTCACTCACCGATTTCCACTTTGCTTCAAGCCAAAGCACCAAATCAAGCTTCCGGATCAACCAAACTTGGATCCAAAGATGCCTCCCCTGTTTCAACACATCAAAGCAGAAGATTAATGCATCATCATGCATTAATTGCTTCAATGAAAGCACCTAAACTCGCTGCTCTCATCCAACCTCCATTTTCGGCCACCAAACACAACCGAAAATGCATCCAAACCACTTCTAAACAAAGCCCAGCCATAAACCAACAAAACCTCACTTCCATAAACATCAATTAACATCTAAAAACAACCTATTAACATCCTTATACCTCCAGCAACATCAGATCACCAAGATCACCTAAAAAACTACCTTAAAACACAAGCTAAACTTAGGAAACTCAACCTATCCGAGATTGCATCAATCAAAACTCAATTCCTTATCATTTTAGAGATCATTTAACATCAAAAACACCTCTTAAATCACAGATTACTCAGATCTAACGAAAATCACCAAAAATCATCAAAATCTTGCATAATAAGCCAAGATCCAATTCAACACTTAAAAACCTTTAATTAAACTTTAATTTAGGATTGAAAACTTAGGAATTTCAGTAAAGAACTGATAGTTTAGAGGAGAAGGGCGTTCTTACCTCCAAACTTGTGTTTCTCCACTTTTTGGAATGAAAAACCTTGATGAAACTTGTAGCAATGGAAGAGGTTTTGAAGATACAATGATTTGGAATCAAATGAGAGTTGAATGGAGGGATTTAGGTGAAGAAATCAGAATCAATTCTCTGGAAATGGAGTGTTTGGGTTGAGAGAAAAAGAGAGAAAGAAAATTGGAAGTTAGTTGAGAAAATGCCAAATGAGTTTTTCCCTCCTTTTGATTCAATTTAAAATCAGAATTATAACTCTAAATATCTTAGAAAAATCTGGAGAAATCACTTTTGGATTAATAGCTCCTTAAAGATTCAAAGTTTCAACCCTTTTATAAAACATCCACCAAACTTGCGAAAATTACATTTTGGTCACTAGCCAAAATGTCAACCTTCCAAAACTCATTTTCCAAAATTGTTTTCACAGTTCATCTAATTATATTAAAAGATGATTTTAGAACATTTTTCCATATTTTTAATGCAACCCGAACTAGGCTTTCCTAATTTAACCTCTTAAGATTCGAACAGCACTTTGACCAACCTGTCAACGCCCAAAACTCCTAAGCCCAAAACCGGGGCGTTACACTTATTTAAATTTTTAAATACAAAGGGGTAGGATCCCAAATAATTTTTCAAGTTGGTTTTATTATATAAAAAAGGAGGAGATTGTAGAACGAAATGTTTTGATATAATAATTGAAAAATGTTTTGGACTAAATTAAAAAGAATTTAAAATATGCTTTTAGTCAAAACAACTTTAAATTATATTTAAGGGTTTTTAAAAGGCTTTGGAATAACTTAAAATGCTTTTAAAATAGTCAAACCATTGTTTTCAAGTACCTGTACCGATACGGTTTGGTATTGTATCGATACGCCCTAGGGTTTTAGCTACAGTAAAATTCTAGTAGCCAAAACTCGTACCGATACACTTTTCCATATCGATATGGTATGTTTTAAATAGCTAACAGCTAGTTCATGTGTAACCCCCTTAGCCCGACCTAGACGATTGACCCGAACTACGAAGATTACACGAGGAAAACCAAAGTCAACCTGAAAGTCAACCTTGATTAACGACATTTTTTTCCTTTTTATCTTTTCTAGATGCACATTAAGCCTATGTGATTACTCAAGAATCATTGGAGAGAAAGGCACGGCGATCGAAAATCCTTTCGGGGTTCAATTGCAGGAATTACACTTTTAGGGACCAAAATGTAAATTTTGGAAAATATAACGACATTGTAGATTTTAAGTTTACCAATATGTAATTATTCATTTTACAAGCATCTCTGACGAATTTCAGCTTAAAAGGACATTCCAAGCTCAATCGATTGCATGCACAACATTCAGGACTAAAATGTAAATGATGAGAACTTGAAACAATTCAAAACACAGCCCAATGGTCAGCCGTTTCGAAACGATGACCCTGGTATCGAAACGGAGTTGACCGTTTCGGTACTCGGTGCGTTCCGAGACCAGTATCAAAAGAGGCCTCTCTAGTAGCCAAAGTGTTCTGAAACACCTTCATCCGTTCCGAAACACTATGGCCATTTCGGGTCCCTGTTTCGAAACAGATAAGGGTGTTTCGATACACCCTGCCTTGCATTAGCATAATTTTCTGGTTTTTCACATCTTTTCACACTCAAATGAATCCCTAATCATACCATAACATACCAGCAACATGATTAGACATATAAGAACATATTTAAGAAGCTTAAGCTAAAACATGACATCAAACACATGAACATTTAGTCTATAGGCATGCTTCCTAACCACATGAACCAAATATGACCTCAAACCAAACCATATAAGACCATTTACAAACTTCTAAAGCCATAACAAACTTGCTACAAACATAGGGAGTTCCAAATACATCTCCCAAAAACAACCTTGGAGCCCCATTGCCAAATATCAATACTAGAGTATGTAAAAACATCACCATACATAAGCTTTTCAATTCCTTGGATCTTTTAACCTTCTCGCTGCCCAAATCGTCTCAATTATCTGCATTGTTGGCATAAGAGAGCGTAAGCACATTTTCTTAGTGAGGCAAGCTCTAAAGCTTGAAAACCATTTTCAACAACACAACAATGCATTATTCAAAACACTTTCTCAAAAGCCATTTTCAACAACATGCTCATTCTATCTCATGCTTGAAAACCATTTCAAAGCAAATCTCCATTTGAAAACACATGTACCCTTGTTCTATCTCATGCATTAAACCAGTGCAAATCTCGGGGCAAGGCCATACACATGATAAATGAAAACAAAGCATTTCTCATAGCATAAAAATATCTCTTCATTTGGTACATTTGAATCAAATACATTTTCATATATTATATTGGTATTTCACATTTCATCTTTACTCGGATATGCAGATTAGCTTGACTCAAAGTCAAGTCCTTAATCAACTGAACTAGAGATGGTTTCACTTGTAATTCAGCAACAAGACCACCATCCCGCGATATGCTCAAGCTAGCAAACATCGCCCTTAACTCTACCGCCACTTTCCTGCTCAAAGCATCCACCACAACATTGGCCTTCCCCGAATGATACTCGATCGTTAGATCATACCCCTTAAGCAACTCCACCCAACGTTGTTGCCTAAGATTTAACTATTTCTGAGACATTAGGTACTTCAAACTTTTATGATCCGTGTACACAGTACAGTTCTCACCATAGAGATAATGTCTCCAGATCTTTAGAGCAAAAACCACTGCAGCAAACTTAATGTCATGCATAGGATAATTGCACTCATGCATTTTCAACTGTCACGATGCATAAGCCACTACCTTACCCTCTTGCATTAACACACACCCCAAACCAACATAGGATGTGTCACTATACACCACAAACTCTCTTCCAAAGTCAGGTTGAACCAAGATAGAAGCTTGCGTCAAAGCTGCCTTTAACTTCTCAAAAGCTTGTTGTCTCACATCCGTACACTCATACTTTGACATCCTTCTGTAACAACTTCGTCTAAGGGGTAGCAATCTTAGAAAATCCATCCACAAACCTCCGATAGTAACCTGCCAACCCAAGGAAACTACGAACTTCATGAACAAACCTAGGAGGCTTCCAATTCATCACCCCCTCAATCTTCTGAGGATCAACTCAAATCCCTTCAGCCGAAACCACATGGCCGAGAAAAACAACTTCCCTTACCCAGAACCCACATTTTCTCAGGTTAGCATAAAGCTTATCTTCTAACAACGTTTGCAATACGATCCTCAAATGACCCTCATGCTCCTTCTTAGTACGAGAGTACACAAGGATATCATCGATGAACACCACAACGAACTTATGTAATAATTCATGGAACACCCTGTTCATCATGTCCATGAATGCAGTAGGAGCATTCGTCAGTCCGAACGGCATCACCTGAAATTCATAATGCCCATATCTCGTTCGAAAGGCTATTTTCGGCACATCCACATCCTTCATCTTTAGCTGATAGTACCCTGACCTCAAATCTATCTTTGAAAACACAGCCACTCCTCGAAACTGATCAAAAAGATCTTCCATCCTCGGCGAAGGATACTTGTTCTTGATGGTGAACTTATTCAGCTGACGATAATCAATGCACATCCTCATCGTTCCATCTTTCTTTTTAACAAACAAGACCGGTGCACCCCATGGTGACACACTAGGCCGAATAAAGCCCCGGTCAAGTAACTCTTGAAGTTGCGTTTTGAACTCCTTTAACTCATTGGGTGCCATGCGATAGGTAGCAATGGACACCTGAGTTGTGTTCTCATACAACTCAATTCCAAATTCAACCTCTCGACTAGGCGGTAAACCATGTAATTGATCCGAAAACACTCCAGGGAACTCACACACGGTCCTTATATCTTCTACGTGAACCTCATTTGTACTAGGATTCATAACAAAGGCTAGATAGGCCTCACATCCTTGACGCAACATCGGGCTTGCTTCAAGCGTAGACTGTTGAGTGTGTAAAAGTTCTATTATTTACACCCTTTTTGACCCATATTTCTGCTGCATTCAAGTATCATTTCATTGCAATTAGGTTAGTTTACAGCAAACCATCACAAATATATTAAAGGCACATATTCTACTCAAAGATGGTTGATTTTGCAGGTTGTCGCCATAGTAGATGGAGAAGGCAGGCGCAGGGCAGAGAAGCAGAAGAGCTGAACTGAACAAGCAGACAAAGAGGACGATGCTGCCATGGTGTTGCCGTGACAGCAGAGGACGACAGCAAGATAGTGGAGAAAAAGCAAAGTGGACCTCGATAGATAGAGAAAATTCTGCTCGTCTGTCTTGTGAAAACCATACATTTTTCCAAGCCCAGGATCAAAAGATATGTCAAGCCCAAAGCTCAAGGAGAGAAAATCCCAAGAAACAAGGAGGACGGCTAGAAAGTAGGATCCTTGAAGATTAAGTCTTTATTAGAATCATACTTTTAAATAAAGTTGTAATCCTTGTCAACTTAGATAACTTGAGCCCAAAGCTTATATAAGGGCATGTATCTTAACCTAGAAAAAGACCATAGCCGATTACCCCATAACCGACAACCAAAAACCCCTAGTTGTTTACCCGCCGTCGACATGTTCTAAATTCCCCTTAGGGCCACGGGTTGATTTGTAAAGTAGTTGAAAGGGTTGTTTTGTTTTAGGAATTTTCAGTTCAATAAAATAAACTTCAAGTTCTCTTATTTTGGTTATTAATATCTTGCAAGAGCATCGGGAGAGCATTGTGAGGTTATCTATTTACTTAGCATCGGGAGAGTTAAGTATACGAAAGAAATAAGAGCAAGTTCTCTAGTTTATAGTTGAACTATCTCGTGCCTAGGGATAGGGCGAGGTTAAGTGGCTAAAGAAGAATTCATACACATCGGTGTTCATCCTTCGATTCACGCCGGGAGGTATCATCAAAGACGTGATCATCAACAGACTTGGACCTAGGGATAGGCCAAGGCAGATCTGGGACTCTTGCCAAACTTGAAGTACTGAGTTGGTGTGTTTGCTGCCGCGACGATCAACGGACTGCTGCCGCGATAGGTGCTGCCGCGACGGGCGCGACGACAGAACTGGATTTTCTAAACTCCGCAATACCTGCACTACTGAGCAATTCAATACCAGCCCATTCTCTCTATCTTGATATTTCTACTCTTTTATTTACGTTTACTTTATTATTCTCGTGACAATTCTCTCAAATATTTTCTTTACTTTCGTGTAGTGAATTTAGGTGAAGCTATCAGTCCAATCCCTGTGGAGACGATATCCGATACTTCGTATCACTTTACTACTTGCGTCGTGTACACTTGCAGTACCATTGCGATAGACTATTTTACACGCAACAAGTTTTTGGGGCCGTTGCCGGGGATTGGCAACATAACTCTACCTTTCTTTTATTGCACTTTTTGCTTTTCGTTTTTATTTTATTTTTATTTTTATTTTTCTGTTTTTCGTTGGTACATTCAACTCTTGCTTATCTCAAGGTTTTCTTGTTTATGCGCAGATCGAAACGCGGTAAAGATCCTGAGTATCCATTAGATCCGGAAGTTGAACGTTCCTTCAATCTCAAGAAACAACTTCGTCACCTTCTAGCCAGGAACGAGTACCTTGAAGAACAGCTAGAGAAGATGGCCCACGTTGGAGACGACCCGCCTGCTGGCGAAGCTATACCACCTGCCGATAACCCTGCCGCCGCCGGACGACGGTAATATCGTGACTACATGTTGAACGATCATGTAGAGCTGGAGACCACGCTGCCGGATATTGATGTTGACAACTTCGAGCTCAAACCTGTCATGTTTAGTATGATCGACAATGCCGGGCAGTTTAGTGGTGCTGTTACAGAGGATGCTAGGGAGCATCTCAAAACGTTCCAGGAGATCTGTGGTTCGTTTAGACTGCCAGGAGTTAACCCGGAGATACTGAGGCTTCGGTTATTTCCTCATTCATTGAGGGACAGAGCTAAAACTTGGTGGAATAAACTTACGCCGGGTTCAATTAGAACTTGGGCAGATTTATCTCGTGAATTTTTATCTCGTTTTAATCCTTCGCATTTATCTGAGCGATTACGTAATGAAATTGCTACTTTTCAACAGGAAGATGACGAGCCGATGCACGAGGCCTGGGACAGATTTACTACTCTTCTACGGAACTGCCCAATGCATGGATTCCCCGTCTGGAATCAGGTAACTAAGTTTTATAATGTTGCCAACTTACAAACTCGTATTCGAATTGATTCTGCAGCAAATGGATTATTATTGGATAAAGATCCGGACGAGGCCATGCAAGTATTGAAAAATCTGGCTAAGAATGAAGAGCAGTTTCCGACTGCAAGAAGAGGGGGTAAACGGGTACTTGCTGTCAAGGATTATGAGGCCGACAGTACGATGAAATCACAGGTAGCATTACTTACTAAAGCAATGAAAAGGTTATTGAATGATGATGGGCAACATGGATTTGCTGTTGAGGAGGTATGTGACATCTGTGAGGGAAATCATAGTCGGGAAGAGTGCCCGATACAATTAGAAGAGGGAAAATATGTTGGAAACTACAAGCCGAATTACAATTCCAACAATTATAATCCCAATTGGAGGAAGGATCTCAAGTTTTCTTGGAGTAATCCTAATAATGCCCTGAATCCTCAAGCACACAATCAGAATCAGGGAGGACCTAGATTGCTGATGCGACAGCAACTACCGCCGCTGCAGCAACAGCAGCAACCAGCTTCCACGAACAGTATATTGGAACAGACTCTAGCAACCTTTATGTCTCAGACGGGTACTTATATTGAGAATATGAATCAGTTTGTCAACAAGACAGAAAATTTCATGGATAAAATAGAGATGAGGATGACGAATCATGAAGCTACTCTGAAATCTTTGGAGACACAAATGGGTCAGGTTTCTCAACATATTAAGCCGAGGCAGACTGGAGGATTCCCTAGTAATACTGAAAATGCTAGGCCGCCCACACATGAGCAGTGTAAAGCAATTACTACTAGGAGTGGGAAGAAATTATCAGGGCCGGAAAAGGAAGCTGAAACAGTAAGAAAACCAGCCTTAGATAAACCTGCCGAGGAAGCTGCCCCGACAGGTGATAAACAGACTGCTGCCGATGAGCCTGTCACGACAGCAGAAGCGACAGGGGAGAAAATTGATGAACCTAAACCTCTTCAAATTCGTATGCAGTGGGAAGGACGTATTGCTGATTATCGTCCCCCTTCTCCTTTTCCCCAACGGATACAACAAGCTAAGCAAGAATCTCAACTCAAAAAGATTTATGATATTTTTAAGCAGGTTTATATAAATATTCCGCTGTTAGATGCCGTTAGGGAGATGCCCGATTATGCCAAATTTCTCAAGGATGTCATGTCAAAGAAAACTAAACTTGGGGAGTTTGAAATGGTAAAGATGACAGAAGGTTGCATGAGTATTCTTCACTGGCAGCCACCCCAGAAAAAGAAGGATCCGGGGACCTTCATAATACCTTGCATAATCAGAAATAAATTTGTGGGTAAGGCACTTTGTGATCTTGGTGTTAGTGTTAATTTAATGCCAAAATCTGTTTTTCAGAAATTAGGTATTGGAAAGGCGCGACCCACGATAGTAACTCTGCAGCTGGCAGACCGCTCTTATGTTCATCCGGAAGGAAAAATTGAAGATATTATGGTAAGAGTGGATAAATTTATTTTTCCTGCTGACTTTCTTGTTTTAGATTGTGAAGCAGATGAAAACGCACCAATCGTCCTTGGGCGACCCTTCTTAGCCACGGGAAGATCACTGATTGATGTGGAGAAAGGAGAACACACCATGCGAGTAAACGATCAAGAGATCAAGTTGAATGTTCTCCAAGCGATGAAACATGCTGATGTAGACGACGAATGCAAGGTTATTACTGACGTTGCCTTTGATCAACCCTGCATCAGGTCGGGCTGTCACGATATAAAATTTGGTCACTACCGCGGTAGCCACTTACAGGACCGTCACGACAGCACTGACGACAACACCGACGACAGCAACTCCTCTGAATCCGATACATCTGATACTGAAGATCAGGAGGAGGTAAACTGGTTAGGCAATCGTCCAGGTAAGTTATTCGAACCTTAAATTATACTTCGGATAACCATTTAATCCAAAAGCCATCTACTGTTGTACCACCTGCCTTAGAACTGAAGCCCCTGCCAGGGCAGCTAAAATATGCTTTTCTTGGTTCAAATGATACTTTACCCGTAATCATCTCTTCTAAGCTGCCGCAGGAACAAGCACGGCAGCTAATAGGCATGCTAAGGCAGCACAAAAAGGCGATTGGATGGACGATTGCTGACATTCAAGGCATCAGTCCAGCGTTATGCATGCACAAAATCCTTCTAGAGGAAGATCATAAGCCGACTATAGATGCCCAAAGGCGGCTAAACCATGCAATGAAAGAGGTGGTTCGTAAAGAGATAATCAAATGGTTAGACGCTGGTATTATTTACGCCATCTCCGACAGCAAATGGGTGAGCCCGGTGCAATGTGTTCCCAAGAAAGGAGGAATGACCGTGATAACCAATGAGAACAATGAGTTAATCCCAACCAGGACTGTGACCGATTGGAGGGTTTGTATGGACTATCGGAAGCTTAACAAAGCTACCCGAAAGGACCACTTTCCTTTACCCTTTATTGATCAAATGCTTGATAGATTAGCGGGTAAACCTTACTATTGTTTTCTTGATGGTTATTCAGGTTATAATCAAATTGCTATCGCACCAGAGGATCAAGAAAAGACGACCTTCACATGACCATACAGAACGTATGCTTTTAGGAGAATGCCGTTTGGACTATGTAATGCACCCGCCACCTTCCAAAGGTGCATGATGGCCATATTCTCCGATATGGTGGAGGACTTCCCTGAGATTTTTATGGATGATTTTTCAGTCTTTGGAGACGATTTTGAGAGCTGCCTCGGCAATCTACAAAAGGTACTTGAAAGATGTGAAAAAGCAAACTTAGTTTTAAATTGGGAAAAATGACACTTTATGGTGGATGAAGGGATAATCCTTGGCCATAAGATTAGCTTTCGTGGGATAGAAGTCGACAGGGCTAAGATAGAAGTGATTGAGAAGCTGCCGCCGCCAACCACAATCAAGGGCATTAGAAGTTTCTTAGGGCATGCTGGTTTTTATCGGAGATTCATTGAAAATTTCTCAAAAATCACCAAACCCCTATACCATCTTTTAGAGCAGAACCGACCCTTTGACTTTAATGATGAATGTACTGAAGCATTAAAGGTTATGAAGCAAAAACTAGTAACAGCCCCCATAGTACAGCCACCAGACTGGACACAGCCTTTTGAGATTATGTGTGATGCTAGTGACTATGTTGTCGGGGCAGCACTTGGGCAGCGGAGAGACAAGTTATTTCATGTCATATATTATGCTAGTAAGACACTGAATGACGCCCAAGTGAACTACACCACCACAGAAAAGGAACTATTAGCTGTGGTGTTCTCCATCGACAAGTTTCGTTCTTACATACTTGAGACGAAGGTAATAGTACACACAGACCATTCTGCCCTGAAGTATTTGTTCGCGAAAAAGGATGCAAAGCCTCGATTGATACGGTGGATCCTACTTTTGCAAGAATTCGACCTTGAAATCAATGACAAAAAAGGGACAGAAAATCAGGTGGCAGATCACTTGTCAAGACTGGAGAAGGGACAGAGTCTACCAATAGATGAGACAAACATACTGGAGACCTTCCTAGATGAGTAGCTCTTTGCTGCCGCAATCGCTGCCGCAACAGCCATGGCGGTAGGTAAGTCTTCTGAACTTCCCTGGTATGCTGATTTCGTTAATTTTATAGTTAGCAGGATACTTCCTGCTGATCTTAATTATCAATCTAGGAAGAGGTTCCAAAATGATGTTAAGCATTATTATTGGGACGAACCTCTTCTTTTCAAACTATGTGTAGATCAGGTCATAAGGAGGTGTGTACCACAAGAAGAGCAAGAAGACATTTTTCATCACTGCCATGCTTCCAGTATGGAGGTCACTTAGAAGACAACAAAACTGCTGCCAAGGTGCTGCAGTCAGGATTTTATTGGCCGTCACTGTATAAAGATGCACAAAACTTCTACAAGAGTTGTGACAAATGCCAAAGGATAGGAAACATCTCAAGGAGAGACGAGATGCCGCTGCAGAACATTCTAGAAGTTGAAATCTTTGACGTTTGGGGGATTGATTTTATGGGACCTTTTCCATCTTCATGTGGAAATTTATACATCCTCCTAGCAGTGGATTATGTTTCTAAGTGGGTTGAAGTTATCGCCACTCAAAGGAATGATGCCAAGACAGTCCAAAAATTTCTACACAAAAACATTTTTTCGAGGTTTGGCATCCCTAAGGCAATTATCAGTGATGAAGGGAGACATTTTGACAATAGGGTAATTGTTGCCGCCTTGAAGAAATATGGTGTCAAGCATCGGATCGCGACGGCATACCACCCACAGACCAATGGACAAGCTGAAATATCTAATAGGGAAGTTAAGAACATTCTTGAGAAGATGGTTAAGCCAACTAGGAAGGATTGGTCTTTACTCCTTAATGATGCATTATGGGCATATAGGACAGCTTTTAAGACTCCATTGGGCATGTCTCCATACCGATTGATTTATGGAAAAACATGTCATCTGCCTGTCGAGATAGAGCACAGAGCATATTGGGCAATCAAGGCAGTGAATTTGGACTTGGACAAGGCAGGCCAGAAAAGGCTGTTAAATCTGAACGAAATTGAAGAAATCCGGACAATGGCCTACGACAATGCAAGAATTTACAAGGAGAAAACAAAGAAGTCGCATGACAAGAAGTTGCTGCCACGACAGTTCTGCCCAGGGCAGCTTGTATTGTTGTTCAATTCTAGACTGAAACTCTTCCCAGGGAAGCTAAAATCTAGATGGTCTGGCCCGTTCCAAGTCGTACAAGTTTTTCCCCATGGTGCCATAACAATCCAATCATTAAAAGACGGGCACCAATTCAAAGTCAACGGACAGCGCCTCAAGAATTATCAGGGGACTTAAGCCCCAGGAATACAGGAAGTGGTTACCTTAGGAGATGCCCCACAAGGCATCCCTAACTTAACCTAAGTTTTATTTTTATTATTTATTATTTATTAGGAAATAAGGTTTATTTTATTCGAATAATGTTTTTATGTTTACTGTTTTTAGGAAATAAAGGAGTCAAGAAGAATAAGAGAAGTGACCCAAGCCCATCATCCATCCATCAGCCCAACAAAGCCCAATATTGAAGCCTGTCGTTACAGCTGTCGCGGCAAACACAGAAAAGACAAGCTGTCACCAGACTGTCACGGCAGACGCAGAAACGTGTGACAGACGCGTAACAGACGCATAAATGCGTGTCAGACACGCTAAAGCTCAACAATCGCCCCGTTATTCACGCCTGCCGTTACAGCTTTAACGGGCAGCAACTCCTCCTCTATAAAACCCCGTTTCATTTTCATTTCACTCACTTCTGATTTTCTTACTTGCTCTCCCCTTCGGTTTTTCTTTGTTATCTTTACTTTCAAACAACCCTTGCAACTAACATGTCTTCCAGAAGAACCCGCCGCAGTGCTGCTTCAACCTCTTCACCGGCAGCACCCACCCCGCAGTCCTTCGCAACTAAGGATCTATGGGAAGAAAGAGGCTTTATTTACGCTCGAAAGGCCGTTAATATGGGCCTCAAGCCTTTCATCGCAAGGACGATTCGAGCCCTCTTGTGGGAACAATTTGCAGAACAACCAGCAGAAATGAATGAAACGCTGGTAAGGGAATTCTACGCTGCCATCGACAGTAGGACGGCAACAGCAGTAACCGTCCGAGGGACAGAAGTGCCATTCACAACCGAGCGCATCAACAATTTCTATGGCCTCTACTTCGGCCCCAACGATGATGCTCACCAGCAGTTCCTAGACACACTAGACGACGCTGCCTTCGATGCTGTCATGGCAGAAGTGACAAAAGAAGGAACTGAATGGAACACGAGCCGCAAAAATCCCCACACCGTGAAGAGGGGGCAGCTGCTGCCAGAGGCTAAATTGTGGAACGCCTTCATTAAGAAGAGGATTCTGCCGTCCTCCCATCACACCACAGTGGACCAGTAGAGGTTAGCCCTAATCCACTCAATCATGAACAAACGACCCATAAATGTGGGACGATATATACGGGAGAGTATCTTGGACTGCACCCAGAGATCGACGGCCCTCCTCTGCGTGCCCTTCCTTATTACATCTCTCTGCCGCTGCTCTGCCGTACCGGAAGCCACCACCGATCGCCTAGTGAAGGGACGGGGCTGGACATACAAGAATATAATCAGCCTCATGGAGCTAACAGTAGCAAACCCCCTCTCTTCCGTCAACCCTAATGCCGCCCCAGCAGAATCATCAGAGTAACCCAACCCTGAACCTGCCGCAGCAGCTACTCCGACAGACCAATCCACTCAAATCCTTGCTGTCATTTAGAGGATGGAGGACAGACAGCTAGGTCTGATGACATTCATCAAGGATTTTGCCGCATCCACGGTAAATTTCATTCACCATACTTTAAATTATCCTGATGTTTTCTTTCCCACCTTCCCTGCCCACTACTTCACCGTCCCCACCACTGCCGACACACCTACACCTGCAGCCACACCACATACACAATCTGCTGCCTCCATTCCATCACCTGCCCCAACGGCAGCCGGCAGCCCTCCAGCCGACGCATCCGCCCGAGGAACAAAGCGACCGCCTTCGGATGACATTGCTGCCTTTGTAGCTGGTTTATCTTCTTCCTCCGTCTGGGCAGAAAGTGAGGCAGAACCCTCTATTCGGAGGAACTTGGAAAAAGAATTCACACCTGTTAAGAGGTAGAAAAGAATGGCCAACAGAAAGCTTATGCCAAAGGCCAGCACCACCACCAGCAGCAGCAGCAGTTGGGACAGCGGCAGCAGCTCTGACATCCAGGTCATAGAGCAACCAGCCCAGCCTGCCCCACAGCCCAGAATCCGCCGCCAAATTCGCCTCAGCAGTAGCAGTGAAGACAGTGCTTAAAATTTAAGTCTTTTATTTTCTTCTTATTGGTGCTTGCCTTATCTATATTTTGTGATGTACTGCCTTCATTTTTATTTTGTCATTTGCATTGAGGGCAATGCAACCCTCGAGTTTGGGGGTGGCAACCCTCCATTTTAATGGAGTCTTAGTACATCTTAATTAATTACTGTGTCGTGTTTATTTTTTCTAAAAAAATCAGAAAAGACTGAAAATTTTGGCTTAAAACTGTGAATTGAATTTACCTGTCATGACAGCTCTGTCGTGGCAGCATCTTTAGGACAGTTTAAGGAGAAGTTTAGAGCCTTTCTATAGTTCTAAAAACTTAAACACCATTGTGACTATTATACTGCTTAGACTTCTTTTAGCCAAACTAGAATAGGAAGCTTAGTATTTGAATAGCCCCTAGAGGTGCCTAACACTGGCTCTAGGAAAGAAGTTTAGCAAAAGAGACTCAAAAACCTAGAGGTGTCCGAAACCGGCTCTAGTAAGCTAACTAGAGGTGTCTAAAATTGGCTCTAGTAAAACTTTAGAAATCGAGTCAAAATAAAAAATCAAAGAAGCATGAAAATGCGCCTTCAAAAAAATAAACTTTGGCATAAAAATTCGAGTTAAGAAGCTGAATATTCTAGTGAAACTAAGAGAGTCTTAGCATATAACTGTTCACAAGCATGCAAACACTGCACGAGGACTATAGTGAGATTCCGGACAGATCCTAATCTATCCGACAGGTTGCTGCCGTCACAGAGAATGAACGACGGGTAAGAGAAAGTTCACTGTTTGAAAGCCAAAGCAAAAAATATTTCATTTTTCTTTTAGGTCTTAGTTGCTTGAGGGCAATCAAAAACTTGAGTTTGGGGGTGTGTTGAGTGTGTAAAAGTTCTAGTATTTACACCCTTTTTAACCCATATTTCTGCTGCATTCAAGTATCATTTCATTGCATTTAGGTCAGATTACAGCAAAACATCACAAATATATTAAAGGCACAGATTCTACTAAAAGATGGCTGATTTTGCAGGTTGCCGCCATAGTAGACGGAGAAGGCAGGCGCAGGGCAGAGAAGCAGAAGAGCTTAACTGAACAAGTAGACAAAGAGGACGATGCTGCCATGGTGTTGCCGTGACAGCAGAGGACGACAGCAAGATAGTGGAGAAAAAGCAAAGTGGACCTCAATAGATAGAGAAAATTCTGCTCGTCTGTCGTGTGACATACATTTTTCCAAGCCCCGGATCAAAAGATATGTCAAGCCCAAAGCTCAAGGAGAGAAAATCCCAAGAAACAAGGAGGACGGCTAGAAAGTAGGATCCTTGAAGATTAAGTCTTTATTAGAATCATACTTTTAATTAAAGTTGTAATCCTTGTTAACTTACATAACTTGAGCCCAAAGCTTATATAAGGGCATGTATCTTAACCTAGAAAAAGACCATAGCCGATTACCCCATAACCGACAACCAAAAACCCCTAGCCGTTTACCCACCGTTGACATGTTCTAAATTCCCCTTAGGGCCACGAGTTTATTTGTAAAGTAGTTGAAAGGTTTGTTTTGTTTTAGGAATTTTCAGTTCAATAAAATAAACTTCAAGTTCTCTTATTTTGGTTATTAATATCTTGCAAGAGCATCGGGAGAGCATTGTGAGGTTATCTATTTACTTAGCATCGGGAGAGTTAAGTATACGAAAGAAATAAGAGGAAGTTCTCTAGTTTATAGTTGAACTATCTCATGCCTAGGGATAGGGCGAGGTTAAGTGGCTAAAGAAGAATTCATACACACCGGTGTTCATCCTTCGATTCACGCCGGGAGGTATCATCAAAGACGTGATCATCGACAGACTTGGACCTAGGGATAGGCCAAGGCAGATCTGGGATTCTTGCCAAACTTGAAGTACTGAGTTGGTGTGTTTGCTGCCGCAACGATCAACGGACTGCTGCCGCGACATTGCTGCCGCGACGGGCGCGACGACAGAACTGGATTTCCTAAACTCTGCAATACCTGCACTACTGAGCAATTCAATACCAGCCCATTCTCTCTATCTTGATATTTCTACTCTTTTATTTACGTTTACTTTATTATTCTCGTGACAATTCTCTCAAATATTTTCTTTACTTTCGTGCAGTGAATTTAGGTGAAGCTATCAGCCCAGTCCCTGTGGAGACGATATCCGATACTTCGTATCACTTTACTACTTGCGTCGTGTACACTTGCACTACCATTGCGATAGACTATTTTACACGCAACATAGACACCACATTAGATAGAAACTCACATTTTCTACCACCACCACAACCTCATAATCATTCGCAAGTTTCAGCGAAACTCCCTTGCTTTCAAAATCCACCACGGCTCTATGCTCAACAAGCCAATCCATGTCAAGAATTACATCAAAACCATATAATGGTAAATGCATAAGATCAACAAGAAATACATGATCTTGCACCATTAAGGGGCATCTCCTATACAATCTTCTTGTTACAACCGTCTCAATAAAGGAACTAGTCACACGCATACCCACATCCAAAGACTTAACAGGCAAACCAAGCAATTGAGCATGTTCACGCAAAATGTACGAGTGTGTAAATCCAGAATCAATCAAAGAAAGTAATGACAAGGATTACAAAGTAAAGGTACATGCGATCACGTCCGTGTCATTCCTCCCTTCTCGATGGGCATACACTCGAGCCTAGCCACCACCTTTAGGCTGAACAGCCACCACATGTGCTACATTCCTTCCACCCTTATCTATGCGCTAGAAGTTACCACGGCCGCGCCCACGACCTCTCTGTGGCTCAACTGCTCTCACTGGAGCCCGACCCTCTCTCAACAGCTGAGGACAATCTTTCTTCATGTGCCCTCGAATACCATAGTTCCAACATGTACCAAGATTGCCCCAACACTCACTAGTATGCCTCCTACCACACCAATTACACTTAGAAGTCCTCAAGAAAGCATTTGGTCCTTGCTGACCTCTCCCACGGTTACCACCCCCACGTCTAGCATCACCATGTGGCCTTCTATCCTTATGCATCTTATAGCAATCTCTACCAAGATCACGCTCTGTAGCTCGCTTCCCTAAGCTAGATCCTCCAGCTCGACTTGCCAAACCAAGATTCAGCTCAATGTCCTTGGCTATAGTGACCAAGACATCTGCCACCAGCCCGTAACGAAATCGTTCACATCTTTCTCGCTCGCTAGGAATCAGCTAAAGTGCATATTGGCTAAGGTGTACAAACTGCACCTCATATTCCACCACCGTCATACTCCCTTGCACAAGGGACATGAATTCTCTCTTTTTCTCATCAAGGTAATGAACTCCCAAGTACTTTCGCTTGAACGCATTCAAGAATAATTTCCAAGTCACGTCATCATCATCCATCCCCGATATCGTGGTTGTCCACCACGTATATGCATCACCATGCAGCAAGGACACAATGCATCCCAACTTCTGAACATTATTACAATTCAGCTGCCCGAGAATCCTCTTGGTACTCTCCAACCAAGACTCGGAACCTTCCGGGGTCAACCCTCTAAACTCAGTCCCTCCCAGACTGTGGATTCGCTCCAACGGCAACCTCACATTAGCACCATCTTGTGGTGCAGCTCCATGAGCTCCAGCTACTGCTGCCTGAAAAGCTCCAGTAATAGCTTGTATCAACACAGACATATCAGGAACAGCTTCCCCCTGAACTCCCTCGGGTCCAGCAACCCCATTGTAACGCCCCGGTTTTGGGCTCAGAAGTTTTGGCGTTGACCGGTTCGGTCAAAGTGCTGATCGAATATATATAAGAGTGAATTTGGGAAAGCCTAGTTCGGGTTGCATTAAAATTATGGAAAAATGTTCTAAAATCATCTTTTAATATATATAAGTGAACTGTGAAATCAATTTTGGAAAATGAGGTTCGGAAGGTTGACATTTTGGCTGGTGACCAAAATGTAATTTTTGAAAGTTGCGGGACAATTTTATAAAGGATTGAAACTTTGAATCTTTAAGGAGCTATTATTCCAAAAAGGATTTCTCCAGATTTTTCTAAGATATTTTAAGGCTCAAATCTGATTTTAAAGATTTAGAAAAGGAGGGAAATCATTTTAACTAAATTTCCAACAAACTTTCCATTTTCTCTCAAATTCTCTTTTCTCTCATTTTCTCTCAACCCAAACAAAATTCTCCAGATTTCTTTCTCTGATTTTGATATCTAAATCTCTCATTTCAACTCTCATTTGATTCCTAATAATCTCATCAACAAAACCTCTCAATTTACAAGTTGATTCATCAAGCTTTTTGGCTCTAAAATGGAGAAATTCAAGTTTGGAGGTAAGAACGTCCTTCTCCTCTAAACTATCAGTTCTTTACTGAAATTTCTAAGTTCTCAATCCGTGATTTATGTTTTATTAAAGGCTTATCAATTGAGATCTTGATTTTTGGCTAAAATGCAAGATTTGGTGATTTTGGTGAAAATTTCGTGTGATCTGTTTAAGCAGGGTTTTGAGGTGTTAAATTGATGTTAAATGAATGCTAAATTGATTAGAAGTTGAGGTTTAATCAATGCAATCCCGGATAGGTTGAATTTCATAAGTTTGGCTTGAGTTTTTGGTTGTTTTTGGAGTGTTTTTGGTGATCTGTTATACCTGGAGGTATAAGGACGTGGTTGTGATCATTTTGCATGTTAATTGATGTATAAAAGTGGTTAGAAGTGATGGATCTTGGCTGGGTTAAGTTTTGGAAGTGTTTGGAGGTGATTTCGGTTGTGTTTGGTAGCCAAATTGCTAGATTTGTGATGAGCAGCGAGTTGTGTTGTTGTTGCTGGTGTTTTAATGCATATGGATGCATTAATGTTCTATTTTTGTGTGCTTGAAACAGGGGAGTTTGATCCGTGAGCTTTGGAGGTGTTTTCGGAAGGTTTCGGAAGCTTGGAGGGCTTGTTGGCTAGCTTTGTTTGGTTAACGGTGAGTGAAGTTGGGATTTCAGCTTTTGAAACAAGGTTTGAAGTTTTTGGGAGCTTAGTTTAAGTCTAAACAACTTTGCTAAGCTCAAGAGTAAGTGGATGGGTTTTTGCTCTTGAATTGTGTATGATTTGGTTTTAAAATCAAATGTGGTTGATGATTGATATGCATGTGTTATGCATGGTTTAATTCTGTTTTGTAAGCATGTTTTTAGCATGGTTTAATGCTGGTTTTGAAAGTCATTTGAAAAGGATGCTCAAGGTAAGAGATCCTTGGTTTTATACATTGAAAATGTGGTTTTGATGCATAGTGTTGCATGTTGTTCAATGGCTTTGTTTGATGCTTAAAAACAGTGAATTGATGATGATTAATGATGATAATTGTTACCTTTTGCATATTGTTTATGCATGTGAATCATTGAGCTAATGATGTGATGGCTTTGCATTATGTTTATGCATGTGAATCATTGAGCTAATGATGTGATGGCCTTGCATTATGTTTATGCATGTGGAACATTGGAAATTACGGTAAGATGGTTATATTGGCAAGAGGTGTAAATGGTTCTTGGTTCGTTGATCGGATATAGTTAGCCGGCTATAGGATTGGGTGCACCGTGAATTAAGTCGCCTTGATGGCGGAGTGGTCAAGTGTGGACCGGGTAAGCTCCCCTCAAGTATTCCTAACGAGATGAGGTCAGTGGAGGTTGTTGCCCACGGGAGGACCTCGGTTGCTTAAGGTCAATGGAGGTTGTTGCCCACGGGAAGACCTTGGTTGAGTAAAGGTTATAAGGTGGTTAAAAGTCCTTATGTGAGAACCTTGTACTTGTTAAGATCACAATGGCAGTGGTTAAGTCCATGTGTGGATCTTGTGTGTGATGTCCCGGATCTCGTTAGATGATGTCTACAACTACCAATCGGTTATGCAAAGGTTGTATGGTGGTTGAAAGTCCATACGGGAAGACCTTGTGCATGTCAAGGGTGTATGGCGGTTGAAAGTCCATACATGGGAACCTTGAGGAAAAGCTAAGGTTGTATGGTGTTTAAAAGTCCATATATGGGAACCTTAGGATGTTGAGGTCAGTGGAGGTTGTTGCCCACGGGAAGACCTTGGATTGGGTAGTGTGTAGGGAGCGTTGGGACACGCTCGGAATCCGCGTATCCGATCGGGTTGAAAAGTTGGAAAGTGAATATGGTTGATCTTTTGGAAGCCAATATAATGTTCTTGATCATGTGAAGCATGAGATGCTTGAATTGATGCATGGTTGCATGTGAAGCATGAGATGCTTGAATTGATGCATGGTTGCATGTGAAGCATGAGATGCTTGAGTTGATGCATGGTTGCATGTGAAGCATGAGATGCTTGAGTTGATGCATGGTTGCATGTGAAGCATGGGATGCTTGGAAAAGGTGCATTGTTGCATGAAAAGTATATGATGCTAGTGTTGGCATGTTTACTTGTTAAGTTGAACAAGTGTTGGTGATCATTAGGGAAACGATGCATGTGAGCATGAAATTATCTATGTTGCATTGGAGTCTTATATGACTTGTTTTCTAAAGGCATGTGAAGATGTTGTTATGGTTTTATGTTGCTTTGATTAAATGCATATGATGATGATTTGGACTATGGTTTTAAAAGGGGTTCTTGCTTGATGTGGTTTTCAAGTTAAAGAAAGGTATGTTGTGAAAAGGAAGTGTTTTCCATAGTTTTGATTAAGCTTGGCATATAGTGTTTATGCATGGTTTGAGCTTGATGTTGAAAAGAGTTTTCAAACATGGTTTTGGAAAGCAAATCGGGTTTGTTTTAAGGTGTTTTAAAGACCCGCTGCATTGATGGTGTTTTGGTTTTGAGCATTCCTCACAAAGCATTATGTGCTTACGCTCCTCTTTGTCCATCAATGCAGATTCTTGAAGTTTGGGCAGCAAGGAGCAAGGGATTCAAGGTGGACTCCAATGGAGATGTATGTCTCGGTGAATAGCTATAGTTAATAAGGGCAATGGGGTAGAATCTTTCGAATTTATGTGTATGTGATCGTATATGTTGATCATGAATGTTTAAATGCTGATGTTAATGTTGTTGAAACATGAATTGGCTTAATTGAGGTTGCTTTGGAAAAGTTTATGTTTAAATGGATAGCTTGAGTAGGAAGCATGTCAATGAATTTGGGGCTTTTCAAATGTGTTGGTTATATGTTGAATTGATGATGCATTTATGGTCCCTGCATGTTGAATGATCATGTGGTATGATTTGGTGATGTTAATTTAATGTTTGAAGCATGTTTGATGCTGTTTTCGAGTTGTTTTCAGGCAGGGGTATCGGTACTCGGGCTTGCGTATCGATACGCCTGAGCCAAATATGCATGTTTCTGCCCAGGGGTATCGATACTGCTGAACAAGTATCGATACCGTATGAGTGAAGTATCGAAACGGGGGGAAAGGTATCGATACCGTTGCTAGAGTTTGGTTACTGCCTTCCCCGAGTATCGATACGACACGTGGCGTATCGATACCGGACCGTTAAAATCAGTTAAAAGTATCTTTTATGTTTCAAAATGTTTGCGTTTTGGTCCTGAATCTTGTTTGTGCAATTGTTTGAGTTCGGGAGGTCCGTTTGAGCTGAAAATTGGCAAGGAAGCATGAAACATGACTAATTTTAAGTTGGTAACTTAAAATCTGGTTAAGTCCTTAAAGTTTTTCAGAAATTACAATTTGGTCCCTAAAGTTGTAATTTGTTCATTTGGGTCCCTGTTTGATCTCTGATGTTTGTGATCTTTGAGCATGGTGTTTGTGTGATCACATTTAAGGTTAATGTGCATCTAGTCAAGATTAAAAAGAAAAAAAAAGGGTCGTTAATCAAGGTTAACTTTCGGGTTGACTTTGGTTTTCCCCGTGTAATCTTCGTAGTTCGGGTCAACCGTCTAGGCCGGGCTACGGGGGTTACATTTGGTGGTATCAGAGCTGAGTTGCGAAGGTTGGGGAAAACGGTGAGTTGTTGTGATGTGTATGTTTGATGTTTACCTTGTTGTATGGTTGAAAGCTAGTTGAAGCATGTGTTTCTGAATATGCTGTTGATGTTTTTGAGCATGTTGCTGATGTATACAAGCATGATTTTTGGTTATGAATCTTGGTTGAGTTCATGTGGATATGTGTTGATGCTATGAGCTGATGTTATGCATGGTGAATGAGTTTTGAGCATGTTATGTTGCTAATGTGCTGGTGCGATTGGATGTTGTTTGGTGTAAGCATGATCAAGATATGTTGTTGATATGCTTGATGTTGTGATATCCATGTTGTGTTGACTGTTATGTCATGTAAAGGGGAGGATTCGGGATACCCATTGCCTTATTAATATAGCTATTGTGTTATTTTGGAGTTGGAGTTTGAATCCTTGCTTAATGCTGGTCTAACTGTTTGTTTGCTTGTTGTGATTGTATGTTTGTTGTTAGTGGTATGGCAAAGTTGGTGAAAGAATGGCGGTTGAGTGAGATGGTTGCTGCCTTGGGGCAGGTTGTTAAGGCAAGGAATTCGCCCTTTTGTAGGGGTGTTTTGTCTCAGTCTTCAGTGCTTGGAGTTGAGATGGTAAGGCAAGGGAAAGAAGCTGGTTCTGTGATGGAAAGTTCCTTATCTGATGTTCAGGAGGTGTTGGGAACATCTCAGGCTGCGGTTGAGGTTAAGTCAGTGGATGAGCTGGCTAGATGTGTGGGTTTGCCGAAACAGCATTTGCTTGATTTGGGTGCTGTGGAGTACCATGGTTCTTCCCCGGAAATGTTTGAGGCCTGGTTGGCCAATGTAGTTCTGATTTTGGATCAGGAAGGCTGTGATTATGCATGTAAGCTGGGGGAGTGTTGTTTCTCTGATGCTGGAGGATGCTTGTGTTTGGTGGACATCTGTGGCGGTGGCGTCACATATCCTTGATATTGATTGGGATTTCTTCGTATCTGCTTTCTATGAAAGGTATCTTGGAAGGGAATTTCCAAGGGTTAAGCAAGGTGCGGCTAATGCTGTTGGTGAGCAAGTGTTGCCTGAGCAAGGAGTGGAAGCTCAGTCATCTGTGTGTGACCGTTGTAGAAGGCAACATGTTGGAAATTGTTGGGGCGCGGGTGTTTGTTGGAGATGTGGTTCTAAGTTGCATGTTAAGCGTGATTGTCCTCTTGGAGTGAAGTCAGCTTTGATGTTGGCCAAAGGATCTTTGAAAGGTCGTGGGCACGGCCGAGGCGAGGTTCGGAAGTGGCAGAAAAAGCAGAAGGTTGTGAAGAATTTAGGGAATGAAGTTTGCTGGAAATGTAGGTCTGCTGGACACATGAAGCGTGATTGTTTGATGTTGGCTCGGAACAACCAAGGTTCTTTACCGCAAGGAGTTGGTGGTGACCCTGGTGTGTTTGTTGGTGCTGCAGTTGTGCCGCAGGAGGATGATGGTTCCGCAAGGAAGAGGGCTCGTCTGACGAAGCTTCAGGGTGGTGTTGTGTTTTCAGGTAACTTGTTAAGTGACCTTTGCTTTAGTTGCCTTAGTTTGGTTTCTATTGGTTTTCCTTGCGTGGTAGGTTTAGTCTTGTTGCTAGTATGTTTGAGGTAGTGGTAGTTGTGGTTGGTAATATCTTGGGTGTGAAGAAGGCTTGGGTGAGTATCTTGTGGGTAATTGTTGTTGGTATGATGGGGTTGGATAAGTTAGAAGGTGAGTTAGGAGGTTGTTCTTAGACAGATTTTGAGGATGTTATTGGAGGGTGTGAACTGGCATTCATGCACAGCAAAAATCATTGTTATATGCTATATTATATATGTTGGTCCATGCATACATGTGGCATGACATTAAAGGTTTTGCATACATGTACATCAGGCATTGATAGGGCATGTAGGTGATCATGCATACGATGTTCACGCTCGCTAATAACTAATCGAATCTGTTAGTGTTGTGGTTGGATTAGGTGGGATGATGGGTTTTTAGAGGTTGTTTGGTGCTGTGTGAGAGCTAGAAGTGTTAGAGTTTGGTAAACCAGTTGTTAGTGATAGTGGGAGTGGTTTAGCCTGTTTTTAAAAGGATAGTGTTTGGTGCTCAGATGGGTTTAGTGGTTTGGTGGTGAAGGGTATTGTTTGAGGTTAGTATCGGTTAAGTGGTTTGTTTAGCTAAAAGGAAGTGGTAGTTCCTTGGTGCTAAGTGATGTTGCAGTTTGAGGTTGTGTTTTCCAGGTGCTGAAGTGGTTTAGTTTGTAAATTGTTGTGAAGGGTTGTGTTGGTTCTTAGCAACCTTTGAAGAGTTCAGAAGCTGTTATGTGTGTTTTGGTTGAGTAATGTTCTGGTAGTGCAAGTGTTCTGGTTGAAGTTTGTAATGAAGGGTTGTGCTAGATCGAAGGCTTTCGTTGGTTGTTTGGGTTCTTGTGAGAAGTGGTTGGCTGGTTGTGGTTAAGAAAGTTCTGTTTGAAGTCTGTTGATGGTATGTAGAACGACTGAAGGTTTCAAGTTGGGGTTGTGATGTAATTTTTGGTATTTGGGTGAATAGTCCTGGTGAGCTGTTATGGTAATGTCTTTGGCGGATGTGAAGGATTGTTAGCTTCGTTGAAGAGTTTGAATAAACAGTTGATGTTTAAAGATTTTTTTTTGCTTGTTGAGAAAGTCTTTGGAAGAGGTTTGGGGATCGCAAGAGTTTTAGGGGCTGAGAGGTTGCCTAGTGGCTGAGTTGGTTTGGTTGTTGCCTTTGTGTAGACAAGTCTTGGGAGTTATGTGCTACAGTGTTGTCTGCTAAAAGAGCTGAAGTTCTTCAGGTTGATGTTGGGGTTGTGTACAGTCCGATTATGTGAAGGGTTGAGTCGTGGTTACCTTTGAGAGTTAGGATTTGTGAACAGTGTGTGGTGGAGGTTTTGTGTGTAAAGTGATCAGTGGTGTTGGTTGAGGCTTTTGTGTTGCCTTGTGTGTTGCTTGAGAAGGTTCTGTTTCTCTTTTCGCCGGTTGAAATTTCGAGGACGAAATTTCCTAAGGGGGGGAGAGTTGTAACGCCCCGGTTTTGGGCTCAGAAGTTTTGGCGTTGACCGGTTCGGTCAAAGTGCTGATCGAATATATATAAGAGTGAATTTGGGAAAGCCTAGTTCGGGTTGCATTAAAATTATGGAAAAATGTTCTAAAATCATCTTTTAATATATATAAGTGAACTGTGAAATCAATTTTGGAAAATGAGGTTCGGAAGGTTGACATTTTGGCTGGTGACCAAAATGTAATTTTTGAAAGTTGCGGGACAGTTTTATAAAGGATTGAAACTTTGAATCTTTAAGGAGCTACTATTCCAAAAAGGATTTCTCCAGATTTTTCTAAGATATTTTAAGGCTCAAATCTGATTTTAAAGATTTAGAAAAGGAGGGAAATCATTTTAACTAAATTTCCAACAAACTTTCCATTTTCTCTCAAATTCTCTTTTCTCTCATTTTCTCTCAACCCAAACAAAATTCTCCAGATTTCTTTCTCTGATTTTGATATCTAAATCTCTCATTTCAACTCTCATTTGATTCCTAATCATCTCATCAACAAAACCTCTCAATTTACAAGTTGATTCATCAAGCTTTTTGGCTCTAAAATGGAGAAATTCAAGTTTGGAGGTAAGAACGTCCTTCTCCTCTAAACTATCAGTTCTTTACTGAAATTCCTAAGTTCCCAATCCTTGATTTATGTTTTATTAAAGGCTTATCAATTGAGATCTTGATTTTTGGCTAAAATGAAAGATTTGGTGATTTTGGTGAAAATTTCGTGTGATCTGTTTAAGCAGGGTTTTGAGGTGTTAAATTGATGTTAAATGAATGCTAAATTGATTAGAAGTTGAGGTTTAATCAATGCAATCCCGGATAGGTTGAATTTCCTAAGTTTGGCTTGAGTTTTTGGTTGTTTTTGGAGTGTTTTTGGTGATCTGTTATACCTGGAGGTATAAGGACGTGGTTGTGATCATTTTGCATGTTAATTGATGTATAAAAGTGGTTAGAAGTGATGGATCTTGGCTGGGTTAAGTTTTGGAAGTGTTTGGAGGTAATTTCGGTTGTGTTTGGTAGCCAAATTGCTAGATTTGTGATGAGCAGCGAGTTGTGTTGTTGTTGCTGGTGTTTTAATGCATATGGATGCATTAATGTTCTGTTTTTGTGTGCTTGAAACAGGGGAGTTTGATCCGTGAGCTTTGGAGGTGTTTTCGGAAGGTTTCGGAAGCTTGGAGGGCTTGTTGGCTAGCTTTGTTTGGTTAACGGTGAGTGAAGTTGGGATTTTAGCTTTTGAAACAAGGTTTGAAGTTTTTGGGAGCTTAGTTTAAGTCTAAACAACTTTGCTAAGCTCAAGAGTAAGTGGATGGGTTTTTGCTCTTGAATTGTGTATGATTTGGTTTTAAAATCAAATGTGGTTGATGATTGATATGCATGTGTTATGCATGGTTTAATTCTGTTTTGTAAGCATGTTTTTAGCATGGTTTAATGCTGGTTTTGAAAGTCATTTGAAAAGGATGCTCAAGGTAAGAGATCCTTGGTTTTATACATTGAAAATGTGGTTTTGATGCATAGTGTTGCATGTTGTTCAATGGCTTTGTTTGATGCTTAAAAACAATGAATTGATGATGATTAATGATGATAATTGTTACCTTTTGCATATTGTTTATGCATGTGAATCATTGAGCTAATGATGTGATGGCTTTGCATTATGTTTATGCATGTGAATCATTGAGCTAATGATGTGATGGCCTTGCATTATGTTTATGCATGTGGAACATTGGATATTATGGTAAGATGGTTATATTGGCAAGAGGTGTAAATGGTTCTTGGTTCGTTGATCGGATATAGTTAGCCGGCTATAGGATTGGGTGCACCGTGAATTAAGTCGCCTTGATGGCGGAGTGGTCAAGTGTGGACCGGGTAAGCTCCCCTCAAGTATTCCTAACGAGATGAGGTCAGTGGAGGTTGTTGCCCACGGGAGGACATCGGTTGCTTAAGGTCAGTGGAGGTTGTTGCCCACGGGAAGACCTTGGTTGAGTAAAGGTTATAAGGTGGTTAAAAGTCCTTATGTGAGAACCTTGTACTTGTTAAGATCACAATGGCAGTGGTTAAGTCCATGTGTGGATCTTGTGTGTGATGTCCCGGATCTCGTTAGATGATGTCTACAACTACCAATCGGTTATGCAAAGGTTGTATGGTGGTTGAAAGTCCATACGGGAAGACCTTGTGCATGTCAAGGGTGTATGGCGGTTGAAAGTCCATACATGGGAACCTTGAGGAAAAGCTAAGGTTGTATGGTGTTTAAAAGTCCATACATGGGAACCTTAGGATGTTGATGTCAGTGGAGGTTGTTGCCCACGGGAAGACCTTGGATTGGGTAGTGTGTAGGGAGCGTTGGGACACGCTCGGAATCCGCGTATCCGATCGGGTTGAAAAGTTGGAAAGTGAATATGGTTGATCTTTTGGAAGCCAATATAATGTTCTTGATCATGTGAAGCATGAGATGCTTGAATTGATGCATGGTTGCATGTGAAGCATGAGATGCTTGAATTGATGCATGGTTGCATGTGAAGCATGAGATGCTTGAGTTGATGCATGTATGCATGTGAAGCATGGGATGCTTGGAAAAGGTGCATTGTTGCATGAAAAGTATATGATGCTAGTGTTGGCATGTTTACTTGTTAAGTTGAACAAGTGTTGGTGATCATTAGGGAAACGATGCATGCGAGCATGAAATTATCTATGTTGCATTGGAGTCTTATATGACTTGTTTTCTAAAGGCATGTGAAGATGTTGTTATGGTTTTAGGTTGCTTTGATTAAATGCATATGATGATGATTTGGACTATGGTTTTAAAAGGGGTTCTTGCTTGATGTGGTTTTCAAGTTAAAGAAAGGTATGTTGTGAAAAGGAAGTGTTTTCCATGGTTTTGATTAAGCTTGGCATATAGTGTTTATGCATGGTTTGAGCTTGATGTTGAAAAGAGTTTTCAAACATGGTTTTGGAAAGCAAATCGGGTTTGTTTTAAGGTGTTTTAAAGACCCGCTGCATTGATGGTGTTTTGGTTTTGAGCATTCCTCACAAAGCATTATGTGCTTACGCTCCTCTTTGTCCATCAATGCAGATTCTTGAAGTTTGGGCAGCAAGGAGCAAGGGATTCAAGGTGGACTCCAATGGAGATGTATGTCTCGGTGAATAGCTATAGTTAATAAGGGCAATGGGGTAGAATCTTTCGGATTTATGTGTATGTGATCGTATATGTTGATCATGAATGTTTAAATGCTGATGTTAATGTTGTTGAAACATGAATTGGCTTAATTGAGGTTGCTTTGGAAAAGTTTATGTTTAAATGGATAGCTTGAGTAGGAAGCATGTCAATGAATTTGGGGCTTTTCAAATGTGTTGGTTATATGTTGAATTGATGATGCATTTATGGTCCCTGCATGTTGAATGATCATGTGGTATGATTTGGTGATGTTAATTTAATGTTTGAAGCATGTTTGATGCTGTTTTCGAGTTGTTTTCAGGCAGGGGTATCGGTACTCGGGCTTGCGTATCGATACGCCTGAGCCAAATATGCATGTTTCTGCCTAGGGGTATCGATACTGCTGAACAAGTATCGATACCGTATGAGTGAAGTATCGAAACGGGGGGAAAGGTATCGATACCGTTGCTAGAGTTTGGTTACTGCCTTCCCCGAGTATCGATACGACACGTGGCGTATCGATACCGGACCGTTAAAATCAGTTAAAAGTATCTTTTATGTTTCAAAATGTTTGCGTTTTGGTCCTGAATCTTGTTTGTGCAATTGTTTGAGTTCGGGAGGTCCGTTTGAGCTGAAAGTTGGCAAGGAAGCATGAAACATGACTAATTTTAAGTTGGTAACTTAAAATCTGGTTAAGTCCTTAAAGTTTTTCAGAAATTACAATTTGGTCCCTAAAGTTGTAATTTGTTCATTTGGGTCCCTGTTTGATCTCTGATGTTTGTGATCTTTGAGCATGGTGTTTGTGTGATCACATTTAAGGTTAATGTGCATCTAGTCAAGATTAAAAAGAAAAAAAAAAGGTCGTTAATCAAGGTTGACTTTCGGGTTGACTTTGGTTTTCCCCGTGTAATCTTCGTAGTTCGGGTCAACCGTCTAGGCCGGGCTACGGGGGTTACACCCAGCACCAACTCCAGCAGCACCAACCCCAGCTCCACCACCGCCGGGTGGTCCACCAAGGGGAGGAGGAGGTAGATCCTCAGCATTCTCAACATTCTCATTCTCAGCCGTAGCACGAGTGTTAATTCTAAGCTCTCTATGTGGCCCCATAATAAAACAATGCAACTGATAAAATACAATAAATTCAATTAGGCACAATAAGGTAAGTAATCTAAGTACTCAAGCTCATTTTTAAAACAATTCTTCTCAATAGCAATGATATGGCAATGGGATCCCCCAACTGTACCTCAAACACAACATAGCATCTCAAACTCATCTCAATAGAACCAATCATCAACAATCATACATCATACTTTCACCGAAAAGTCACAAACATTCATAATCACATACATTAACCACTTACCAAGCCCCAAATATTCGCTAACCTCGCTCTGATACCAACAAATGTAACCCCCTTAGCTCGGCCTAGACGCTTGACCTGAACTACGAAGATTACACGGGGAAAACTAAAGTCAACCCGAAAGTCAACCTTGATTAACGACCCTTTTTTCCTTTTTATCTTTTCTAGATGCACATTAAGCCTATGTGATTACTCAAGTATCATAGGAGAGAGAGGCACAGCGATCGGAAATCCTTTAGGGGTTCAATTGCAGGAATTACACTTTTAGGGACCAAAACGTAAATTTTGGAAAATATAAGAACATTGCAGATTTTAAGTTTACCAATATGTAATTAGTCATTTTACAAGCATCTCTGAAAAATTTCAGCTTAAAAAGACATTCCAAGCTCAATCGATTGTATGCACAACATCCAAGACTAAAATTTAAAACATGAGAACTTGAAACAATTCAAAACACAGCCCAACGGTCAACCATTTCGAAACATTGGCCCTGGTATCGAAACGGTCGTATCGAAATAGAGTTGACCATTTCGATACTCGGGTGCGTTCCGAGGCCAGTATCGAAACATGCCTCTCTAGTAGCCAAAGTGTTCCGAAATACCTTCATCTATTCCGAAACACTATGGCCATTTCGGGCCCCTATTTCGAAACAGATAAGGGTGTTTCGATACACACTGCTCTGCAACAAAATAATTTTCTGGTTTTTCACATCTTTTCACACTCAAATGGATCCCTAATCATACCATAACATACCAGCAACATGATTAGACATATAAGAACATATTTAAGAAGCTTAAGCTAAAAAATGGCATCAAACACATGAACATTTAGTCTATAGGCATGCTTCCTAACCACATGAACCAAATATGGACCTCAAACCTCAAACCAAACCATATAAGACCATTTACAAACTTTAAATGCCATAACAAACTTGCTACAAACATAGGGAGATCCAAATACATCTCCCAAAAACAACCTTGAAGCCCCATTGCCAAATATCAATACTAGAGTATGTAAAAATATCACCATACATGAGCTTTTCACTTCCTTGGATGTTCTTAACCTTCTCGTTGCCTAATCGTCTCAATTATCTGCATTGTTGGTAAAAGAGAGCGTAAGCACATTTTCTTAGTGAGGCAAGCTCTAAAGAAAACCAACACAACAATGCATTATTCAAAACACTTTCTAAAAAGCCATTTTCAACAACATGCTCATTCTATCTCATGCATGTAAACCATTTCAAAGCAAATCTCCATTTGAAAACACATGTACCCTTGTTCTATCTCATGCATTAAACCAATGCAAATCTCATGCCAAGGTCATACACATGATAAATGAAAGCCAAGCATTTCATATCATACTCTCATATGCATTTCTCATAGCATAAAAATATCTCTTCATTTGGTACATGTGAATCAAATACATTTTCATATATTACATTGGCATTTCACATTTCATCTTTACTCGGATATGTGGATTAGCTTGACTCAAAGTCAAGTCCTACCCCGGTGGAATCTCTCATCACCGGACTCTCATGGCGGTATCTCTCATCGCGACAAAGCTTGGGTATTTCACCGAGTCCTACCCCGATGTTATCTCTCATCATCGGATTCTCACTCTATATCGGGATGGCACTACCCCCATTGCCGACTTCAAAGAGCACTTACAAATTTTAGTTTATAGTGCACTCTCATCCTATTGATCGATCAATTTTATCATGTAAGTATCTCATCTTCTATGCCAATATATTATGTCAAAACATCATCTCACATACAGTTTTTAATGCAACATTTCTCAAATCTTTCTCGTCTCATTTCAAAACCATAACACATGATTTGCATTAAATCAAAATCTCAAAACTCTTCAATGCAACATGCTATCTCAAGAAATCTATTCAAAGCATCATCTCATTATACAAATCATGCATAAAACAATAGGAATTTGTCTATCTCAAAACAAGAGCATGTAAAAGCATTTTAGGGGAAACAACCACATATTTGAGAGAAAATCTAGCCATACTTACTTCGGGACTTAGGATGGTGTTTCAAACCAATCCTAAATCCCCAAACCTTGTTTATTTGTCCCTCGTGGACTTCTAAAACCATTCACACTCACCAATTACGTTTCGCTTGCTCGCCAAAACGATATCTAAGCTCCCGGCACTTCTAGATCAACACCAAAAGCGTCCGAAGATATCTCCCATGTTCATTACACATAAGAGCATAGGATTAATGGATCATCATGCATTGAAATCATCAGACAACCAAACAAACTCGCTGCTCTACTCAAAAGCACCATTTCGGCTACCCAAAACAACCGAAATCATCTCCAAACTCTTCTAAAACAAAGCCCAGTCAAGATCTATCACTTGTAATCATTTCTAAACCTCAATCAACACCAAAAATCACCATAAACTCGACCTTATATCTCCAGCAACAACAGAACACCAAAACCACCCCAAAAACCACCAATCTAGCATGCAAAAGTTAGGAATCCAAACCTATTCGGTGTTTGTTTGATAAAACCTCATTTATAACATCACCTACCTTCCAAAATACATTAGAAATCAACCTCAAAACAGAGCCTAACCAATAGTTACGAAAATCTTCAAGATCTCTCCAAGAATCTTGAGTTTTGACACAATTTCATGTTTCTAACATTAAAGCAACTCAAAAATCATTAACAAAGGATTGATAACTTGGGAATTTCAGTAAAGAACTGATCATTAGAGGAGAAGGACGAAGCTTACATCTAATGGTTGATTTCTACTTAATTTCAAAGTGAAAACAAGAGGATTTGATGAGGAAAAGATTAGGAATCCAAAGGAGATTGAAATCTCATCAAAAGGAATGAAAATCAGAGGCTAATTGATGAAGGAAATGTTTTTGGCTGAGTGGAAGTTGAGAGAAAATGAAAAGAGGGAAAAAGATCGTAAAGTAGTTATGAAAGTCAAAATAGGATTTTCTCTTTTAATTCCCTTTATTAAATCATTATTAAAACATCTAAAATTAGAGAGAAATCTGATAAAAACATTTTGGTAAAATTTGCTCCTTAAAGATTCAATGTTTCAATCCTTTACAAAACAGTCACTAGTCAACTTTTGTAAAAACTGCGATTTGGTCACTACACCGAAATGTAGCATTTCCAAACCATATTTTGTAAAATTGTTTTCACCATAATCATTCATATAATAAATGAGGATTTTTAGATATTTTTCCATATTTTTAAAGCATCCCGAACTAGGTGTTCCCTAAATCTCCCTTAAAGATTCAAACCGTTCTCGACCGGCCCGATTCAATCTCTAAAACATCTAGGCCCAAAATCAGGGCGTTACATCGCGTACCGGTATGGTTGTATCGCGTACCGATACGCCCAACTACCCCCAACGGTCATTTTCTCAACGGTCTTTTAAATTGCAAGATTGTACTGATACGCTAGCCAAGCGTATCGATACGCACCAGCTTCAAGTGCTCAACAACTATTTCCTTATCGAGACTGTATTGATACGGATTCAAGGGTATCGATACACCAAGTTGTAGAACTGCATTTATGGTGGGGAAATAAAGGCTCCAACATCTCTAATTCAACCCCAACGGTCCTCAACGGCTACAAACTCAATTAAGCGTATAAAAGGGACCTCCTAGCATCAAGGAAAGGCTAATTACCCAACTGTCAATAATCATATGATGTCAAATTATCTTTAGAGCTAAACTGGGAAATCAACGAAATTCTTAGTGAATTTGGGAAATCCTTGGTGGCTTTCCAAGGTAGTGGATGTAAGCTTTGGGATAGAAAGTAGAACCACTCTAAATCCTTGAGTTTATTTCTTAATTTTTGCCACCAATTCAAACACCCAAAAATCTAACTTCTCCACCAATTATCCATCCATACCGGTTGAATGAAATCGAGCCTATCAAGCCTAATAGATACAAGTTAGGCCCGTATCCAATAGAAAACGTATCGATACAGATCCAAACCATAATGATTCGCCATGTTCCTTAGGTTCAATTATGCTTAACCGTATCAATACGTCATTACCCTGTATCGATACGGCCTGGCCTGTAATGACAGATTTTTGCTAGTTTTTAATCGATTTGACCTACCAAACGGTGTTTAAATGCAATGTAAATTTACACACAACATATCAATGCTATAAACTACGAGCATGCCAAATTTCTTGATCATTCAAAGACATTTACTAGGTTTTCACCTAGGTGAGCCATATGTATCATTTTTGCCAACTTTTAACATCACTAAAAGTCATTTTTAAGCCTTTAACAACATTTCAACTACTTTTGCTACGAATAGTTCAACTACTTTTGCACCTTCCTAGGAGTTTATAAGAGCAAAATACATTACTTTCGGCTTGTAGTGACTTGTCTTGCTACGACTTTTCCGGTCTTTCGCAATGATTGATTCCTTAACCTGAAATGCATGAGATGAGACACATTAGGCATGCTTTGCCTAGTGAGGTAGTCATATACAATGTAAATATCAATGAGTGATACATGTACATATACTCATTCCTAGCAATATCAATGTCATGTTCCAATATGCAATGTTTAACATAACATATTCATTATCAAACCTTGGATTGAATCAAGATAATGGATACGTGAATTCCTACGCCTCGCCAAACCAATAAATGGTTTAGCCCCTCCACCTCGCCAATGACCAAGTACTATACATATCCCTCCGCCTTGCCAAATCAATATAGGTCGTAGCCTTAGGATCGTAGTCCACCTATACACTGAGCTCATGAATTCTATGACATGCCAATTGTATCCAATGTCTGTCCAAATCCAAGGTTTCAATGACAATATCCATATTCAATATTCAATGATAATTGCAATGACTAATGTCTTCAATGTTATTATTAGTAAACATGCTTCATTATCAATGTTTCATGATTTCAATGACAATGTCAATTCTAATGTCCGATGATTCATTTACAATGTTTCAATAACACTAGCTATGTCGATAATAATGCGCAATGATGATGTCAATAACTATGTCTGCTGTTCATTACCAAACTTACCGATCCTTAACAATAGATTCGTTTAACAATCCAATGCAACTTCCTTAAAAGAAATGTTAGCTATATAATCGAAATCAACAATAATGGATTTGAGAAGGCTCCTCACCTAGTCCCGAGATTCCGACTACACTCACATTGATATCCGATGCTCTTACGGCTCTCGAATGACAAGTCCTTTGTTCCTAGATTTTGGTGAGTTCGATGAATGTTCTCTATCAATGTCTTGAGCTAGGAATTCATAAGGAGAGTGTTAGAAACGAGATTACGATATCGTATTTGCAAGAACGATATCAAAATTGATATCTAAACTAACAATGATCATTAATTATCAATATAACCATGGATAGGCAAAACCCTAACTTAAAATCAAGCTTGATGCATCCATGGAATCCAATTATTGTTTGAGGAATATAGCTTACCCGGTTGATGGAAATGATTCGAAATCAGTAAATCAAAGAAAAACCAAGCTTAAGTTTACCTCTAATGGAGATGTGTCCTTAGAGAAAGATGATGAAGACAAAAGAAAGGTGATTGCTTTCTTATGTCTTGGGTAAGACTTCAATTTAGCTATTCTATAACTATTAATTTGAGTAGCTTTCCTTCCGATGAAGGAAGCTCTCCCGGTGATTCCATGTATGGAAATTATAAAGGATTCAATAAGACTCGTACTCGATGGTTTAGATCAATTAGAGTCCAATATAAAATAATTAACAAGCCGGTACAATATTTAGACTTTATCGATGTGAGATTTCTGATCACCAGAACCCAATTCTGACTAGACCAGATTTTGGGGTGTTACAAATATCATGATTAAGACTATGAATGATGAAAGGCATGTCTTGAATGATTGAATAAATGATTATGGAGTATACTAAGGAAAATGTACAAACGAATATGAGTTTGTAATTGAGTTTATAAATATTATAGTTATCCTTTGGATAAATTAGTAGTGATATTCGTCGTATAAAAACATATCCAGGTAATTATGACTAAGCCCTGATAATCAAATGTCTTTGTAAGGTATGGTGAATACAAAACCTATAGTGTGGAACTTTAAGGATTAACCCGGAATGGTTAAACCATAAGTACATACATTGTCTTGAGAGGAATAATTGAGATAAGAAAAGAATGTGGCCCTGTAATGCATTAAAAAGAATATGAGCTCTTAGTGAATGACTTTTCAATCTTGATTATAATGATTGAAGATTTTTGTTATGGATATTAAGACTTAAGGACAATTAAATATTGGTTCCTTATTAGCCTAATAGACCCTTAGACTAGTTTGAAGAGGATGCTTCATTAAATTGTATCTTTAGAAATAATAATCTCATGCCAAAAGTAGAATAATGATCTATAGGCCTTGAATAGTTAAAAAAGAATATAAAGTCGATAATCGATTTGAGAAGATCGAAGTTCATGATTGAAGATAAATTCGATAAAAATGAAGAAGAAGCTTAGTAAGTCTTGTAAACTGAAATTATTAAAGTATATGCTATGAGATATAAGTCAATGTGAAATTTCATAGAGTGTGCATACTTGTTTGTATAGATAATGTTTTTTGAAACTTGATTTATGAATCTTCCTAAAAAGTTTTAAATTGCCCTAAAATATTATGGTTACATAAGCTGGGTTCAAGTCTTTGATGCAATGTTTTGAATGCTTGTTTGTGTGTAACACATTTTAAATCGGTTGTTCTCTTAAACGGGGTTGGGGGTGTTACATAACAAGCTTGTAAACTTAATTGGGTGACTTGTGGGATCGAGTTATGTTGTGTGTCATATGGTAATCGTGTCGATGTTGTGCGCATTTTGGACACTTGATTGATAGAGTCGCCTTTGATTGACGGGATTTAGATACCTAGAGAAAGAGTGTTGCAACACCATGGTTAGAGATGCCGAATGTACGTTACCGACGTTGTGTGATATTGGGCCTCATTATATAATACTCAAGGAGGGATCCCGAGTATGGGTGTACATTTTCGAGGCTGTGTGACAGCAAGCCTCACCCAGATTGAAAGAGTGTACGTCCATGAGGCTGTGTGACACTGGTCTCACTCAGAGAGTACATTCCCAAGGTTGTGTGACACTGGGCCTCATTCTAGATTTGTGGTTATGACATTGACAAGCGTCGTTTTACTCGCGAAAATAATTAAAATAAATAAGCCTCTTCAAATAATAATAGGATAATGAAATTAAAGTAGAATAAAGGAAGAGGGTCGATCCACAAGGAGTTCTGTTGGAATTGCTGACTGAGCCTTGTCGTGATTTAGGTCCCAGAAGTAGCAAAAACAAATAAATAAAAAAGGGGGTTCGGTGTGATTGAAGTGATGAAGATAATAATAAACAAAAAAAGTAAATAATGTTAAGAATGAAGAAAAATCACTAACAGGAAAGTAGCCTCGAGCTAGTTTCGTCAATTCCTGCGATCATTGAAAATAGATTTTCACCACGGGATTCATGTCGGTTACAGTTTACGAGGCCCAACTCATCGTAACTTGTTTTTCTCTCATATAACTGATCTTCCCAAGTCTATCTCCGAAAGTCGATTCTTAAATAAATCAACCACGTCTATCACCGTCGAAATACTTAGTTTAAAAAAAGGAAAAGCCTGACTCAGAAGTTGTCTCGTCGAGAAACGTTTCTGATTTCATCTTTCCTTAGCAGACCGCCGCTAAGAGTGTTCACAGGAAGTCGAAGTGCCACATGCCGATTTTTCCTCCCAACTGTATGATTAAACGACTCCAGACCAACGAATCCTTTTTTATTTGAAAAACCTTTAAAGATTTTAGTAAGGCCGATTGCCAAACTATCTAAACATAAAGATGAAAATGTATCCCGAAGGGATTAAGCAATACTCAATTCTCACTCATTGAATTGATTTGTACTAGCTTTCGGCTTTGGGAAAATTAGCCAAGCATGATATTGATTATCATATTTAGCATGTTTTTGGGAAAATGTTTAAGAAGCGTAAAGTAAATAAAAAGCAAAGATGAAACAAGAAAATATTTCTATTGAAATAAAGGCAAGTAGCAACAAGAACTCATAAAACAAGAGATGATCTTAAGCCTTACCCAAGGAAGATATTTATAGGCTTAGATTTCTAAAAATAACAAAGATATAACATAATTAAAATGTTTGTTTGAAATTTAAATTTAAAAATCCTAAGCTCGGATTGTGCTGATTGGATCTTCCAGATTCTTCCAGAGTCTTTCCTTGCGCTGACTGTATCTTCTAGAAACTGCCACGTCAGACGCGTCGTGCCCAGAGTCGTTCCCATGATGTCATCCACAACTAGAAAAATAAATAAAACTACAGGAATGCACCTTTCTGCATCTAATTCCAGAATTGAGTCCCTGCATAGAAAATGAAATAAATGCAACCAATTATGTAGTGAAAAGTCCTCAAGACAAAGAAAATAACAAGCAAAAAGTGGCATCTATAAGAGCTTATCAAATTCCCCCACACTTGTCTTATACTTGCCCTCATGTATGTTTGAAAGAAATTAATCAAAAAAAAATAATCTCCCTAAATTGTTGCAAGCTAAGCAAAATCTTGAGAGTTCAAGCGCATTAAGAATGACAAGAATCAAGCATGAATCTAAACGAATGGATATAAGTAAGAACAAGTCTTCACCCTTAGAATTGCCTATTAAGTGATAATCAAATTGTAACCCCCTTAACCCGGCCTAGACGGTTGACCCGAATTAAGAAAGTCACACGGGGAAAACCAAAGTCAACCCGAAAGTCAACCTTGATTAACGACCCTTTTTTTTTCTTTTTAATCTTGTCTAGATGCACATTATCCCTATATGTGATCACACAAACATCATACTCAAAGATCACAAACATCAGAGATCAAACAGGGACCCAATTGAACAAATTACAACTTTAGGGACCAAATTGTAATTTCTGATAAATATTAGGACTTAACCCAAGTTAAAGTTACCATCTTGAAATTAATCAGGTTTCATGCTTCTGTGTGAAATTTCAGCTCAAAAGGACTTCTCAAACTCATACAATTGCACAAACAAGATTCAGGACTAAAATGCAAACATTTCAAAACATTCAACCGCCATTGTCAGCCCCTAACGGTCACCCGTTCCGAAACAGGCATAGCCCGTTTCGAAACTCGGGCCGTTCCGCAACGGGTTCCGGAACACGGGCTGGCAGTAGCCAAACCGTTTCAGAGCGGTTCTTCCCATTTCGGACGCCTGGGTTTGTTTAAGGCACCCGTTCCGAAACGGTAAGGACTGTTCCGAAACACCCTGCACAAATTGCCCCAAAATGCAATCTTAAACATGCAATTAACCAACCAAACATGCTCCAAAAGCCACCAAACTTTACCAGCATGCAATTCAACATATATAAGACATATTAGCATCATCAATTCAACAAAACATCATCACATGCAAAAAGCCCCAAATCTATAGGCATGCTTCCTACTCAAGCAAGCCATTCAAGCACAAACTTACAATTCAAGCATGTTATGATCCAACCACTAAACCAACATTCTCAACATCATTCAACATACTTAGGGAGTTCCAAACATCTCCCAAAACATATACATTGGTCCCCCATTGCCAAATTACCAAAAGCTAAAAGAGTTCTTAAGAATCCTTCCACACATTGAGCTCTACTTTCCCTTGAATACTTGCCCTCCTTGCTGCCCTCCAAGTGCTCTAATGGTCTGCATTATTGAATTAAGAAAACGAATGAGAGCGTAAGCAAAAGCTTAGTGAGGAATGCTCTTAAAAACCATTCAATAATGCAATTAAAAACATTTGTAAAACATGCTTCGAATCAACATTTACACATGCTCAAAAGCATACTTTAAACAAGCATCTCATGCTCCATAATATAACATGTCATATTGGCTCAAGTGATAGGTTCCATTTCATTAAAACAAGTTCATCAACTTCCCAAGGACTTTTAAACACCTTGGCCCCAAGGACTTTTAAACACCTTGGCCATGGACTTTTAAACACCATGAATGAGGACCACACAAGGACTTTTAACCACCTTTGTGTCCATAGCTTGTTTCACCCCAAGGACTTTTAAACACCTTGGCCCCAAGGACTTTTAAACACCTTGGCCCCATGGACTTTTAAACACCATGGCCCCATGGACTTTTAACCACCATGGAAAGGATCACTCAAGGACTTTTAACCACCTTGAAGTCCGCAACAAGAACCATCCAAGGACTTTTAACCACCTTGATGTTCTTAAGTAACAAGGCTCACTCAAGGACTTTTAACCACCTTAGTGACCTTAACATTTTCAAAACATCTCTTGCCAATATACATCATTTTCATCATTTAATCCACTGTTTCAAAGCATTAAACCAAGCCATATTCATCATGCATTTAAAAGCATCAACCCACATTTATTCAATGTCAAAAACAAGGAACTCTTACCTTGAGCTTCCTTCAACATATGGCTTGCAAAAACAGCAAATACCATGTTAAATCATGCTTTCAAAACAGTAATTAAAACATGCAATTAAACCACATTGCATCACAACAAAATCATGGCCACCACTAGAGAGTATTTCCGAAAACTTACGCTTGAGCTTAGCAAAGTTGTTTAGACTTAAACTAAGCTCCCAAGACATTGGTTTCAAAGCCGAAAACCAAAAACCATTCATGCACTCACCGATTCCACTTTGCTTCAAGCCAAAGCACCAATTCAAGCCTCCGGATCAACCACTCTTGGATCCAAAGATGCCTCCCCTGTTTCAACACATTAAAGCAGAGGATTAATGCATCATCATGCATTAATTGCTTCAATGAAAGCACCTAAACTCGCTGCTCTCATCCACACACCATTTTCGGCCAGCAAACACAACCGAAAATGCATCCAAACCACTTCTAAACAAAGCCCAGCCATTAACCAGCAAAACCACACATCATATAACATCTAAAAACAACCTACAAACATCCTTATACCTCCAGCAACATCAGATCCACAAGATCACCTCAAAAACAACCTTGAATCACAAGCTAAACTTAGGAAACTCAACCTATCCGGGATTGCATCAATCAAAACTCAATTCCTTATCAAATTAGAGTTCATTTAACATCAAAAACACATCTCAAATCACAGATTAATCAGATCTAACGAAAATCACCAAAAATCACCAAATCTTGCATTACAAGCCAAGATCCATTTCAACACTTTAAAACCTTTAATAAAACATCAATTTAGGATTGAAAACTTAGGAATTTCAGTAAAGAACTGATAGTTTAGAAGAGAAGGACGTTCTTACCTCCAAACTTGAGTTTCTCCACTTTTTGCAATGAAAAACCTTGATGAATCAAGTAGAAATTGAAGAGGTTTTGAAGATATGTTGATTAGGAATCAAAAGAGAGTTAAAAGGAGAGATTTAGGTGAGAAAATCAGAAACAATTCTCTGGAAATGGAGTGTTTGGGTTGAGAGAAAATGAGAGAAAGAAAATTGAGAAGTTAGTTGAGAAAATTGCCAAATGAGCTTTTCCCTCCTTTTTGATATACTTTAAAATCAGAAAATAGCTTATAATATCTTAGAAAAATCTGGAGAAACCACTTTTGGATTAATAGCTCCTTAAAGATTCAAAGTTCCAACCCTTTATAAAACAGTCACCAAACTTTCGAAAATTACATTTTGGTCACTAGCCAAAATGTCACACTTCCAAAACTCATTTTCCAAAATTGATTTCACAGTTCACTTAATTATATTAAAAGATGATTTTAGAACATTTTCCCATATTTTTAATGCAACCCGAACTAGGCTTTCCTAATTTCACCTCTTTAGATTCGAACAGCACTTTGACCAACCGGTCAACACCCAAAACTCCTAAGCCCAAAACCGGGGCGTTACAACTCTCCCCCCTTAAGAAATTTCGTCCTCGAAATTTACCTGAAGGAAAGAGATAAGGAAACTGCTTCAGCATGTCTTCCTTCCGCTCCCACGTGGCTTCCTCAACACCTCGATGCTTCCACAGCACCTTCACCAACTCAATGGTCTTGCCACGAAGAACCTTGCTATCCGAATCCAGAACCTTCACCGGTTCCTCATCATAGGTCAAATCCGGATTCAAAACCACTTCCTCCACAGGCATCACATGCGAAGGATCAGATCTATACTTCCGGAGCATAGAAACATGGAACACATCATGAATCTTCTCCAACTCCTGAGGCAACCTCAACCGATACGCAACAGGACCCACACGCTCAACCACCTCATATGGTCCAATGTATCTAGGGCTCAACTTACCCTTACGGCCAAACCTCATCACCTTCTTCCAAGGCGAAACCTTCAAGAACACACGGTCACCCACCGCATACTCTATCTCCTTACGCTTCAAATCCGCATAAGACTTCTGCCGATCAGAGGCAGCCTTCAACCGCTCACAAATGAGCTTCACCTTCTCTGTGGTCCCTTTCAACAAAGCAGGCATAGAAATCAACTTTTGACCAGTTTCAGCCCAACAAAGAGGAGTCCTACACTTCCTCCCGTACAGAGCCTCATAAGGTGCCATCTGTATACTTGCCTGATAACTATTGTTATAGGCAAACTCAACCAAAGGCAGATGCTTCTCCCAAGAACCTTGGAACTCAATCACGCAGCACCTCAACATATCCTCCAAGATCTGAATAACTCGCTCAGACTGACCATCCGACTGAGGATGATAGGATGTACTAAAATGCAACCTTGTACCCAGAGCTTGATGCAAACACTGCCAGAAACGCGACGTGAACCTCGGATCCCTATCCGACACAATCGACTTAGGCACACCATGCAGCCTCACAATCTCAGCAATGTACAGCTCTGCCAGCTTATCCAAAGAGAACGTAGTATGCACAGGCAAGAAATGCGCACACTTCGTCAGGCGATCCACAATCACCCAAACAGAATTCTTCTTTGATGGAGACAAAGGCAAACCAGATACAAAATCCATGGTAACCCTCTCCCACTTCCATTCAGGGATTTTCAACGGTTGCAACAAACCTGAAGGAACCTGATGTTCAGCCTTAACTCGCTGACACACCAAACACTTGCTCACAAACTCTGCAACATCCTTTTTCAAACCCACCCAATAGTACTCATCACGAAGATCACGGTACATCTTAGTACTACCAGGGTGCATAGCAAAAGGACTACTATGGCCTTCAGTCAGAATAGCACGCCTCAACTCAGCATCAGCAGGCACTACTATCCGACTACCAAAACACAACACTCCATCATCATTAAAGCAGAAATCCGAAGGTCTACCCTCTGCGATATCCTGAACATGAGACACCAAGGAATCATCCAGCAACTGCTTTTCCTTGATCATCTGAACCAAAGATGGCTTCACTTGCAACTCAGCAACAAGACCACCATCTCGCGATATGCTCAAGCTAGCAAACATAGCCCTCAGCTCAACAGCTACCTTCCTACTCAAGGCATCCGCAACAACATTAGCTTTTCCAGGATGGTACTCAATCGTCAGATCATAATCCTTGAGCAACTCCAACCAGCGACGCTGCCTAAGATTCAACTCCTTCTGAGACATCAGATACCTCAAACTCTTGTGATCCGTGTACATCGTACACTTCTCACCATACAGATAATATCTCCAGATCTTCAGAGCAAAGACCACTGCAGCCAGCTCAATATCATGCGTAGGGTAATTGCGCTCATGCACCTTCAACTGCCGCGACGCATAAGCCACCACCTTACCCTCTTGCATCAGCACACATCCCAAACCAACATAGGACGCATCACTATAGACCACAAACTCTTTCCCTGATTCAGGCTGAATCAAGATAGGAGCTTGCGTCAAAGCCAACTTCAGCTTCTCAAAAGCTTGCTGCCTCGCTTCCGTCCACTCATACTTAACATCCTTTTGCAACAGCTTCGTCAAAGGAGCAGCAATCTTGGAAAAACCATCCACAAACCTCCGGTAGTATCCCGCCAAACCAAGGAAACTACGGACCTCATGAACAGACTTAGGAACCTTCCAGCTCATCACTGCCTCAATCTTCTGAGGATCAACACGAATCCCCTCTGCTGAGACAACATACCCAAGAAACACCACCTCCTTAAGCCAGAACTCACACTTGCTCAGCTTAGCATAAAGCTGATTCTCCAACAAAGCTTGCAGCACAACCCTCAAATGCTCTTCGTGCTCCTCCTCAGTACGCGAGTACACAAGGATATCATCAATGAACACCACAACGAACTTGTCCAGGTATTCATGAAACACACGATTCATCATGTCCATGAAAGCAGCAGGACCATTTGTCAAACCAAACGGCATCACAAGAAACTCATAATGCCCATACCTTGTCCTGAAAGCTGTCTTAGGCACATCCACATCCTTCACCTTCAACTGATAATACCCTGACCTCAAGTCAATCTTAGAGAACACTGCAGCTCCCCGAAATTGATCAAAGAGATCATCAATCCTCGGCAAAGGATACCGATTCTTGATAGTCAACTTGTTCAGCTGACGGTAATCAATGCACATCCTCATAGTGCCATCTTTCTTCTTCACAAACAAGACCGGTGCTCCCCAAGGTGACACACTCGGCCGGATGAAACCACGATCAAGCAGCTCTTGCAACTGCGTCTTCAGCTCCTTCAGCTCCTTAGGTGCCATTCTATAGGGAGTAATGGACACAGGAGTTGTATTCTCATACAGCTCAATTCCAAACTCCACCTCGCGATTAGGAGGTAAACCAGGCAACTCCTCAGGAAAAACACCAGAGAACTCCTTCACAACACGAATATCTTGCACCCTCAGCTCCTTAGAGCTAGGATTCATCACAAAGGCTAGGTAAGCTTCACAACCTTGCCTCAGCATCCTGCTCGCCTCCAAGGTAGACACCACATTGGCAAGAAACTTCACATTCTCACCAACCACCACAACTTCATAATCATCCGCAAGCTTAAGCGAAACACGCTTATTTTCACAATCCACAACAGCACGATGCTCAGCAAGCCAATCCATACCAAGGATCACATCAAAACCATAGAAGGGCAACTCCATAAGATCAACATGAAAGACATGCTCTTGAACAACCAAATGACACCTTCTATAAAGCTTTCGAGTCACAACAATTTCACCAAAAGAACTAGTGACACGAACACCAACATCCAAAGACTCAACAGGCAAACCAAGCAATTCAGCATGCTCACGCAAAATGTATGAATGCGTAGATCCAGAATCAATCAAAGATAGCAATGACAAGGATTGCAAAGTAAAGGTACCTGCAATCACATCAGCATCATTCCTGCCCTCACGCTGAGCATACACCCTCGCTTGGCCTCCACCCTCAGGCTGAATAGCCACAACATGGGCTACTCCACGACCACCTTCCTCTCGCCTCTGGAAATTACCACGGCCGCGCCCACGACCTCTCTGTGGTGCAGCTACAACAGGAGCTCTCTCTTGGCCACCAGCCAACCTAGGACAATCTCGCCTCAAGTGGTCTGCAGAACCACAATTCCAACATCCATTACCAGCATTACCAGCTGCCGCAACAGGAGCTTGCACCTCCCTCACAGCTCGAGGACAGTCACGCTTCATGTGACCACGTGAACCACAAATCCAACAAGCACTAGGATCAACTCTAGCATTACCACCTCTAGCAGGTGCACCACCACCTCTCTTGGCTGAGGACTGATACTTCTGATCGTGTCCTCTCTTGTTCCGTCCACCTCCGGAACTAAACTCAGCTGATCTCTTCCCAGCACTTGCTCCAGCACCTCTCGCAGACAAACCCAAGTTCATCTCTATGTCCTTGGCTCGGCCCACCAACACATCAAAATCATCATATTCAGTGGCCAGCACATACATCTTAACATCCGTCATCAAGCCATAATGGAACCTCTCGCACCTAGCCCGTTCATCAGGTATCAGCTCCGGTGCATACTGACTGAGTCGCACAAACTGCACCTCATACTCAGCCACACTCATGCTCCCTTGGGTAAGAGACATGAATTCACGCTTTTTCTCATCAAGATATCTCACTCCCAGATATCTCCTCTTAAACACATTCTGAAAGAATGTCCAGGTAACATCAGCTTTAGCCATCCCAGATATGGTGGTCGTCCACCATGTATAAGCATCATCCTGCAGCAAGGACACAACACAACCCAACTTTTGCACATCCGTGCAGCTCATCTGACCCAAGATATGCTTGGTACTCTCTAGCCAAGCCTCAGAACTCTCAGCAGACATACCCCTAAACTCAGTCCCACCAAGACTGCGCAGACGCTCCAGAGGTAGTCTCACTCCAGCATCTCCCTGATGCCCAGCTCCTTGAGCTCCAGCTACTGCTGCTCGAAAAGCACCCGCAATAGCTTGTACTAACATAGACATATCAGGCATCGCTTGCCCCTGACCAACCTCTGGTCCAGCAGCTCCAGCACCAGCTGCAGCTTCAGCTCTCTCACCTCCAGCACCACCACCATGCGGAGGAGGGGGTAACACTGCACTACCCGTATTCTCTTCATTCTCATTCTCGTTAGGAGCCGTAGCTCGCACACTACCTCGTAACTCTCTACGTGGTGCCATACTTTTACCATGCAATAACAATGCAAATAAAACAAGTCAGGCCCAGCAAGGTAAGTAATTCAAGTATTCAAGCTCAATTTCATTCAAAATCAACATCATTTCTTTAGCTTTTGTTTGGCAATGGGTACCCTCATCATGCTACACCACAGCATACAACTCAATTGCATCCAAATCACAAGCCACTAATCATGGTTTCAAACAACAATCATACATAGCATACATACTTCAATCATGCATACATTCATTCCCAAATACTCGAGAACAAGCCACTAATCATGGTTTCAAACAACAATCATACATAGCATACATACTTCAAAAACAAGGAACTCTTACCTTGAGCTTCCTTCAACATATGGCTTGCAAAAACAGCAAATACCATGTTAAATCATGCTTTCAAAACAGTAATTAAAACATGCAATTAAACCACATTGCATCACAACAAAATCATGGCCACCACTAGAGAGTATTTCCGAAAACTTACGCTTGAGCTTAGCAAAGTTGTTTAGACTTAAACTAAGCTCCCAAGACATTGGTTTCAAAGCCGAAAACCAAAAACCATTCATGCACTCACTGATTCCACTTTGCTTCAAGCCAAAGCACTAATTCAAGCCTCCGGATCAACCACTCTTGGATCCAAAGATGCCTCCCCTGTTTCAACACATTAAAGCAGAGGATTAATGCATCATCATGCATTAATTGCTTCAATGAAAGCACCTAAACTCGCTGCTCTCATCCACACACCATTTTCGGCCACCAAACACAACCGAAAATGCATCTAAACCACTTCTAAACAAAACCCAGCCATTAACCAGCAAAACCACACATCATATAACATCTAAAAACAACCTACAAACATCCTTATACCTCCAGCAACATCAGATCCACAAGATCACCTCAAAAACAACCTTGAATCACAAGCTAAACTTAGGAAACTCAACCTATCCGGGATTGCATCAATCAAAACTCAATTCCTTATCAAATTAGAGTTCATTTAACATCAAAAACACATCTCAAATCACAGATTAATCAGATCTAACGAAAATCACCAAAAATCACCAAATCTTGCATTACAAGCCAAGATCCATTTCAACACTTTAAAACCTTTAATAAAACATCAATTTAGGATTGAAAACTTAGGAATTTCAGTAAAGAACTGATAGTTTAGAGGAGAAGGACGTTCTTACCTCCAAACTTGAGTTTCTCCACTTTTTGCAATGAAAAACCTTGATGAATCAAGTAGCAATTGAAGAGGTTTTGAAGATATGTTGATTAGGAATCAAAAGAGAGTTAAAAGGAGAGATTTAGGTGAGAAAATTAGAAACAATTCTCTGGAAATGGAGTGTTTGGGTTGAGAGAAAATGAGAGAAAGAAAATTGAGAAGTTAGTTGAGAAAATTGCCAAATGAGCTTTTCCCTCCTTTTTGATATACTTTAAAATCAGAAAATAGCTTATAATATCTTAGAAAAATCTGGAGAAACCACTTTTGGATTAATAGCTCCTTAAAGATTCAAAGTTCCAACCCTTTATAAAACAGTCACCAAACTTTCGAAAATTACATTTTGGTCACTAGCCAAAATGTCACACTTCCAAAACTCATTTTCCAAAATTGATTTCACAGTTCACTTAATTATATTAAAAGATGATTTTAGAACATTTTTCCATATTTTTAATGCAACCCGAACTAGGCTTTCCTAATTTCACCTCTTTAGATTCGAACAGCACTTTGACCAACCGGTCAACGCCCAAAACTCCTAAGCCCAAAACCGGGGCGTTACACAAATTCCAACCTAAATTTAATCCTCACCAAGATGCACTCAAATCGCTCAAAGTGTTTTGGGTGTAGAAAGCAAATTCTCTCAAAGTCAAAATTGAACAAGGGTCTCCATAGGCTTGTGGCAAGATCAATTCTCCACTACTTTTTAGAAATGAGATGCAAAAATCATTAGGACTTAAATTTGGGGTGTAATGGGGCTGAGGTGAAGGTAGGAAAAAGGCTAGAATAAGGCTAGAATAATCAAGACAAGAAGTTTTCAACAAGTAACTAAAACATGTTCATTACCTTAGGAAATGTAGGCAACATAAGCAACAAAGGTAAATAACATCAAACCTTTTATTTTGACAACGAAAGTTTCTGTTTTCTTTCTTTTCTTTTTTTTCTTTTGTTTTTTGCTGATGCCCCTTTTTATTTCATGGAACATGATTGCACAACTCAAAATTCATACTTCAGTCTTGTCAAGGGTGAAGGAGAGGGATAAATGAAAAAGGCTTGGGTTTAATTAATATCTTGGTGAAAACAAAGAAAGTAAAATTAGGCTTCAAGTTGGTTCACTAGGGGAAAAGAAAGGGTAGGCCTTTAGTGAGGTAAAAAGAAAGGGTGAATCATAGTGTCTAAATCATATTAATGCATCACATTCTAATGTAATCTCAAATTGCATACAAGCTACAAGTTCTAGATTCCAATATCCAAATTGACACTCTCAATCAAGAAAAATGAGCATAAAAATATAGTCAAACATGCTTAAGGCTCAAGTTCTCACAAAATGGGCTAATTGATTAAGCTAGGTGAGGAATTCAACTATTACAATTAAGACAAATTGCAAGGAATGTCAAACTGGACTTAGTCATACCATTCGATTTATCAAGCATGCTAGAATTAAGTATTCTAATGAACTAAAAACAATCACAACATGCTTAATGACAAGCAAAAAAAAGGAGATGTTCTTCTAATCAATTCAAACAATCATACCATCAAGAAAATATGACAAGCAAGGCGAAATTAATGTCATCCTTTACCCTCCCCCTCACTTAATCGTATTGTCCCAATGTGAAGAAAATAAAGGAAATGAAGAACAAAGAAAGGTAAAGGATACTCCCTATGATTAACTGCGACCATGATCGCGGCTCGGACGAAGGTATGAGAGTATTTCTGCAATGTTGTCCTCGAGGGTGTGAAGCCTTTCGGAAAAATTAGGTGCTTCTTGCGTACTTCGGTTCTGTTGTGGTGAAGAAGGTAGGACTTGTCCTGTGTTCCGGCGATTGAAAACTCGTTTTGAACGTGATGTCATTATTCCGGGCGGGTTGAGATAGGGGGCATTAGGAGTTCCGTCGAGTAAGCCCATCGAATCCAAGCATCGTTCATCTGGAGCATCCATAGAAAAAGCATTAGTAAAATTGGTGATATCGAAATTTGCAATTCTAGAGGCTAAATGAGTGATGTATGGACCGAGGATTAAAGAACGATTTGACCGGATGACAATATCAAACTGTCGAGCTAACCAAAAGCCAAGATTTACCTTGCAATCAATGAACATGCACCAAAGAAAAAAAATCAATCTTAATTAATACGCCAGAAGAGTCATTTCGCCCTGAGAAATTGTAGGCAAGAAAGCGGTGGATGTATCTCAATGCTGGGTCGTGGAGGTGGATGGCTTTAGTCGAGCTAGGATCGAACAGCACATCAACGAGGCCAGTGAGAGCATAATAGGCCTCGTCAGCGTCAAATGTTGCAGGAAACTTAATCAAAGATGTTAAATACTCTGGATCTCTGACATTCGTCACGAACTCCATGGCAAGATTAAAGTCACTGACAGACATGTTAAACCGAGTTCCACACAATCGAAAGCAAATAACCGTATGGGAATTAACAGTAATGCAGCAGGACTCAGTAAATGAAAAGGTTGAGTAAAATTCAAAAACCAATTCATAGAAAGTTCCGGTTTTGATTTCAGAAAACAACCGCCAACCAATATCACTGATGTAATTAAATACAGTCAGATATATGATGATTTTCCAGTGTCGTTGAAGGAATGAACTTACAGACCCTAAAGGGGCAATGTCGGATGTCATGAAAACGGACCAACTGGTCGTTATCAAAGTGAAGGTAACCTCTAAGTTCTTACTCAACAGGCACTACGTAGTGTCTCCCTCATCGGTTGTGTTCGGGGTCTACCGATGATGTCGTCGGACTGCCTGGTGGCAAAGCAAAATGGTTGGAACCCGATTCTTGGAAGTTGAATGATTGATGCTTGGAATGCGACCGTGAAGAGGTCGATTATTGTCCCAAAGGACGTCCGACCGAAAAATCCTCTGTAAAACCAAACGAAGGATGGTACATTAGTAAAGGTCGAATGGGAATCGAACTAGAGTTTACCTCGTGGTTGTGTTCTGATTCGGTAGAATGCATGGAGAATACAAGAACATTCGAATGCCTCTGGTGGGTGTTGGAGTGGCATGGCCGAGAGGATGAGGAAGAATCCATCGTGGGCATTGATTGGAGCGATGGTGATGGTGACCGTCGAGGAGGCGAACGACGGGTAGAGCTTGGTCCAGCGGTGCTATTGGAGAGCCGCGAATGGCGGCTGACGTTTGGGGGAGAAGGAGGGGGTGCAGTGGAAGCCGTAGGAATGGAATTCTCGTTCGAGGGGTTGGGGGCTTGACGTCGTCGACCACCACAGCAAGGAGGAGGTATGAGGGTCGGTTCAGAGTCGCTGTTGATTGCCATGAATTGTGGAGGTGCAAGACGGCGTCGTCCGCCGATGACCAGCGGCGGTTCTTGGGGAAGCCAGTGAGCCTGTTCTCGTGTGCAGGGCATGGTGAAGTCGGTGCGGCTGAGTGAAACAAGGGTGGTTGGTTGTGTAGTTTTTTAGGGTTTCGGTAGTTCACGGGAAAGAAAGAAAAAAATGGGAAAAGAGGGAAAAAAGAAAAGATTAAAGGGCATTGGCTAAGGTTCGCCGACTTCATTGGGTATGCTAAAATGCACCGGTTTAATGAAACGGTGCACTTCAACTTAGGATCGAAATGTGCTGCTGTGAAGGGTTAGAAAACATGGTCTGGCACTGATAAAATCCTACAGAAATTATTAAGGAAGTTAGAAAATTTAAAGTAAAAATCATACTAAAAAAATTAAAAGAAATGAAATAAAAAATTAACGAAATAGAAACGAATGGGTTGCCTCCCATTTAGCGCTTTGTTTAACGTTGTTAAGCTCGACAAATTTAGTTTTCAAATTTTTTTCCTCCAAGGTGATTTCTTCAATTTGTCCAATCGGGGTGTTCTCGAAGAAAGGTTTTAGTTGCTATCCATTTACTTTAAATTGGGCACCCGAGCCATCTTCAATTTCTACAGCTCCGTGCGGATAAGTGTTGACTACGGTAAATGGTCCGCTCCACTTAGACTTAAGCTTTCCTCAAAAAGTTTCAACTTTGAGTTAAAAATGAGAACTTTTTGTCCAATTGAAAAAAATTTAAATGAAATGTGCTTGTCATGAAACGCTTTTGTTTGCTCTTTATAACGTTGTGCGCTATCGTAATCAAGTCATCTCCATATTACACTCTTTTACTGCCCAAAATGCTCTATGCTCAAGTTTGACACGTAGATAGGTCCTTTATAGGCCGTCATGTATGCCCACAATGCATCAACTAATTTCAAACTCCAATCCTTTCAGTTTGGTTTAACGATTTTCTCTAGGATTGACTTGATTTCCTGATTTGAATCCTCCGCTTGTCCGTTTGTTTGCGGATGTAAGGTTGTCGATATACGTTGTGTTACGCCATATTTCTTCATTAAAGATTCAATGATTTGATTAATGAAATGTGTTCCTCTATCACAAATGATCGCCCTCGAAGTTCCAAATCTGGAAAATATAAAGTCACATAAAAAATTAGTTGTGGTTTTAGCGTCATTTTCTCTGGTGGCTTTCGCCTCTACCCATTTCAAAACGTAATCAATTGCTAAAATAATATATAAATTCTCGTATGACGAAGTAAACGGCCCCATATAATCAAGCCCCTACACATCAAAAATTTCACAAATGTGTATCGGGTTTAATGGCATCTCACCTTTTCTGTAACGCCCCGGTTTTGGGCTTAGAAGTTTTGGGTTTGGACCGGTTCGGTCAAAGTGCTGTTCGAATATAAAAAAAGGTGAAATTAGGAAAGCCTAGTTCGGGTTGCACTAAAAATATGGAAAAATGTTCTAAAATCCTCTTTTATTATATATAAGAGAAAGGTGAAATCAATTTTGCAAAATGAGGTTTGGAAGGGTGACATTTTGGGTTAGTGACCAAAATGTAATTTTTGAAAATTGTGTGACTGTTTTAAAAGGATTGAAACTTTGAATCTTTAAGGAGCTATTTATCCAATGGGAGTTTCTCCAGATTTTTCTAAAATATTAAAGGTTTAATAAATGGTTTTTAAATAAAAGAAAAGTGGAGGGAAGATATTTTCATTTCTAACTAACTTTTCTCTCAAATCTTCCATTTTCATTTTCTCTCAAACCAAACACATTTCTCCAGATCTTTCCCTCTGATTTTGTCATCTAAATCACTCATTTCAATTCTCTTTTGATCTCTAATCATCTCTTCAACAAAAACCTCACCATTTGCTATTTGGATTTTCAAGATTTTGGTTCCAAAAAGGGAGAAACTCAAGTTTGGAGGTAAGAACGTCCTTCTCCTCTAAACTCTCAGTTCTTTACTGAAATTCCTAAGTTCTCAATCCTTGATTTGTGATTTATTAAAGGTTTTACAATTGAAATCTTGATTTTTGCTTTTAAAATGCAAGATTTGCTTGATTTTGATGAAATTTCGTATGATCTGTTTGGGCAGTGTTTTGAGGTGTCAATTTGATGTTAAATGAATGTTAAATTGATGAGGAATTGAGGTTTAATCAATGCAATCCCGAATAGGTGCAAGCTCATGTTGTAGCTATTCAACCTGAGGGTGGAGGCCAAGCGAGGGTGTATGCTCAGCGCGAGGGAAGGAATGATGCTGATGTGATTGCAGGTACCTTTACTTTGCAATCCTTGTCATTGCTATCTTTGATTGATTCTGGATCTACGCATTCATACATTTTGCGTGAGCATGCTGAATTGCTTGGTTTGCCTGTTGAGTCTTTGGATGTTGGTGTTCGTGTCACTAGTTCTTTTGGTGAAACTGTTGTGACTCGAAAGTTGTATAGAAGGTGTCCTTTGGTTGTTCAAGAGCATGTTTTTCATGTTGATCTTATGGAGTTGCCCTTCTATGGTTTTGATGTGATCCTTGGTATGGATTGGCTGGCTGAGCATCGTGCTGTTGTGGATTGTGAAAATAAGCGTGTGTCGCTTAAGCTTGCGGATGATTATGAAGTTGTTGTGGTTGGTGAGAATGTGAAGTTTCTTGCCAATGTGGTGTCTACCTTGGAGGCGAGGAGGATGCTGAGGCAAGGTTGCGAAGCTTACCTAGCTTTTGTGATGAATCCTAGCTCTAAGGAGTTGAGGGTGCAAGACATCCGTGTTGTGAAGGAGTTCCCTGGTGTTTTCCCTGAAGAATTGCCTGGTTTACCTCCTAATCGTGAGGTGGAGTTTGGAATTGAGCTGTATGAAAATACGACTCCTGTGTCCATTACTCCCTATAGAATGGCACCTAAGGAGCTGAAGGAGCTGAAGACGCAGTTGCAAGAGCTGCTTGATCGTGGTTTCATCCGGCCGAGTGTGTCACCTTGGGGTGCACCGGTCTTGTTTGTGAAGAAGAAGGATGGCACTATGAGAATGTGCATTGATTACCGTCAGCTGAACAAGTTGACTATCAATAATCGGTATCCTTGGCCGAGGATTGATGATCTCTTTGATCAATTTAGGGGAGCTGTTGTGTTCTCTAAGATTGACTTGAGGTCAGGGTATTATCAGTTGAAGGTGAAGGATGTGGATGTGCCTAAGACAGCTTTCAGGACAAGGTATGGGCATTATGAGTTCCTTGTGATGCCGTTTGGTTTGACAAATGCTCCTGCTGCTTTCATGGACATGATGAATCGTGTGTTTCATGAATACCTGGACAAGTTCGTTGTGGTGTTCATTGATGATATCCTTGTGTACTCGCGTACTGAGGAGGAGCACGAAGAGCATTTGAGGGTTGTGCTGCAAGCCTTGTTGGAGAATCAGCTTTATGCTAAGTTGAGCAAGTGTGAGTTCTGGCTTAAGGAGGTGGTGTTTCTTGGTCATGTTGTCTCAGCTGAGGGGATTCGTGTTGATCCTCAGAAGATTGAGGCGGTGATGAGCTGGAAGGTTCCTAAGTCTGTTCATGAGGTCCGTAGTTTCCTTGGTTTGGCGGGATACTACCGGAGGTTTGTGGATGGTTTTTCCAAGATTGCTGCTCCTTTGACGAAGCTTTTGCAGAAAGATGTTAAGTATGAGTGGACAGAACCGAGGCAGCAAGCTTTTGAGAAGCTGAAGTTGGCTTTGACGCAAGCTCCTATCTTGATTCAGCCTGAATCAGGGAAAGAGTTTGTGGTCTATAGTGATGCATCCTATGTTGGTTTTGGATGTGTGTTGATGCAAGAGGGTAAGGTTGTAGCTTATGCGTCGCGGCAGTTGAAGGTGCATGAGCGCAATTACCCTACGCATGACATTGAGCTGGCTGCGGTGGTGTTTGCTCTGAAGATCTGGAGGCATTATATGTATGGTGAGAAGTGTACTGTGTACACGGATCACAAGAGTTTGAGGTATCTGATGTCTCAGAAGGAGTTGAATCTTAGGCAGCAGCGTTGGTTGGAGTTGCTCAAGGATTATGATCTGACGATTGAGTATCATCCTGGAAAGGCCAATGTTGTTGCGGATGCTTTGAGTAGGAAGGTAGCTGTTGAGCTGAGGGCGATGTTTGCTAGCTTGAGCATATCGCGAGATGGTGGTCTTGTTGCTGAGTTGCAAGTGAAACCATCTTCGGTTCAGTTGATCAAGGAAAAGCAGTTGCTGGATGATTCCTTGGTGTCTCATGTTCAGGATATCGCGGAGGGTAGACCTTCGGATTTCTGCTTTAATGAGGATGGTGTGTTGTGTTTTGGTAGTCGGATAGTAGTGTCTGCTGATGCTGAGTTGAGGCGTGCTATTCTGACTGAAGGTCATAGTAGTCCTTTTGCTATGCACCCTGGTAGTACTAAGATGTATCGTGATCTTCGTGATGAGTACTATTGGGTTGGTTTGAAGAAGGATGTTGCTGAGTTTGTGAGCAAGTGTTTGGTGTGTCAGCGAGTTAAGGCTGAACATCAGGTTCCTTCTGGTTTGTTGCAACCGTTGAAAATCCCTGAATGGAAGTGGGAGAGGGTTACCATGGATTTTGTATCTGGTTTGCCTTTGTCTCCATCAAAGAAGAATTCTGTTTGGGTGATTGTGGATCGCCTGACGAAGTGTGCGCATTTCTTGCCTGTGCATACTACGTTCTCTTTGGATAAGCTGGCAGAGCTGTACATTGCTGAGATTGTAAGGTTGCATGGTGTGCCTAAGTCGGTTGTGTCGGATAGGGATCCGAGGTTCACATCGCGTTTCTGGCAGTGTTTGCATCAAGCTCTGGGTACAAGGTTGCATTTCAGTACATCCTATCATCCTCAGTCGGATGGTCAGTCTGAGCGGGTTATTCAGATTTTGGAGGATATGTTGAGATGCTGCGTGATTGAGTTCCAAGGTTCTTGGGAGAAGCATCTGCCTTTGGTTGAGTTCGCTTATAACAATAGTTATCAGTCAAGTATACAGATGGCAGCTTATGAGGCTCTGTATGGGAGGAAGTGTAGAATTCCTCTGTGTTGGGCCGAAACTGGTCAAAAGTTGGTTTCTATGCCTGCCTTGTTGAAAGGGACCACCGAGAAGGTGAAGCTCATTTGTGAGCGGTTGAAGGCTGCCTCTGATAGGCAGAAGTCTTACGCGGATTTGAAGCGTAAGGAGATATAGTATGCGGTGGGTGTTCGTGTATTCTTGAAGGTTTCGCCTTGGAAGAAGGTGATGAGGTTTGGTCGGAAGGGTAAGTTGAGCCCTCGGTACAATGGACCATATGAGGTGGTTGAGCGTGTGGGTCCTGTTGCGTATCGGTTGAGGTTACCTCAGGAGCTGGAGAAGATTCATGATGTGTTCCATGTTTCTATGCTCCGGAAGTATAGATCTGATCCTTCGCATGTGATGCCTGTGGAGGAGGTGGAATTGAATCCGGATTTGACCTATGATGAGGAACCGGTGAAGGTTCTGGATTCAGATAGTAAGGTTCTTCGTGGCAAGACCATTGAGTTGGTGAAGGTGCTGTGGATGCATCGAGGTGTTGAGGAAGCCACGTGGGAGCGGAAGGAAGACATGCTGAAGCAGTTTCCTTATCTCTTTCCTTCAGGTAAATTTCGAGGACGAAATTTCTTAAGGGGGGGAGAGTTGTAACGCCCCGGTTTTGGGCTTAGGAGTTTTGGGCGTTGACCGGTTGGTCAAAGTGCTGTTCGAATCTTAAGAGGTTAATTAGGAAAGCCTAGTTCGGGTTGCATTAAAAATATGGAAAAATGTTCTAAAATCATCTTTTAATATAATTAGATGAACTGTGAAAACAATTTTGGAAAATGAGTTTTGGAAGGTTGACATTTTGGCTAGTGACCAAAATGTAATTTTCGCAAGTTTGGTGGCTGTTTTATAAAGGGTTGGAACTTTGAATCTTTAAGGAGCTATTAATCCAAAAGTGATTTCTCCAGATTTTTCCTAAGATATTTAGAGTTATAATTCTGATTTTAAAGTGAATCAAAAGGAGGGAAAAACTCATTTGGCATTTTCTCAACTAACTTCCAATTTTCTTTCTCTCTTTTTCTCTCAACCCAAACACTCCATTTCCAGAAAATTGATTCTGATTTTCTCACCTAAATCCCTCCATTCAACTCTCATTTGATTCCAAATCATTGTATCTTCAAAACCTCTTCAATTGCTACAAGTTTCATCAAGGATTTTCATTCCAAAAAGTGGAGAAACACAAGTTTGGAGGTAAGAACGCCCTTCTCCTCTAAACTATCAGTTCTTTACTGAAATTCCTAAGTTTTCAATCCTAAATTGAAGTTTAATTAAAGGTTTTTAAGTGTTGAATTGGATCTTTGCTTATTATGCAAGATTTTGATGATTTTTGGTGATTTTCGTTAGATCTGAGTAACCTGTGATTTAAGAGATGTTTTTGATGTTAAATGATCTCTAAAATGATGTGGAATTGAGTTTTGATTGATGCAATCCCGGATAGGTTGAGTTTCCTAAGTTTAGCTTGTGTTTTAAGGTAGTTTTTGAGGTGATCTTGGTGATCTGATGTTGCTGGAGGTATAAGGATGTTAATAGGTTGTTTTTAGATGTTAATTAATGTTTATGGAAGTGAGGTTTTGCTGGTTTATGGCTGGGCTTTGTTTAGAAGTGGTTTGGATGCATTTTCGGTTGTGTTTGGTGGCCGAAAGTGGAGGTTGGATGAGAGCAGCGAGTTTAGGTGCTTTCAATGAAGCAATTAATGCATGATGATGCATTAATCTTCTGCTTTGATGTGTTGAAACAAGGGAGGCATCTTTGGATCCAAGTTTGGTTGATCCGGAAGCTTGATTTGGTGCTTTGGCTTGAAGCAAAGTGGAAATCGGTGAGTGAGTTTGTGGAAATTGGATTTCAGCTTTTAAAACCAAGGTTTGAAGGTTTTGGGAGCTTAGTTTAAGTCTAAACAACTTGGCTAAGCTCAAGTGTAAGTTTTCGGATTTTCTCTCTAGTGGTGGCCATGATTTTGTTGTGATGCAAAATGATGATTTGCATGTTTTTAATTACTGTTTTGAAAGCATGTTTAGCATGGATTTTGCTGATGATGTAAGCCATATGTTGAAGGTAACTCTAGGTAGGAGTACCTTGCTTTTATACATTGAAATAATGTGGTTTGATGCTTTGAAATGCATGATGGAAATGGCTTGTTTAAATGCTTTAAAACAGTGGATTAAATGATGAAAATGATGTATATTGGCAAGTGATGTTTTGAAAATGTTAAGGTCACTAAGGTGGTTAAAAGTCCTTGAGTGAGCCTTGTTACTTATGAACATCAAGGTGGTTAAAAGTCCTTGGATGGTTCATGTTGCGGACACTAAGGTGGTTAAAAGTCCTTAGGTGATCCTTTCCATGGTGTTTAAAAGTCCATGGGGCCAAGGTGTTTAAAAGTCCTTGGGGCCAAGGTGTTTAAAAGTCCTTGGGGTGATTCAAGCTTTGGACACAAAGGTGGTTAAAAGTCCTTGTGTGGTCCTCATTCATGGTGTTTAAAAGTCCATGGCCAAGGTGTTTAAAAGTCCTTGGGGCCAAGGTGTTTAAAAGTCCTTGGGAAAGTTGTTGAACTTGTTTTAAGAAATGAAATGTATCACTTGAGCCAATATGACATGTTAAGTATGTAAGAAGCACGAGATGCTTGTTTTGATATATGATATGAAGCATGTGATTGCTTGATTTAAAGTATGCTTTTGAGCATGTGCAAGGATTGATTTTAAGCATGATTTATAAATGGTTTTAATTGCATTATTGAATTGTTTTTAATGAGCATTCCTCACTAAGCTTTGGCTTACGCTCTCTTCGTTTTCTTAATTCAATAATGCAGAGCATTAAAGTACCTTGAGGGCAGCAAGAAAGGGCAAGCAATCAAGTTCAAGTAAAGCTCAATGTATGAAGGTTTTATAAGTACTTTTTAGCTTTTGGGCGATTTGGCAATGGGGACCAATGTATATGTTTTGGGAGGTGTTTGGGACTCCCTAAGTATGTTGAATGTTGTTGAGATTGCTGGTTTTTGGATTGGAACCTTATATGCTTGTTTTGGAAGTTTGGTGTTTGAATAGCTAGCTTGTGTAGGAAGCATGCCTATAGAATTGGGGCTTTTTGCATATGATGTTGGTTTGTTGATTTGGTGATTCCTACAAGTCTTAATTATGTTTAATTGCATGCTGGTAAAGTTTGGTGACATTTGGAGCATGTTCGAATGATTTATTGTATGTTTTGGAATGCCATTTTGCTGCAATCTGTGCAGGCGTTTCGGAACAGTGTGCACCGTTTCGGAACGGGTGCCTTGCATGAACCCAGGCGTCCGAAACGGTATGCACCATTTCGAAACGGTTTGGCCTCTGCCGAGCCACGTTCCGGAACCCGTTTCGGAACGGCCCGTGTTTCGGAACAGGGTCTACCTGTTTCGGAACGGTCGACCGTTGGGGGCTGACAGTGGCAGTTATATGTTTTGAATTGTTTGCGTTTTGGTCCTGAATCTTGTATGTTCAATTGCATGAGCTTGGAAAGTCCTTTTGAGCTGAAATTTCACAGAGAAGCATGAAACCTGACTAATTTCAAGATGGTAACTTCAATTTGGGTTAAGTCCTTTTATTTATCAGAAATTACAATTTGGTCCCTAAAGTTGTAATTTGTTCAATTGGGTCCCTGTTTGATCTCTGATGTTTGTGATCTTTTAGTATGTTGTTTGTATGATCACACATAGGTTAAATGTGCATCTAGATAAGATTAAAAATAAAAAAAGGGTCGTTAATCAAGGTTGACTTTCGGGTTGACTTTGGTTTTCCCCGTGTGACTTTCTTAATTCGGGTCAACCGTCTAGGCCGGGTTAAGGGGGTTACATGGTTGGCCAGTGTAATTCTGATTTTGGATCAGGAAGGTTGTGATTATGCTTGTAAGCTGGGAAGTGTTGTCTCATTGATGTTGGAGGACGCATGTGCCTGGTGGACATCTGTGGCGGTGGCATCGCACATCCATGATATTAATTGGGACTTCTTTGTGTCTGCCTTTTATGAAAGGTATCTTGGAGAGAAATTCCCAAGGGTTAAGCAGTGTGAAGGTAGTGCAAATCTGGGGCAAGTGCTGCTTGATCAAGGAGTGGAGGTTCAGCTACCGGTATGTAACCGTTGTGGAAGGCGCCATGTTGGAGGTTGTTGGGGCGCATGTGCTTGTTGGAACTGTGGTTCTAAAGAGCATGTGAAGCGAGTTTGTCCTCATGTGGTGAGGTCAGCCTCAGTGGTAGTCAAAGGGTCTCTGAAGGGTCGTGGGCACGGCCGAGGCAAGGTTTGAAGGTGGTAGGAAGAGCAGAAAGTTGTGAAGAGTTTGGGAAATGAAATATGTTGGAAATGTGGGTCTGCTGGACATACGAGACGTAGTTGTTTGAAGTTGGCTCGGGATAGCCAGGGTTCTTTACCACAAGGAGGTGGTGACCTTAGTGTGTTAGCTGATGCTGCAGTGGTGCGGCTGGAGGATGGTGGTTCTACGAGGAAGAGAGCTCGTCTGTGGAAGCCCCAGGGCAGTGAGGTGTTTTCAGGTAACCTTGTTAAGTAACCTTTGCCTAGTTATCTTAGTTTGGTTTCTGTTGGCTTCCCTTGCGTAGTGAGTATGATCTTGTTGCTAGTATGTTTGGGGTAGTAGTTGTTGTTGTTTTGAAAACAACTTTAGTGTGAAGAGTGTTGTAGTGAGTATATTGTGGATAATGGTTGCTAGAATGATGGAGTTAGACAAGTTGAAAGTGAGGTAGGAGGTTGTTCTTAGACGGACTCTGAGGATGTTATTGGTGGGTGTGAACTGACATACATGCACAGTTAAAATCATCTGTTACATATTATATTATATATGTACTGGTCCATGCATTCATGTGGCATGACATTAGAGGTTTTGCATACATGTACATCAGGCATTGATAGGGCATATTGGTGACCATGCATACGAACGTTCACACTCGCTAATAACTAATCAAGTCTGTTAGTGTTGTGATAGGGTTAGTTTGGATGATGGGTTTTTTTTAGAGGTTGTTTGGTGCTAGGGGAGTGTTAGAAGTAATGGAGGGTATTAAGCGAGCTGTTGGTAATGGTGAGCGCGGTATAGTATGTGGTAGAAGGAAAGTGTTTGCTGCTTAAAGAGTTTAGTGGTTTGGTGGTAAGGAGTACCGGTTGAAGTTAGAATCGGTCAGGTGGTTTGAATAGTTAGTAGAAGAGGTGGTTCCTTGGTGTTAAGTGATGTTGTAGGTTAGTGGATGTGTTTCTAGAGTGCTGAGGTATCTTGGCATTGATGTTGTAGTAGAAGGGTTGTTTATGTAGGTGAGGGTTTGTGGTAACCTTTGGGGAGTTGAGAAGAGGATATGTATGTTTAAGTTGGGCGATGTTCTAGTAAGGCAAGTGTTGTGGTCGAAGCTTGAAGTGGAAAGGTAATGTAAGATCAAAGGCCATTGTTGGTGGGACGGATTCTTGTGAGAAGTGGTTGGTTGGTTGTGAATAAGTAATTTTTTTTAGATCAGTTGGTGGTGTGTGGAATGGTGGGCGAAGTCAAGGTTGGGGTTTGTGACGTGATTATCTGTCGATGAGTGAGCAGTTCTGGTGAGTCGATGGTAAAGATAGCGGTGGATGTGAAGTAAGGACAGCAATACGTTGAGAGGTTGGGTAAGCAGTTGGTGCTTAAGAATTTTTTGCTTGTTGGGAAAATCTTTGAAAGAGGTTGGGAAGTATGCAAGGAGTTTTAGAAGCAGTGAAGGTGGTGGGATTACATAGTGGCTGAATTGGATTGGTTGGTGTCACTGTGTGAACAGGTTTTGGGAGTTGTGTGTTAAGGTGTTGTATGCTGTAAAAGTTTGGGGTTCTTCAGGTTGTTGATGGGGCTATGTGTAGTCCGGAGTTGTGAAGGGTTAAGTTGTGCTTAACTTTGGGTGTTCTGGAATTTGGGAACAGAGTGTGGTGGTGTTGAGTTTGGGTGGAGTTTGTGGAGAGAGTGTTTAGTGGTGGTTAAGTCTCCTGTGTTGCCTTGTGTGTTGCTTTGAGAAGTTTGGTTGTTCTCTTTTCGCCAGTTGAAATTTGGAGGACGAAATTTCCTAAGAGGGGGAGAGTTGTAACGCCCCGGTTTTGGGCTTAGAAGTTTTGGGTTTGGACCGGTTCGGTCAAAGTGCTGTTCGAATATAAAAAAGGTGAAATTAGGAAAGCCTAGTTCGGGTTGCACTAAAAATATGGAAAAATGTTCTAAAATCCTCTTTTATTATATATAAGAGAAAGGTGAAATCAATTTTGCAAAATGAGGTTTGGAAGGGTGACATTTTGGGTTAGTGACCAAAATGTAATTTTTGAAAACTGTGTGACTGTTTTAAAAAGGATTGAAACTTTGAATCTTTAAGGAGCTATTTATCCAATGGGAGTTTCTCCAGATTTTTCTAAAATATTAAAGGTTTAATAAATGGTTTTTAAATAAAAGAAAAGTGGAGGGAAGATATTTTCATTTCTAACTAACTTTTCTCTCAAATCTTCCATTTTCATTTTCTCTCAAACCAAACACATTTCTCCAGATCTTTCCCTCTGATTTTGTCATCTAAATCACTCATTTCAATTCTCTTTTGATCTCTAATCATCTCTTCAACAAAAACCTCACCATTTGCTATTTGGATTTTCAAGATTTTGGTTCCAAAAAGGGAAAAACTCAAGTTTGGAGGTAAGAACGTCCTTCTCCTCTAAACTCTCAGTTCTTTACTGAAATTCCTAAGTTCTCAATCCTTGATTTGTGATTTATTAAAGGTTTTACAATTGAAATCTTGATTTTTGCTTTTAAAATGCAAGATTTGCTTGATTTTGATAAAATTTCGTATGATCTGTTTGGGCAGTGTTTTGAGGTGTCAATTTGATGTTAAATGAATGTTAAATTGATGAGAAATTGAGGTTTAATCAATGCAATCCCGAATAGGTTGAATTTCCTAAGTTTTGCTTGAGATTTTGGTTGTTTTTGGAGTGTTTTTGATGATCTGTTATTGCTGGAGGTATAAGGACATGATTGGGATCATTTTGGATGTTAATTGATGTTTAAAAATGGTTAGAAGTGATGGATCTTGGCTGGGTTAAGTTTTGGAAGTGTTTGGAGGTGTTTTCGGTTGTGTTTTGTAGCCGAAATGTTGGTTTTGTGATGAGCAGCGAGTTTAGTTGTGTTGCTGGTGTTTTTAATGCATAATGATGCATTAATCCTCTGTTATTGTGTGCTTGAAGCAGGGGAGGTTGATCCGTGAGCATTAGAGGTGGTGTGGAAGGTTTCGGATGCTTGGAAGGCTTGTTGGCTAGCCTTGTTTTGTGTATCGGTGAGTGAAGCTGGGTTTTCAGCTTTTGAACCAAGGTTTTGAAGGTTTTGGGAGCTTAGTATAAGTCTAAACAACTTAGCTAAGCTCAAGAGTAAGTAAATGAAATTTCTTACTTGGTTTGTGTATGAATTGGTTTTTAAAGCAATTGTGATTGTTGGATGCAATGCATGTGATTTGCATGTTTTAAATTCTTTTTTGAAAGCATAATTTAGCATGGTTTAATGTTGGTTTTGGAAGCCATGTGTGATGGATGCTCAAGGTAAGAGATTCATGGTTTTGTACATTGGAATTGTGGAATTGATGCATAGTGTTGCATGTTGTTTAAAGGCTTGTTTAATGCTTCAAAAACAGTAGATTGATGATGGTAAATGGTGGTTTTTGCATTATGGTTATGCATGTGAATCATTGGACTAATGTGGTAAGATGGTTATATTGGCAAGTGATGTAAGTGGTTCTTGGTTACTTTGATCGGATATAGTTAGCCGGCTATAGGATTGGGTGCACCGTGAATAAAGTCGCCTTGGATGTGGAGTGGTTAAGAGTGAACCGGTAACTCTATCCAAGTATCCGAACGAGATGGTTAAGGTCATAATGGGGGTTGAGATTCCATTCGAGGACCTTGGGTAAGCAAAGGTAATAATGGTGGTTAAAATTCCATTGATGGACCTTGTGCTTGTTAAGATCACAATGGTGGTGTAAAGTCCATGTGTGGATCTTGTGTAGGGTGTCCCGGATCTCGTTAGTGATGTTATACAACTACCAATCAGTGAATGTTAACGTTATATGGTGATTAAAAGTCAATATATGGGAACCTTGTGAATGTTAAGGTTATATGGTGATTAAAAGTCCATATATGGGGAACCTTGTGAATGTTAAGGTTATATGGTGATTAAAAGTCCATATATGGGAACCTTGTGAATGGTAAGGTCAAATGGTGATTAAAATTCCATTTGTGGACCTTGGATTGGTAGTGTGTATGAAGCGTAGGGACAACGCTTGTGATCCGCGTATCCGATTGGATGTTGAGTCGAAAAGTGGATTTGGTTTATCACTTGGAAGCCAATATGATGTTCTTGATTATAATGAAGCATGAGATGCTTGGAATGATGCATGGTTGCATGAGAAGTGTATAATGTATTAAGAATGCATGTTTACTTGTTAAGTTTGAACAAGTGTTGATTATCTATTGAGAATGATGCATGTGTGCATGAAATCTCTTTAGTGCATTGAAGTCTTGCTAAGACTTGTTTTTAAAGGCATATGATGCAAATGTTGATGATGTGGTTCATATGTGCATTTATTTAATGCATGTGTTGGATTGAATGAGTAAATGGTTTTAAAAGGTTTCTTGCTTGAAATGATAATCAAGTATGAGAAAGGTATGATGTGAAGTGGAAGTGTTTTCCAAGGTTTTGAATTTAACTTTGCATTTGGTGTTTATGCATAGAATGGTTAAATTGATGTTTTTGCAAGTTGTGCTTTGAAAAGGTTTAATTTGCTTGCTAAGCTAAGGGCTGGTTTTCATGTTTGAGCAATGCATGATTTTGAGCTTGTTGTTGAAAAGGGTTTTCAAACATTGCTTTGGTTTATCAAATCGGGTTTGTTTTTAAAAGTGGTTTTATGACCCGCTGCATTGATGGTGTTTTTGTTTTGAGCATTCCTCACTAAGCATTATGTGCTTACGCTCCTTTTTGTTCATCAATGCAGATATTTGAAGTTGGAACAGCGAGAAGCAAGGGATTCAAGGAGGACTCCACTTGAGATGTATGTCTCGGTTAATAGCTATAGTTAATAAAGGCAATGGGGGAAGAACCTCTTATGTTGATGTTTAATGAGTTTGTGAATGTTGGACAAGTTTGGTTTATGTTGATGAATCTTGTGGATAAATGTTGCAACGTTTGAATCTTCTTATGCTTAAGTTGTTATGCTATGCTTTTTGTTTTAAAGCATGAATGATATCGAATGTGTTTAATGAGTTGGTGCACCTAGGGGTGATCATGTATCTAGATTTTGATGCATTTATGTTCCTTACATGTTGAATGTCTTGCTGGTAAAGTTTGGTTGCATTTGGAGCATGTTTGGTAAGTCAATTGTGTGCTTTAGCAGCCATTTCTCTGCATTCTGTGCAGGCCGTATCGGAACGGGAGCTACCGTTTCGGAACGGGTGCCCTGTAGTAGCCCAGGCGTCCGAAACGGAAGACACCGTTCCGAAACGGAAAGGCCTCTGCCAGCCCTCGTTTCGGAACACGTTGCGGAACGGCCCCGCGTTTCGAAACAGGTTCTCCCTGTTTCGGAACACCTGACCGTTGGGGGCTGATATTGGCAGTTATATGTTTTGAAATGTTTGCATTTTGGTCCTGAAACTTGTATGTGCAATTGTATGAGTTTGGGATGTCCGTTTGAGCTGAAATTTGGCAGTGAAGCATGAAACCTGATTAATTATGAGTTGGTAACTTTAATTCGGATTAAGTCCACATAATTATCAGAATTTACAATTTGGTCCCTAAAGTTGTAAATTGTTCAATTGGGTTCATGTTTGATCTCTGATGTTTATGATCTTTGAGCATGTTGTTTGAATGATCATAACTAAGGTTAATGTGCATCTAGACAAGTTTAAAAAGAAAAAAAAGGGTCGTTAATCAAGGTTGACTTTCGGGTTGACTTTGGTTTTCCCCGTGTGACTTTCTTAATTCGGGTCAACCGTCTAGGCCGGGTTAAGGGGGTTACATTTTCGGCTTAGATTTCCAACTCTTTCGCACTTGTCACATGTTTTGCAAAAGTTGTAAGTGTCTTTGAATAAGGTTGGCCAAAAAAATCCGCACTCAAGAATTTTGTGTGTGGTACGTTTATGGCCGAAATGTCCACCACAAACGTAGTAATGACAAAATTCAAGTATGGATTTTACCTCAACGTTACTTACGCATCGTCGGATGATTTTATCCGAGCAATTTTTCCATAAGTATGGATCATCCCAAATATAATACCTAGCTTCTCTTTTAATGCGTTTAATCTCGGATTGGGATAGGTTGTTAGGAAGTTTACCAGTAGCTAGATAATTCGCCAAATCGGCGAACCATGGGAATGATGAGTGTACCTCCATCAATGTTTCGTCCAAAAATTGCTCTCGTAAGGGAGGTTCGACTGGTGATGTAGGCAAACAGCTTAGATGGTCTACTACCAGGTTCTCGCTTCCCTTTTTGTCCTTAATTTTGAGATCGACCTCTTGCAACAAGAGAATCCATCGTAGCAGCCTTGGCTTTGCGTCCTTTTTGTTTATCAGGTATTTTAGCGTTGCATGATCAGAGAAAACAAAAATTTTAGTGCCCAAGAAATAAGAACGAAATTTTTCTAATGTAAAAATCACAGCAAATAACTCATTCTCCATTGTCGAATAATTTCGTTGAGCCGAGTCGAGTGTCCTAGAGGCATAGGCTATCACGTGTGGTCCTTCTATACACCTTTGGCTGAGAACTGCACCTACGCTAAGATCGGATACGTCGCACATAATTTCAAAAGGTAAGTTTCAATCTGGCGGTTGTACGATTGGTGTGGATATAAGCTTTTCCTTTAGCTTATCGAATGAGTCTTTACAAGCTTGGTCTATAACAAAATTCACATCTTTTTGCAACAATCGACAGAGAGGTTGTGCTATTTTGGAGAAGTCCTTTATGAAGCGTTTGTAGAAACATGCATGGCCCAAAAAACTACGAATTCCCTTCACCGAAGTGGGGTATAGGAGTGAGCGAATTACATCGACTTTTGCCTTATCAACGGCTATTCCTTGAGCAGAAACCACATGACCAAGTATTAACCCTTTACTTACCATGAAATGGCATTTTTCATAATTTAGGACTAAGTTAAACTCAATGCATCGATTAAGATCATATTAAAGATTGGATAAACATTGTGAGAATGAATCACCGTAAACGGTAAAATCATCCATAAATACCTCAATTCCTCATTAGATGTGGTCGGAGAAAATGCTTAGCATGCAGCGTTGGAATGTGGTTGGCGCGTTTTTAAAGCCCGAAAGGCATTCTCCTGTATGCGAAAGTTCCGAAAGGACAAGTGCATGTTGTTTTTTCTTGATCTTCGGGTGCCACTAGAACCGGAAAAAAATCCAGAAAATTCGTCAAGATAGCAATAATGTGATTTTCCATCAAGTCGTTCGATCATTTGATCAATAAATAGTAAAGGAAAATGGTCCTTTCGGGTTTGAGAGTTAAGTTTCCTGTAGTCAATACACATTCTCCACCTATTTTGTACTCTTTTCAGAATCATTTCTCCATCGGCATTTTCGACAACTGTGACTCTAGTCTTTTTTGTACGACATGGACCGAACTCAGCCATTTACTATCTGAAATGGCGTAGATTATATCATCGTCGAGTAACTTTTGTATTTCCTCTTTTACAACATCCATCATGGGTGGGTTTAAACGTCACTGCCCTTCTCTTCTTGGTTTCGCGCCTTCCTCCATCTTAATTTTATGCATGCAAGTGGATGGACTTAAGCCTTCGATATCGGCTAATATCTATTCGATTTCTTTTTTGTAAGTGCACAAAATGGCAACTAATTCCCTTTCGTCTTGCTGCGATAACTCACTCGAAATAATGACCGGAAGTGTTTGGTTGTCACCTAAAAATGTGTATTTAAGGTGCGACGGGAGTTGTTTTAACTCCATTTGTGGTGCCTAAAAAATTGAGGGAAGAGGTTTAGATCGAGATGGAGTTAATCACAAATCAAAAATTGAAGAAAGAGTAGAGATGGTTTCGCCTAAGTTTTCGTTGTCGAGATCCACCAATTCCCTACAAAAGTCATAAAACAAATCAGTTTCGATAAAGTCATTAGCTAACGGATCTATAATATCTATGAAATTCAAACCTTCGACCGAATCATGATATTTCATAGCTTTGTACACATCGAATTCAACTACTTCCTCGTAACACTCCATAGTTAAGATACCGTTGCGGACATCGATCGTTTTATGTGTTGTTGATAAGAAGGGTCGGCCAAGCAAGATTTCTGATCCGTTCTTGATGCGATCATTTTCCATGTCAATAATGTAAAAATCCGCAGGAAAAATTAGATCGTTTACATTTACCAACACGTTTTCTAGTACTCCCTCAGGAAATATAACTGATTGATCGGCTAACTGGACTGTCACTCGTGTTTCCTTCAATGGTTCAGTCGAAATTCTATTGTAGACGCTTAATGGCATTACATTAATAGATGCACCTAGATCGCACATCTCCCTCTTTATTCCGACATTTCCGATCTTGCAAGGAATCGTGGACATCCCTTGGTCCTTATCTTTTGGTGGTAAGCATCTTTGAAAAATGGCCGAAATGTTTTCGCTGCGGTTAACTCTTTCATTTCTGGATAATCGTCTACGGTTTGTGCATAAATCCTTCAAAAACTTTGCGTATTTGGGCACCTTTCGAATGACGTCAAGTAGTGGAATGTTGATTTCCACCTTTTTGAATATATCCAATATTTTATTCTCCTCTTCCTTTTTGTCACGTTTAGATAGTCGACCTGGGAAAGGAGGAGTAGGCTCGTAAGTACAAAAATATGGATCAGAAATGATGTTACCTGAGGTTGGAGCAGATTTTTTCTCTTGGTCCTTCGAGGTAGCGCTTTGTTTGTCGTTGTCGAATTTTTTTCCGGGCTCTTTTGGCGATTGTGGTGAAATGACAGTACCACTGCGCAAATTAATCGCACTCACATTTTCCCTCGGGTTGGATTCGGTTTGAGAGGACAATTGTCCTTGAGACTCTAGGCGGCCAATGGTTTAAGCTAGGTGGCTTATTTGTTTGTCAATTTCTTGGAGGTGGGATTGTGCTTGGTTTTGGAATTTCTCTTGTGAGACAGCTAATCTTTCGACAATAGTTTCAAGTGAGGTTTTTTGTGGTGCTGAGTTTGGGAAGGGAGGTTGTTTTAGTTGATAGTTTTGATTCTTATTAGCATAGCTCATGTTTGGGTGATCTCTTCAACCCGTATTGAAGGTGTTTCCGTAGGGATTATATGGTCTTTGTGGAGGTCCTGGGAAATTTATGGCATTGACTGGGCGCCTGACTCATTTTGTAAAAGTGGACATGAATAAGTCGGGTGGTCTGGCATAGTGCATACTCCACATACCCTTGCGACTCTTGATTTACCTGTAACAAAAGAATTGGCGATATCAGTCAATTTGTCTATTTTATTCTCCATAGAAGCGGTACTTACTTCGTGAACCCGTCGGCTAGGTTCACTTAAGTAGCCGAATTGCTGTGAATTGGCAGCCATTGTAGAGATTAGCGTTCTCGCTGCAGTAGGGGTCATGTTGACGATAGCGCCTCCGCTAGCGGCATCTACCATCTTCTTATCCATTAGGAGCATCCCTTCGTAGAGATACTGAATGAGGGTCTGTTCGGATAAGCCATGCTGCGGGCAACTTGCACATAACTTTTTGAACCACTCCTAATAATCGTAGAGAGATTCGTCGCTCCTTTGTTGGATTCCTAAGATGCTTCACCTAAGCTCGCTCACCTTTCCCGCAGGAAAATACCTATCAAGAAAAATACGAGAGAGTTCAGTCCATGTAGTAATTGAATTAGGCGGAAGATAAAATAACTATTCCTTATCCGATCCGGCTAAGGAAAAAGGAAATGCCCGTAGTTTGATTTGGTCCTCCGAGACCCCTTGCGGTTTCATGCTACTGCACACCATATGAAATTCGGCGAGATGTTTATGTGGATTTTCACTAAGGAGACCGTTGAATGTCGAGAGTAGATGAATTAAACCCGTTTTTAGTTGAAAAGGGGTCTCACCATTAGGAAAGGCGATGCAAAGTGGTTGTTGCACAGCAGGGGTTGCGTTTAGTTCTTGAATTGTTTGATCTCTCATAGGTTCTGGTTCTGGTATTGGATCTTCGACTAGTGTAGTTTCAGAAATGGATTCTTGATCAGATTGTTGTCTGCTTTGTTCTCGTTGTTGTTTCTTTTATCTAAATGTTTCACCGTGAGTTCTACGAGCTCTTGCTTCAATCTCCGGGTCAAGGTCAACTAGATTTCTCGGATTGCTCATGGTAATAAAAATCAAACAAAACAATCAGTGATTGCTGAAAAATAAAACTCCCCGGTAACGACGCCAATTTTGACAAGCGTCGTTTTACTCGCCAAAATAAATAAAATAAATAAGCCTCTTCAAATACTAATAGGATAAGGAAACTAAAGTAGAATAGAGGTAGAGGGTCGATCCACAAAGAGTTCTGTTGGAATCACTGACTGAGCCTTGTAGTGATTTAGATCCCAGATGTAGCTAAAACAAATAAATAAAAAAGGGGGTTGGTGTGATTGAAGTGATGAAGATAATAATAAACAAAAAAGTAAATAATGTTAAGAATGAAGAAAAATCACTAATAGGAAAGCAGCCTCGAGCTAGTTTCGTCAATTCATGCGATCATTGAAAATAGATTTTCACCACGAGATTCATGTCGGTTATAGTTGTAAAACCTATGTTTGATTTTGATATAATTAAATCTTTAAGGATCAATTTGAAAAACTTAAAATTGTTTTATAAGTCCCTTAATAATTTTTAAATCACCAACACTTTAAAACTTATTTGAAAAACTCAAACTCAAAATATTTTCTAAGTGTTCCAAGGCCAAACTATTGAAAAACGTCCAGGTGTATCGATACGTATCCATCCGTATCGATACCTTTTTACCAAAGTTGGCCACTGTCGGAACTCGTATCGATACGCTCTTCATCTGTATCGATACGCCTCTACATAAAAGTCTAAAGATTTTGAATGGCGTACCGATACGGCAAACCCTCGTATCGATACGGTTTTAATAAATTTTTAAATCAAGTCGGTTTAAATATTTTGACCGTTGGTGTCAGTTGGTTGGTAACCAAATTTTAAATAGTCGTTGACCCGTATCGATACGCAAAACCCTCGTACCGATACGGAAATCGACAGTGAGTTAAGTTGAGAAAAAGGTATCGATACGGCCATTACCATTTCGATACCCCGTACCGATACGCTTACATGCGTATCGATACCCCTTATTAATTGCACACAGTGGCTCTTTCATTTCTGAGACAGGTATCGATACGGCTCCCCGTGTATCGATACAGACAGCTGCAGAAGTGAATTTATGGTGGTAAGAGAGGGTTCCAACGGCTCCATTTATGTTCCCAACCACCCAAATGGCTAGAAATCAATGAGAAGGTATAAAAGAGACCTCCAAAAGCTCCAGCAACAACTATTGATCCTCAAGAAAACATCTATACATCAAATCCAAGCAATTGTGCAAAAATCCCATATTGTCTAGAAACCCCAATTGTAATTTTCATTCTTATCTTGTTCAATTGGGTTGAGTGCTTGTAATTGGGCTACAATTTGTATTGAGAGATACTCTATTAGCCATCAAATTCTTTGTTACATTGTTGTGAGGATTAGGTTAAATTTTGGGTAGAAAATTTAACCGAAATTGTAAGGGTTGCCTCCTTAGCCTAGAAAAGGGGAAGAGCAATTAGTGGAATTGTTACAAATCCTTAGTGAGGCTAAGGTAGTGGATGTAGAGTTCATTTGGAACTTGAACCACTATAAAATCCCTTGTCAATCTCTTTAATTTCTCATTTCCACCACACCAACTTTAAATTTCCAATTCACCCCCTCTTGGTTCATATCGATCTTTCGATCCACGCAACAATTGGTATCAGAGCCTACCTCTTTGAGGATTAACAACCACAAGAGGAGTTCCTTGGAAGAGTGTGATCATCATATATCATGAGATGGCTTCAACCTCCGGTTCGGGCATGTATGAGTCTCAATCCACTACAAAGCCTCCCTTCTTTAATGGTGATAACTATTCTTTTTGGAAGAATAGAATGCCTCTCTTCATCAAGTCAAATGACTACCTAGTGTGGGATGTCATTGAAGATAGCCCTTATATTCCATTGAAGCAAGATGGTGAAGGCAAGATGGTTTTCAAGAAAAAGATGGAGATGAGTGAAGAAGAAAGGAAAAAGATTCAAGTAAATGACAAAGCTCTCCACATGCTCTTTTGTTCATTCGGTCCGGACATCTATTCTAAGGTTTCATCCATCGAGAGTGCCAAAGAAGTGTGGGACACTCTTGAGACTACCTACGAGGGCACCAACGATGTTAAAGAAACTAAGATTGGAATTCTCAATCTTAGTAATGAGAATTTCAAGATGGAGCCCGATGAGACGGTGTCCAAAATGTTTGATTGGTTCTCCACTATTGTCAATGGGCTCAAGGGTTTTGGAGAAATCATACCGGAAGACAAGCTTGTCCGGAAGCTACTCTATTCACTTCCCGAATCTTGGGATGGGAAGAGAACCACCATCATTGAAGCTAAGAATTTAAAGACTTTAAAGCTTGATGAGCTTGTGGGTTCTCTCCTTACTCATGAGATCATGAAGCAAGGAAGGGAAGAAGAGAAGAAGAAAGAAAAGAAAAGAGTAGAGAAGCTTGAGGTTGAGAAGAAGAAGAAGATGGGAATAGCTCTCAAAGCTTCACAACATGAAGAGAGCTCTTCTAGTGAGGAGGATGAACTAGAAGAATTGGCTATGATAGCCAAACGATTCTCACGTATTATGAGGTCCAACCGGGGAAGAAAAATCCAAAGAAAGATGGACTTCAAAAGCAAGAACAAAGAAGAAGCAAGGGATCCAATCATTTGCTTTGAGTGCAAACAACCCGGCTACATACGCTCGGAGTGCCCTCAACTCAAGAAGAAGGGCTTTGAGAAGAAGAAGAAGCTCAAAGCCAAGCTTGCTACTTGGAGTGATGAGGAGTCATCGGAGGATGACGAACAAGAAGGGGCTAACCTTTGCCTCATGGCACTTGAGGAAGATTCCTCCATGGCAACCTCTAACTCATCTACTTTAGATATTACATATGATGAATTGAATGATGCATATGATGAGTTACAAGAGGTCTATGGTGAATTAGTTGAGAAATATAAAGAGCCGGCCATTAGAAACAAGAAAGTTATTTTGGAACTAAATGAGAAAAATGACTCACTCACTCAAGCTAATTCAAAATTTGAGAAAAAGATATTAGGGTTAAAAGATGAACTAAAATTCTTTCAAGATGAAAATGTTGATCTTAATAATCTTTTGTCTCAATGTAATAGTGAACACCAAAAGGTGTTAAATGAGCTAAATGAGCTCAAAAAGACCTTTAAAAATGTTGGTAGTGTCAAGCATGAAATAGGTGAATCCTCTAGAACAAACCAACCTAAGAAAAGGACTAACTACTACAAACAAGTTAGCTTTCCTAGACATAGTAGAGCTAAAAGAATTAGAAGTGTATGGGTTCCTAAGGAACTTGTAAAATCTAATAATATTATTGCTATGTCATCTTGGATTCCTAAGGGAACCAAGGTTTTGGGAGCTAACACTCATGGACCCAAAATGATTTGGGTACCAAAAACAAAAGCTTAATATCTTTGTTTGTAGGGGGAGCATTGCTACAAGGCCAAAGCACAAAGTCAAAACTCTTGGTACCTTGATGGTGGATGCTCAAGGCATATGACCGGAGACAAGAGTAGATTCATGGAACTAAAGCCAGAAAGTGGAGGAGTAGTGACATTTGGTGACAACTCCAAAGGCCACATTAAAGGTATTGGCTCCATAGGTAATCACTTTACTATTCTCATTGAAAATGTCTTATATGTCGATGGTCTTAAACACAATTTATTGAGCATAAGTCAATTATGTGATAAAGGATTTAATGTTTTATTTGATAAAAATGGATGCAAAATTGTAGACATTAAATCTAATAATATTATGCTCATAGGCCATCGCATGGGGAACATATACATGGTGCATCTAGATGACATTCATACATCTCATGCATGCTTAGTTGCACAAAATGAAAATGATGCATGGTTGTGGCATAGGAAACTAGGACATGCTAGCATAAGTGTTTTAGAAAAACTAGTCTCCCTTAATCTCGTTAGAGGTTTACCCAAGATAAAATTTTCAAATGATAAAATTTGTGATGCATGCTCAAAGGGTAAACAACATAGGCCATCGCATAGGGAACATATACATGTTTCTACTAGTAGATGTTTACAACTTATCCATATGGATTTATTTGGGCCAATTAGGACTATGAGCTTGGGTGGTAAGTCTTATGCTTTTGTTCTTGTTGATGATTTTTCTAGATTCACTTGGGTTCTATTTTTAAGTACTAAAGATGAGGCTTTGGAAAAATTCATCATATTTTCAAAACTAACCCAAAATGATCTTGAACTTAAAATTTCACATATTAGAAGTGATCATGGAACCGAGTTTCAAAATTTAGGGTTTGAAGATTTTTTAAATGAAAATGGTATTAGCCATAATTTTTCGGCTCCTCGAACTCCTCAACAAAATGGGGTAGTTGAGAGGAAAAATAGAACATTGCAAGAAATGGCTAGAACTATACTTTGTGAAAACAATTTACCTAAATATTTTTGGGCGGAAGCCACAAACACCGCTTGCTATATTGTAAATCGAGTAATGATTAGGCCAATTTTAAAGAAAACACCTTATGAGATTTTAAAATCTAAAAAGCTTAACATTAGCTATTTTCACCCTTTTGGTTGCAAGTGTTTTGTTTTAAATAATGGAAAAGATAACTTAGGTAAATTTGATGTAAAAAGTGATGAAGCTATTTTCATAGGTTACTCTTTAACCTCTAAAGCCTATCGAGTATTTAACAAAAGAACTTTAGTAGTAGAAGAATCTATTCATGTTGTATTCGATGATAACCTCCTTGCTAGGAAGGATTCTTGTGATGATGATGATGTAGGAATCATAAATGCCTTTGATGGAGGACAAACTTCAAAGGAGGATGAGATTCCAACAAAAGAAGAGGACACACAAGATCCACCTCTTGAAGCCTTGAAGGACTTGGCTCTTGATGAAAAGGAAGTGAGCTACCCAAGGGAGTTGAACTATGTCAAAGATGGTGAAATCTTGTGTGATCCATCCAAGGGGGTAATCACTCGATCTTCTCTTAGATAAATGAATCATGTTGCATTTATCTCATGCATAAAGCCTAAGAATATTAAAGAAGCATTGAAAGATGACTTTTGGATTATGGCTATGCAAGAAGAGTTAAATCAATTTGAGAGAAGTAACGTTTGGACATTAGTAGATAGGCCTAGTAATCAATCTACAATAGGAACTAAATGGGTCTTTAGGAACAAGCTAGATGAGAGTGGTAACATTGTAAGAAATAAAGCTAGACTAGTAGCACAAGGTTACACTAAAGAAGATGGAATAGATTTTGATGAAACTTATGCACCCGTGGCTATAATGGAAGCCATTAGGATGTTGCTTGCATATGCATGTTATCATAATTTCAAGCTTTTTCAAATGGATGTTAAAAGCGCATTTTTAAATGGTTTTATAAATGAAGAAGTGTATGTGGAACAACCACCGGGTTTTGAAGACTCAAAATTTCCAAATCATGTTTTCAAACTCACCAAAGCTCTTTATGGTTTAAAACAAGCTCCTACAGCTTGGTATGAAAGACTTTCAAACTTTTTATTTGAAAAAGGTAAGGTGGACACTACACTTTTTATAAAAATGTATAAAAATAAAAACTTAGTAGTTCAAATTTATGTTGATGATATTATTTTTTGTTCTACTAATGAATGTTATTGTCAAGGGTTTGCTAAGTTAATGCAAGGTGAATTTGAGATAAGCATGATGGGGGAGCTCGCATTCTTTTTGGGACTCCAAATCAAGCAAAAGAATGATGGCACCTTCATCAATCAAGCAAAGCACATAAAGGATATGCTCAAGAAGTTTGGCTTGGAGAATGCAAAGCCTCAAGCCACACCTATGAGCTCATCTACAAAGCTTGACAAAGATGAAGGAGGTAAGTGTGTTGACTCTAAGCTTTACCGTTCTATGATTGGATCATTGCTTTACCTTACCGCAAGTAGACTGGTTTTCTTGTTTAGTGTTTGCTTGTGTGCTAGGTTTCAAGCTAGTCCTAGAGAGTCTCACCTTATAGTCGTTAAGAGAATCTTTAGGTACCTTAGGGATACTCCTTGTTTAGGTCTTTGGTACCCTAGAGACTCTACCTTCAACCTTCATGCTTATTCGGATGCGGATTATGGGGGTTGCAAAATCGATAGGAAAAGTACTTCGGGAACTTGTCAATTCCTAGGTCGTATGCTCATATCTTGGTTCTCTAAGAAACAAAATAGTGTAGCCTTATCTACCACCGAAGCCGAGTACATATCCTTAGGGAGTTGTTGTGCTCAAGTTCTTTGGATGAAGCAACAACTCTTAGATTATGGAATTAAAGTTGAAACCATACCCCTAAAATGTGACAACACTAGTGCAATATGTTTAACAAAAAATCCCATCCAACACTCAAGAACCAAACACATAGAAATAAGGCATCATTTCATTAGAGATCATGTCCTTAAAGAAGATGTGGTTATAGAGTATGTAGACACCTTAAATCAATTAGCGGACATATTTACAAAACCTTTAGACAAAGAGCGTGTTTGGTCCCTTAGGAGAGAGTTAGGTCTAGCTAGCCTATCTTGACCTTTTAGGACCTCTTTTGTGCTTACATTTGCTTGATCTTGTGAAATGCCATGTTTATGTGTTTAGACTCCTAATTCCATCCATGCCTATAGTTAGGGGGAGTATGCTTCTATTAAAATATGCTTAGAACTGTTCATTCATCATTTGCATACTTTTAGAAGATGTTAAATTTGAGCCTATGGTTGTTCTTAGAACTAAATATGCATTTCTGGGCATAAGCTATCGATACGGATCTACGTGTATCGATACGCGTTCTTCATTCAGTTTCCCAGAATTTATTTTGCTTAAACGGGTATCGATACGATTAAACATGTATCGATACGGGTCGTTTCGATACGGATCTCATCCGTTTCGATACGACTCTCCAACGGGCATTTTTGTGGAAATGACGATTCTACCCCCGTATCGATACACCTTCAGGCGTATCGATACTCGATTGCGCAGACAGCTTTAAATTTGGCTTTTAATGCGTTCAACTTTTACCAAAATTAAAACTCTTCAAAACCTAAAAAACCTAGACGTTTTTGCCTATAAAAGGGCTCTTCCTCCCTCATATTTTCACACCACAACTCAAAATCTAAAAGAGTTTTTGAATCAAGCAAGGCTTTAAGCTCTCTCTCATCACAATTGTGCTAGACTTTTTCTTCAATCTCCCAAGTTTCTATCAAGGTAAAATTTCTTTCTTTTCTTTTAATTTCTTCTGTTTTGTTTTTGATTCATTCTTTTTAATCAAAACTTTTGTTCTTCAAAATTTATTTTTCTTCAAATTTTTTTCTTTTCAATTTTTTTTTACCTTGGTTCTTAACCAAAATTGAAGAAATCTTTATGCATGGTTTCTCTTTTAGATCATGGCACCAAAGGAATCGAGGAAGCGATCAAGGGTTTCTCAAACCGGTGAATCATCCACTCTTGGAGCGATTGCACGTCCGAACTACACTTCCATCTATGAACAATCCTTTGAAGGTCCCACGGGTCTAGCTTATTTTTGTCAATTTGAGAATTATAAGATCCGTGCGGAAAGGGTAATATCCATTCCTTTTCTCAACTCGGAGCGTTTTAAGTTTGAATATCTTCTTTTGTTTCGACGTTGGAATTTCATGGATTTCATATCTATTCCCGGTTTTTATTATCGTCTTTTGGTTTTGATTTTCTACACTAATGCCAACTGTATTACTCGCAATGGGGAAGTTGTTGCCATTAGCTCTTATCTCATGGGCAAGAAAATCATCCTTGATGTCAAATCCATTTGTGAAGTTTTTAAATTAGAGGATGAAGACCTTGAAGATGGGAATGCTTTGAAGCATGTTCTTAGTGGCTCTGTCACCGCCCTAAATGCTCAAGACCGGATCCTCCATTTGATGGTGTCTTGGTGGTTTCGTCCCCCCAGAGGAAAACATTCTACCATCCGTCAAGTGGATGATTTTTGGATCCGTTGCTTCTGTGAGTGAAAGCGTCCTAACCTTGCCCGAATCATGTTCTCGGAGATCGTCTACCTTGTGCAAAATCGTCACACAACTCTCGTCACCTCCTTTACATATGGTACGGCCTTAAGTTATTTCTTTGTTAAAAAGGATATTGTGCTCTTTTGACTACCCAACTGCCCTCACCGTTCCCATTGATGAGCGATTTCTTGCACATGCAAAGTTCCAATATTTTAATGGTGAATGGGTACGTCTTGCTGAGCTATCACCCGAGGCCGCCACCGTATTTGAAGAACCTCAAGCTCCTCAAGCTCCACAACCCTTCATGGATGCTCTCATGTCATATCTCAATGAGCAATTTACCGGGTTACGCACGAACATGGGAAATCGTCTAACCGCCCTTGAAACGACTTTTGATACAAGGATGACGAGCATGGAGAATCGCCTCACATCTCATGAAAGCGGTCACAATTCTTTGAATATTTCCATCTCCGCTTTCCATGATGAGTGGCGCAATAGCATGAGGGATAATGAGCCAATGGGAGTTGATGATGAAGATGATGAAGACGACGAAGACGATGCCTAGACGTTTCTTCTTGCATCTCATGCATATCATTTAGGATTTTCTATTTTATGCATCTTTGATTTATGTTCTTAGGACTAAGTTTGCTTTATGTTTAAACCTATGCTTTGATTTTCTGCTTTTGTTTGGATTTTAAGTTTGATGCTATGATCAATAATATTAATGTTGCTTATTTATACCTTTGCCTATGTTTATGCACTTATCTATTGTCTCAATATTTTTGATCTAACATAAAGGGGGAGAGAAACTAGCTCACAACACTTTCAAAAATTTTGAATTCAACTCAAAAGTTATCAAGCTTATATTAAGGGGGAGTTAACTTTACAAAGTTTTTCAAAGTGTCAAAAATTTTAAGTTTTAATTTTGTTATATCAAAAAGGGGGAGAATGTAAAATCTTTAAGGATCAATTTGAAAAACTAAAAATTGTTTTAAAAGTCCCTTAATAAGTTTTAAATCACCAACACTTTAAAACTGATTTGAAAAACTCAAACTCAAAATATTTTCTAAGTGTTCCAAGGCCAAACTATTGAAAAACGTCCAAGTGTATCGATACGCATCCATCCGTATCGATACCTTTTTACCAAAGTTGGCCACTATCGGAACCCGTATCGATACGATCTTCATCTATATCGATACGCCCTTGCGTAAAAGTCTAAAGAGTTTGAATGGCGTACCGATACGGCAAACCCTCGTATCGATACGGTTTTAATAAATTTTTAAATCAAGTCAGTTTAAATATTTTGACCGTTGGTGTCAGTTGGTTGGTAACCAAATTTTAAATAGTCGTTGACCCGTATCGATACGCAAAACCCTCGTACCGATACGGAAATCGACAGTGAGTTATGTTGAGAAAAAGGTATCGATACGGCCTTTACCGTTTCGATACCCCATACCGATACGCTTACGTGCGTATCGATACCCCTTATTAATTGCACACAACGGTTCTTTCTTGTAACGCCCCGGTTTTGGGCTTAGGAGTTTTGGGCGTTGACCGGTTGGTCAAAGTGCTGTTCGAATCTTAAGAGGTTAAATTAGGAAAGCCTAGTTCGGGTTGCATTAAAAATATGGAAAAATGTTCTAAAATCATCTTTTAATATAATTAGATGAACTGTGAAAACAATTTTGGAAAATGAGTTTTGGAAGGTTGACATTTTGGCTAGTGACCAAAATGTAATTTTCGCAAGTTTGGTGGCTGTTTTATAAAGGGTTGAAACTTTGAATCTTTAAGGAGCTATTAATCCAAAAGTGTTTTCTCCAGATTTTTCTAAGATATTTTGAGTTATAATCTGATTTTAAAACATATTAGAAGTGGAGGGAAAAGCTCATTTGGTATTTTCTCAACTAACTTCCAATTTTCTTTCTCTCTTTTTCTCTCAACCCAAACACTCCATTTCCAGAGATTTGTTTCTGATTTTCTCACCTAAATCCCTCCATTCAACTCTCATTTGATTCCAAATCATTGTATCTTCAAAACCTCTTCAATTGCTACAAGTTTCATCAAGGGTTTTCATTCCAAAAAGTGGAGAAACACGAGTTTGGAGGTAAGAACGCCCTTCTCCTCTAAACTATCAGTTCTTTACTGAAATTCCTAAGTTTTCAATCCTAAATTGAAGTTTAGTTAAAGGTTTTTAAGTGTTGAATTGGATCTTGGCTTATTATGCAAGATTTTGATGATTTTTGGTGATTTTCGTTAGATCTGAGTAATCTGTGATTTAAGAGGTGTTTTTGATGTTAAATGATCTCTAAAATGATGTGGAATTGAGTTTTGATTGATGCAATCCCGGATAGGTTGAGTTTCCTAAGTTTAGCTTGTGTTTTAAGGTAGTTTTTGAGGTGATCTTGGTGATCTGGTGTTGCTGGAGGTATAAGGATGTTAATTGGTTGTTTTTAGATGTTAATTGATGTTTATGGAAGTGAGGTTTTGCTGGTTTATGGCTGGGCTTTGTTTAGAAGTGGTTTGGATGCATTTTCGGTTGTGTTTGGTGGCCGAAAATGGAGGTTGGATGAGAGCAGCGAGTTTAGGTGCTTTCATTGAAGCAATTAATGCATGATGATGCATTAATCCTCTGCTTTGATGTGTTGAAACAGGGGAGGCATCTTTGGATCCAAGATTGGTTGATCCGGAAGCTTGATTTGGTGCTTTGGCTTGAAGCAAAGTGGAAATCGGTGAGTGAGTTTGTGGAAAGTGGATTTCAGCTTTTAAAACCAAGGTTTGAAGGTTTTGGGAGCTTAGTTTAAGTCTAAACAACTTTGCTAAGCTCAAGTGTAAGTTTTCGGATTTTCTCTCTAGTGGTGGCCATGATTTTGTTGTGATGCAAAATGATGATTTGCATGTTTTTAATTACTGTTTGAAAGCATGTTTTAGCATGGATTTTGCTGATGATGTAAGCCATATGTTGAAGGTAACTCTAGGTAGGAGTACCTTGCTTTTATACATTGAAATAATGTGGTTTGATGCTTTGAAATGCATGATGAAAATGGCTTGTTTTAATGCTTTAAAACAGTGGATTAAATGATGAAAATGATGTATATTGGCAAGTGATGTTTTGAAAATGTTAAGGTCACTAAGGTGGTTAGAAGTCCTTGAGTGAGCCTTGTTACTTATGAACATCAAGGTGGTTAAAAGTCCTTGGATGGTTCATGTTGCGGACACTAAGGTGGTTAAAAGTCCTTAGGTGATCCTTTCCATGGTGTTTAAAAGTCCATGGGGCCAAGGTGTTTAAAAGTCCTTGGGCCAAGGTGTTTAAAAATCCTTGGGGTGAATCAAGCATTGGACACAAAGGTGGTTAAAAGTCCTTGTGTGGTCCTCATTCATGGTGTTTAAAAGTCCATGGCCAAGGTGTTTAAAAGTTCTTGGGGCCAAGGTGTTTAAAAGTCCTTGGGAAGTTGATGAACTTGTTTTAAGAAATGAAATGTATCACTTGAGCCAATATGACATGTTAAGTATGTAAGAAGCATGAGATGCTTGTTTTGATATATGATATGAAGCATGAGATTGCTTGATTTAAAGTATGCCTTGAGCATGTGCAAAGATTGATTTTAAGCATGATTTATAAATGGTTTTAATTGCATTATTGAATTGTTTTAATGAGCATTCCTCACTAAGCTTTGGCTTACGCTCTCTTCGTTTTCTTAATTCAATAATGCAGAGCATTAAGGTACCTTGAGGGGCAGCAAGAAAGGGCAAGCAATCAAGTTCAAGTAAAGCTCAATGTATGAAGGTTTTATAAGTACTTTTTAGCTTTTGGGTGATTTGGCAATGGGGGACCAATGTATATGTTTTGGGAGGTGTTTGGGACTCCCTAAGTATGTTGAATGTTGTTGAGAGTGCTAGTTTTTGATTTGGAACCTTATATGCTTGTTTTGGAAGTTTGGTGTTTGAATAGCTAGCTTGTGTAGGAAGCATGCCTATAGAATTGGGGCTTTTTGCATATGATGTTGGTTTGTTGATTTGATGATGCCTACAAGTCTTAAATATGTTTAATTGCATGCTGGTAAAGTTTGGTAGCATTTAAAGCATGTTTGAATGATTTATTGCATGTTTTGGAATGCCAATTTGCTGCAATCTGTACAGGCGTTTCGGAACAGTGTGCACCGTTTCGGAACGGGTGCCTTGCATGAACCCAGGCGTCCGAAACGGTATGCACCGTTTCGAAACGGTTTGGCCTCTGCGGAGCCACATTCCGGAACTCGTTACGGAACGGCCCGTGTTTCGGAACGGGGTCGATCGGTTTCGGAACGGTCGACCGTTGGGGGGCTGACATTGGTAGTTATATGTTTTGAATTGTTTGCGTTTTGGTTCTGAATCTTGTATGTGCAATTGCATGAGCTTGGAAAGTCCTTTTGAGCTGAAATTTCACAGAGAAGCATGAAACCTGACTAATTCCAAGATGGTAACTTCAATTTGGTTTAAGTCCTAATATTTATCAGAAATTACAATTTGGTCCCTAAAGTTGTAATTTGTTCAATTGGGTCCCTGTTTAATCTCTGATGTTTGTGATCTTTTAGTATGTTGTTCGTATGATCACACATAGGTTAAATGTGCATCTAGATAAGATTAAAAAGAAGAAAAAAAGGGTCGTTAATCAAGGTTGACTTTCGGGTTGACTTTGGTTTTCCCCGTGTGACTTTCTTAATTCGGGTCAACCGTCTAGGCCGGGTTAAGGGGGTTACATTTGGTGGTTTCAGAGCTGAGTTATTGAGTAATTGGGAATGAATGTATGCATGATTGAAGTATGTATGCTTTGTATGCTTGTTGTTTGAAAGCATGTTCAGTGGTTTGAGATGTTGATGCAATTGAGTTGTATGCTTTGATATTGCATGTTGAGGGTACCCATTGCCAAACAAAAGCTAATGAAATGATGTTGATTTTGAATGAAATTGAGCTTGAATACTTGGATTGCTTACCTTGCTGGGCCTGACTTGTTTTATTTGCATTGTTGTTGCATGGTAAAAAGTATGGCATCACGTAGAGAGTTAAGAGGTAGTGTGCGAGCTACGGCTCCCAATGAGAACGAGAATGAAGAGCACACGGGTAGTGCTGTGATACCCCCTCCTCCGCCTGGTGGTGGTGCTGGAGGTGAGCGAGCTGAAGCTACAGCTGGTGCTGGAGCTGCTGGACCAGAGGTTGGTCAGGGGCAAGCGATGCCTGATATGTCTATGCCGGTACAAGCTATTGCGGGTGCTTTTCGAGCAGCAGTAGCTGGAGCTCAAGGAGCTGGGCATCAGGGAGATGCTGGAGTCAGATTGCCTTTGGAGCGTCTGCGCAGTCTTGGAGGGACTGAGTTTAGAGGTTTATCAGCTGAGAGTTCTGAGGCTTGGCTAGAGAGTACCAAGCGTATCTTGGGTCAGATGAGCTGCACGGATGTGCAAAAGTTGGGCTGCGTTGTGTCCTTGCTGCAGGACGATGCTTATACGTGGTGGACGACCACCATAGCTGGGATGGCTGAAGCTGATGTTACCTGGACATTCTTTCAGAATGTGTTCAAGAGGAGATATCTGGGAGTGAGATATCTGGATGAGAAAAAGCGTGAATTCATGTCTCTTACCCAAGGGAGCATGAGTGTGGCTGAGTATGAAGTGCAGTTTGTGAAACTCAGTCAGTATGCACCGGAGCTGATACCTGATGAACGGGCGAGGTGCGAGAGGTTTCGTTATGGTCTTGTGACAGATGTTAAGATGTATGTGCTGGCCACTGAATATGATGATTTTGATGTTTTGGTGGGCCGAGCCAAGGACATAGAGATGAACTTGGGTTTGTCTGCGAGAGGTGCTGGAGCAAGTGCTGGGAAGAGATCAGCTGAGTTTAGTTCCGGAGGTGGACGGAACAAGAGGGGACGCGATCAGAAGTATCAGTCCTCAGCCAAGAGAGGTGGCGGTGCACCTGCTAGAGGTGGCTTTGCTAGAGCTGAGCCTAGTGCTTGCTGGATTTGTGGTTCTCGTGGTCACATGAAACGTGACTGTCCTCGAGCTGTGAGGGAGGTGCAAGCTCCTGTTGTGGCAGCTGGTAATGCTGGGAATGGATGCTGGAATTGTGGTTCTGCTGACCACTTGAGGCGTGATTGTCCGAGGTTGGCTGGTGGCCAAGAGCGTGCTCCTGTTGTTGCAGCACAGCAGAGAGGTCGTGGGCGCGGCCGTGGTAATTTCCAGAGGCGTGAGGAAGGTGGCCGAGGAGTAGCTCATGTTGTGGCTATTCAGCCTGAGGGTGGAGGCCAAGCGATGGTGTATGCTCAGCGCGAGGGAAGGAATGATGCTGATGTGATTGCAGGTGCCTTTACTTTGCAATCCTTGTCATTGCTATCTTTGATTGATTCTGGATCTACTCATTCATACATTTTGCGTGAGCATGCTGAATTGCTTGGTTTGCCTGTTGAGTCTTTGGATGTTGGTGTACGTGTCACTAGTTCTTTTGGTGAAACTGTTGTGACTCGAAAGCTTTATAGAAGGTGTCCTTTGGTTGTTCAAGAGCATGTCTTTCATGTTGATCTTATGGAGTTGCCCTTTTATGGTTTTGATGTGATCCTTGGTATGGATTGGCTTGCTGAGCATCGTGATGTTGTGGATTGTGAAAATAAGCGGGTTTCGCTTAAGCTTGCGGATGATTATGAAGTTGTTGTGGTTGGCGAGAATGTGAAGTTTCTTGCCAATGTTGTGTCTACCTTGGAGGCGAGCAGGATGCTGAGGCAAGGGTGCGAAGCTTATCTTGCTTTTGTGATGAATCCTAGCTCTAAGGAGTTGAGGGTGCAAGATATCCGCGTGGTGAAGGAGTTTCCTGGTGTTTTTCCTGAAGAGTTGCCTGGTTTACCTCCTAATCGTGAGGTGGAGTTTGGAATTGAGCTGTATGAGAATACAACTCCTGTGTCCATTACTCCCTATAGAATGGCACCTAAGGAGCTGAAGGAGCTGAAGACGCAGTTGCAAGAGCTGCTTGATCGTGGTTTCATCCGGCCGAGTGTGTCACCTTGGGGAGCACCGGTCTTGTTTGTGAAGAATAAATATGGCACTATGAGGATGTGCATTGATTACCGTCAGCTGAACAAGTTGACTATCAAGAATCGGTATCCTTTATCGAGAATTGATGATCTCTTTGATCAATTTCGGGGAGCTGTTGTGTTCTCTAAGATTGACTTGAGGTCAGGGTATTATCAGTTGAAGGTGAAGGATGTGGATGTGCCTAAGACAGCTTTCAGGACAAGGTATGGGCATTATGAGTTCCTTGTGATGCCGTTTGGTTTGACAAATGCTCCTGCTGCTTTCATGGACATGATGAATCGTGTGTTTCATGAGTACCTGGACAAGTTCGTTGTGGTGTTCATTGATGATATCCTCGTGTACTCGCGTACTGAGGAGGAGCACGAAGAGCATTTGAGGGTTGTTTTGCAAGCTTTGTTGGAAAATCAGCTTTATGCTAAGCTGAGCAAGTGTGAGTTTTGGCTTAAGGAGGTGGTGCTTCTTGGTCATGTTGTCTCAGCTGAGGGGATTCGTGTTGATCCTCAGAAGATTGAGGCGGTGATGAGCTGGAAAGTTCCTAAGTCTGTTCATGAGGTCCGTAGTTTCCTTGGTTTGGCGGGATACTACCGGAGGTTTGTGGATGGTTTTTCCAAGATTGCTGCTCCTTTGACGAAGCTGTTGCAAAAGGATGTTAAGTATGAGTGGACAGAAGCGAGGCAGCAAGCTTTTGAGAAGCTGAAGTTAGCTTTGACGCAAGCTCCTATCTTGATTCAGCCTGAATCAGGGAAAGAGTTTGTGGTCTATAGTGATGCGTCCTATGTTGGGTTGGGATGTGTGCTGATGCAAGAGGGTAAGGTTGTAGCTTATGCGTCGCGGCAGTTGAAGGTGCATGAGCGCAATTATCCTAAGCATGATATTGAGCTGGCTGCAGTGGTTTTTGCTCTGAAGATCTGGAGACATTATCTGTATGGTGAGAAGTGTACTGTGTACACGGATCACAAGAGTTTGAGGTATCTGATGTCTCAGAAGGAGTTAAATCTTAGGCAGCGTCGTTGGTTGGAGTTGCTCAAGGATTATGATCTGACGATTGAGTATCATCCTGGAAAGGCCAATGTTGTTGCGGATGCTTTGAGTAGGAAGGTAGCTGTTGAGCTGAGGGCGATGTTTGCTAGCTTGAGCATATCGCGAGATGGTGGTCTTGTTGCTGAGTTGCAAGTGAAACCATCTTTGGTTCAGTTGATCAAGGAAAAGCAGTTGTTGGATGATTCCTTGGTGTCTCATGTTCGAGATATCGCGGAGGGTAGGCCTTCGGGTTTCTGCTTTAATGAGGATGGTGTGTTGTGTTTTGGTAGTCGGATAGTAGTGCCTGCTGATGCTGAGTTGAGGCGTGCTATTCTGACTAAAGGTCATAGTAGTCCTTTTGCTATGCACCCTGGTAGTACTAAGATGTACCGTGATCTTCGTGATGAGTACTATTGGGTGGGTTTGAAGAAGGATGTCGCTGAGTTTGTGAGCAAGTGTTTGGTGTGTCAGCGAGTTAAGGCTGAACATCAGTTTCCTTCTGGTTTGTTGCAACCGTTGAAAATCCCTGAATGGAAGTGGGAGAGGGTTACCATGGATTTTGTATCTGGTTTACCTTTGTCTCCATCAAAGAAGAATTCTGTTTGGGTGATTGTGGATCGCCTAACGAAGTGTGCGCATTTCTTGCCTGTGCATACTACGTTCTCTTTGGATAAGCTGGCAGAGCTGTACATTGCTGAGATTGTGAGGCTGCATGGTGTGCCTAAGCCGATTGTGTCGGATAGGGATCCGAGGTTCACATCGCGTTTCTGGCAGTGTTTGCATCAAGATCTGGGTACGAGGTTGCATTTCAGTACATCCTATCATCCTCAGTCGGATGGTCAGTCTGAGCGGGTTATTCAGATTTTAGAGGATATGTTGAGATGCTGCGTGATTGAGTTTCAAGGTTCTTGGGAGAAGCATCTGCCTTTGGTTGAGTTCGCTTATAACAATAGTTATCAGTCGAGTATACAGATGGCACCTTATGAGGCTCTGTATGGGAGGAAGTGTAGGACTCCTCTGTGTTGGGCTGAAACTGGTCAAAAGTTGGTTTCTATGCCTGCCTTGTTGAAAGGGACCACCGAGAAGGTGAAGCTCATTTGTGAGCGGTTGAAGACTGCCTCTGATCGGCAGAAGTCTTACGCGGATTTGAAGCGTAAGGAGATAGAGTATGCGGTGGGTGACCGTGTGTTCTTGAAGGTTTTGCCTTGGAAGAAGGTGATGAGGTTTGGTCGGAAGGGTAAGTTGAGCCCTCGGCACATTGGACCATATGAGGTGGTTGAGCGTGTGGGTCCTGTTGCGTATCGGTTGAGGTTACCTCAGGAGTTGGAGAAGATTCATGATGTGTTCCATGTTTCTATGCTCCGGAAGTATAGATCTGATCCTTCGCATGTGATGCCTGTGGAGGAGGTGGAATTGAATCCGGATTTGACCTATGATGAGGAACCGGTGAAGGTTCTGGATTCGGATAGTAAGGTTCTTCGTGGCAAGACCATTGAGTTGGTGAAGGTGCTCTGGAAGCATCGAGGTGTTGAGGAAGCCACGTGGGAGCGGAAGGAAGACATGCTGAAGCAGTTTCCTTATCTCTTTCCTTCAGGTAAATTTCGAGGATGAAATTTCTTAAGGGGGGGGGAGAGTTGTAACGCCCCGGTTTTGGGCTTAGGAGTTTTGGGCGTTGACCGGTTGGTCAAAGTGCTGTTCGAATCTTAAGAGGTTAAATTAGGAAAGCCTAGTTCGGGTTGCATTAAAAATATGGAAAAATGTTCTAAAATCATCTTTTAATATAATTAGATGAACTGTGAAAACAATTTTGGAAAATGAGTTTTGGAAGGTTGACATTTTGGCTAGTGACCAAAATGTAATTTTCGCAAGTTTGGTGGCTGTTTTATAAAGGGTTGAAACTTTGAATCTTTAAGGGGCTATTAATCCAAAAGTGTTTTCTCCAGATTTTTCTAAGATATTTTGAGTTATAATCTGATTTTAAAACATATTAGAAGTGGAGGGAAAAGCTCATTTGGTATTTTCTCAACTAACTTCCAATTTTCTTTCTCTCTTTTTCTCTCAACCCAAACACTCCATTTCCAGAGATTTGTTTCTGATTTTCTCACCCAAATCCCTCCATTCAACTCTCATTTGATTCCAAATCATTGTATCTTCAAAACCTCTTCAATTGCTACAAGTTTCATCAAGGGTTTTCATTCCAAAAAGTGGAGAAACACAAGTTTGGAGGTAAGAACGCCCTTCTCCTCTAAACTATCAGTTCTTTACTGAAATTCCTAAGTTTTCAATCCTAAATTGAAGTTTAATTAAAGGTTTTTAAGTGTTGAATTGGATCTTGGCTTATTATGCAAGATTTTGATGATTTTTGGTGATTTTCGTTAGATCTAAGTAATCTGTGATTTAAGAGGTGTTTTTGATGTTAAATGATCTCTAAAATGATGTGGAATTGAGTTTTGATTGATGCAATCCCGGATAGGTTGAGTTTCCTAAGTTTAGCTTGTGTTTTAAGGTAGTTTTTGAGGTGATCTTGGTGATCTGATGTTGCTGGAGGTATAAGGATGTTAATTGGTTGTTTTTAGATGTTAATTGATGTTTATGGAAGTGAGGTTTTGCTGGTTTATTGCTGGGCTTTGTTTAGAAGTGGTTTGGATGCATTTTCGGTTGTGTTTGGTGGCCGAAAATGGAGGTTGGATGAGAGCAACGAGTTTAGGTGCTTTCATTGAAGCAATTAATGCATGATGATGCATTAATCCTCTGCTTTGATGTGTTGAAACAGGGGAGGCATCTTTGGATCCAAGATTGGTTGATCCGGAAGCTTGATTTGGTGCTTTGGCTTGAAGCAAAGTGGAAATCGGTGAGTGAGTTTGTGGAAAGTGGATTTCAGCTTTTAAAACCAAGGTTTGAAGGTTTTGGGAGCTTAGTTTAAGACTAAACAACTTTGCTAAGCTCAAGTGTAAGTTTTCGGATTTTCTCTCTAGTGGTGGCCATGATTTTGTTGTGATGCAAAATGATGATTTGCATGTTTTTAATTACTGTTTGAAAGCATGTTTTAGCATGGATTTTGCTGATGATGTAAGCCATATGTTGAAGGTAACTCTAGGTAGGAGTACCTTGCTTTTATACATTGAAATAATGTGGTTTGATGCTTTGAAATGCATGGTGAAAATGGCTTGTTTTAATGCTTTAAAACAGTGGATTAAATGATGAAAATGATGTATATTGGCAAGTGATGTTTTGAAAATGTTAAGGTCACTAAGGTGGTTAAAAGTCCTTGAGTGAGCCTTGTTACTTATGAACATCAAGGTGGTTAAAAGTCCTTGGATGGTTCATGTTGCGGACACTAAGGTGGTTAAAAGTCCTTAGGTGATCCTTTCCATGGTGTTTAAAAGTCCATGGGGCCAAGGTGTTTAAAAGTCCTTGGGGCCAAGGTGTTTAAAAATCCTTGGGGTGAATCAAGCATTGGACACAAAGGTGGTTAAAAGTCCTTGTGTGGTCCTCATTCATGGTGTTTAAAAGTCCATGGCCAAGGTGTTTAAAAGTCCTTGGGGCCAAGGTGTTTAAAAGTCCTTGGGAAGTTGATGAACTTGTTTTAAGAAATGAAATATATCACTTGAGCCAATATGACATGTTAAGTATGTAAGAAGCATGAGATGCTTGTTTTGATATATGATATGAAGCATGAGATTGCTTGATTTAAAGTATGCCTTGAGCATGTGCAAAGATTGATTTTAAGCATGATTTATAAATGGTTTTAATTGCATTATTGAATTGTTTTAATGAGCATTCCTCACTAAGCTTTGGCTTACGCTCTCTTCGTTTTCTTAATTCAATAATGCAGAGCATTAAGGTACCTTGAGGGGCAGCAAGAAAGGGCAAGCAATCAAGTTCAAGTAAAGCTCAATGTATGAAGGTTTTATAAGTACTTTTTAGCTTTTGGGTGATTTGGCAATGGGGGACCAATGTATATGTTTTGGGAGGTGTTTGGGACTCCCTAAGTATGTTGAATGTTGTTGAGAGTGCTGGTTTTTGATTTGGAACCTTATATGCTTGTTTTGGAAGTTTGGTGTTTGAATAGCTAGCTTGTGTAGGAAGCATGCCTATAGAATTGGGGCTTTTTGCATATGATGTTGGTTTGTTGATTTGATGATGCCTACAAGTCTTAAATATGTTTAATTGCATGCTGGTAAAGTTTGGTAGCATTTAAAGCATGTTTGAATGATTTATTGCATGTTTTGGAATGCCAATTTGCTGCAATCTGTGCAGGCGTTTCGGAACAGTGTGCACCGTTTCGGAACGGGTGCCTTGCATGAACCCAGGCGTCCGAAACGGTATGCATCGTTTCGAAACGGTTTGGCCTCTGCGGAGCCACGTTCCGGAACCCGTTTCGGAACGGGGTCGATCGGTTTCGGAACGGTCGACCGTTGGGGCTGACATTGGTAGTTATATGTTTTGAATTGTTTGCGTTTTGGTCCTGAATCTTGTATGTGCAATTGCATGAGCTTGGAAAGTCCTTTTGAGCTGAAATTTCACAGAGAAGCATGAAACCTGACTAATTCCAAGATGGTAACTTCAATTTGGTTTAAGTCCTAATATTTATCAGAAATTACAATTTGGTCCCTAAAGTTGTAATTTGTTCAATTGGGTCCCTGTTTAATCTCTGATGTTTGTGATCTTTTAGTATGTTGTTCGTATGATCACACATAGGTTAAATGTGCATCTAGATAAGATTAAAAAGAAAAAAAAGGGTCGTTAATCAAGGTTGACTTTCGGGTTGACTTTGGTTTTCCCCGTGTGACTTTCTTAATTCGGGTCAACCGTCTAGGCCGGGTTAAGGGGGTTACATTTCTTTTCTGAGACAAGTATCGATATGGCTCCCCGTGTACCGATACGGATAGCTGTAGAAGTGCATTTATGGTGGTAAGAGAGGGATCCAACGGCTCCATTTATGTTCCCAACCACCCAAACGGCTAGAAATCAATGAGAAGGTATAAAAGAGACCTCCAAAAGCTCCACCAACAACTATTGATCCTCAAGAAAACATCTATACATCAAATCCAAGCAATTGTGGAAAAATCTCATATTGTCTAGAAACCCCAATTGTAATTTTCATTTTTATCTTGTTCAATTGGGTTGAGTGCTTGTAATTGGGCTACAATTTGTATTGAGAGATACTCTATTAGCCATCAAATTCTTTGTTACCTTGTTGTGAGGATTGGGTTTAATTTTGGGTAGAAAATTTAACCGAAATTGTAAGGGTTGCCTCCTTAGCCTAGAAAACGGGAAGAGCAATTAGTGGAATTGTTGCAAATCCTTAGTGAAGCTAAGGTAGTGGATGTAGAGTTCATTTGGAACTTGAATCACTTTAAAATCCCTTGTCAATCTTTTTAGTTTGCAATTTCCACCACACAAACTTTAAATTTCTAATTCACCCCCTCTTGGTTCATATCGATCTTTCGATCCACTCAACAATAGTCTAAGAGGCCCAACCCATCGTAACTTGATTTTCTCTCATATAACTGATCTTCCCAAGTCTATCGCCGAAAGTCGATTCTTAAATAAATCAACCACGTCTATCTCCGTCAAAATACTTAGTTTAAAAATAGGAAAAGCCCTACTCAGAAGTTGTCCCATCGAGAATCGTTTCCGATTTCATCTTTCCTTAGCGGACCACCGTTAAGAGTGTTCAGAGGAAGTCGAAGTGCCACAAGTTAATTCTTCCTCCCAACTGTATGATTAAATGATTCCAGACCAACGGATACTTTTTGATTTAAAAAATGTTTAAAGATTTTAGTAAGGCCGATTGCCAAACTATCTAAATAGAAAGATGAAAATGTATCCCGAAGGGATAATGCAATATTCAATTCTCACGCATGGATTTGATTTTTACTAGCTTTCGGCTTTGGAAAAATTAGCCAAGCATGATATTGAATATCATACTTAGCATGTTTTTGAGAAAATGTTTAAGAAGCGTAAAGTAAATAAAAAGCAAAGATGAAACAAGAAAATATTTCTATTGAAATAAAGGCAAGTAGCAACAAGAGATGATCTTAAGCCTTACCCAAGGAAGGTATTTATAGGCTTAGATTTACTAAAAATAACAAAAAGATAACATAATTTAATATGTTTGTTTGAAATTTAAATTTAAAAATCATAAGCTCTGATTGTGCTGACTAGATCTTCCAGATTCTTCCAAAGTCTTTCCTTGCACTGATTGTATCTTCTGGAAACGGCCACGTCAGACGCGCCATGCCCAGAGTCGTGCCTATGATGTCAGCCACAGCCAGAAAAATAAATAAAACTGCATAAATGCACCTTTCTGCTACTAATTCCATAATTGAGTCCCTGCACAGAAAATGAGATAAATGCAACCAATTAAGTAGTGAAACTCCTCAAGAAAAATAAAATAGCAAGCAAAAAGTAGCATCTATAGGAGCTTATCAGACATTGTGTGTTTCGCTCAGATGATCTAGTGATATCCCGAGTATGATTGGGCCTTGTGGGCCATGTATGATGTTTTGCTATGATGAGAGCATGTGTTTAGGTGACTAGTGATAGCACCACATGTTTATTTATCTCTTCTTATTGATCGTACTAGCTTGCATTCTCATGTTTTATGATTTGCATGAAGTGTAGTAGAGTAGATGTGTATCGTTGAGCTTTGAAAGCTCAGTGCTCGGAATTGTTGTTTCCTTGCGTAGGTTGATCGTCGGATCGTAGATTCGAGGAGCACTATCAGTATGAGGTCAAGTTTGTAATTCTAACTTTTGAAATTGTATTAATCAAGTCAAATGTTTAAATGTTTAAAATTTAAAATAGAGCTCCTTTGTAACGATTTAAATTGTTTATCTATGTTTTCAACTTTTGGATCTAAATATTTTGGAAATACCTTGTTGGACTAAATCTATTTGCAAATTTTATGGTTTTAGGTTGGGCTTGATGGTGTTACATGATTAAGAGACAAAAAGCGTGCCAAAAAACAGAGGATACATACCAAAAGATAGAGAAATATGTGTCACAAGGAGGTGTTATTAAATTCAAAAACTAGAAAATAAAGAACAAAACAAAGAAAAAGAGATTATTGAAGGTCGACAACCAGTACTAAGTTTGACGTTATATCATAATATCATATTTGAAATTATATTTTTAATAAATTTAAAAGTTGGAAAGCATAAGAAATAAAAATAATTTACCAAATAAAATTTAATCATTATGTGATATATGACAAATTTAAAATATATTTCATTATTATGGTTAATTAAAGGATTTTTATTTTGTGCATTGGTGTTGAAAAAAATCCCCAAACATCTAGTTTTATGGTTTAGAGCCCAAAGTTGAAGGTTTTGGTGTCCGAGGTTAGGTATTAAGGTTTGATGATATTTCCTCTGTCTCACTCAATATGTTCAGTACTAACTTTTTAAAAGTCATTTTTTAACTTTGATCATAATTATTTTAAATATTTTAATTAATTAAATTTATAAAAAATATATTTTTAAACTACTTGATTGAAGATTTCTAAAATATATTTTTTTCACATTTTTATTAATAATAAATTTAAAGTAATAATGAGTCAAAGTTGAAAAATTTTGACCTAAAAAGTCGATACTAGAGATATTGAATGGGACGGAGGGAGTATATTTTATGGTTTAAAGTTTAGAATGTAGGGGTAGATTTTAGGGTCGTAAAAGAGATGTGACAGTTTAAAAAAACCCGCTTGTGGAAAAAATCACAATTGGTGCATTAAATAGTTACGCTTAATTAAATACGATAATTTTTTTATGTGCTATACATAAAATTATCTTATTGATTATAAAAACTAATACTTCCTCATTCCCATAAATTAGGTCACATGTTACTTTTCACGTAGCTTAAAAAAATTAAGAGATATATGGATAAAAAAATTATACTTAGAAAGTTAATTTTGTTTCTAATGGAAAACAATAATATTACAAAAAATGAATTTTGAATAATAAAATTTATTGAATATTTGTAAAGGACAATTTTTAGATACACTAAAAGATAAATTTAATGTGACGAATGAAATATAATACATCAAAGTCACAATAACCTGAATTAATTAATATGCAATGTATTTGTCGAAAAAAATCTAGACCATAATTATTCTTAAAAAGATTTACATATTACTAAAGCAAATTAAAATGAATTCAAAAAAAAACTCGCATATAATTTTAACATCAATGAGATTTAAATTTGTTATCCAGTGAATTATCACCATGCGAACATCCCACGATGCGAACCTTCAGACATGCAGACGGTCAGTCCAACCTCCCGTGAACATATCCTGTGGACGGTCACTACCGACCACGTGTCGACACATGAATCCATCAGGAACATAACATACGAACGATCCCTAGCGACAACATGTCGACACACGTGGTCTCACTTAGTGACAAAGCGATCTAGGGTATCACTTTCTAGGACGTCAAATCAACACTAATGCTGGTAAAGTTTCGGAATTTGGGGGAAATTTGGGGGAAATTTCGGAATTTAACCTAATTGGAATTTGGGACCTAATTGAATAAAGTTAAAGTTTGATGGTTAATTGGTTAGGCAGGTTAAAGTTGGGACCCTTCTTTTGTAATTTTCCCTTTTGTCTAGGGTAAACACCCATTTAGTCTGATTTTTGTTATATGTGCCGCTCTCCCTCACCTTTTTCTCTAAAAAGAAAATATTAAAATAATCAAACTCTTCCCCATTCTATTCTGTTGAAACTCTGGCCAAGGGGTTTGTGTCGGCCGTTCGTTGTTCCGCGGCCACCAGTGGGTTCCCCGTGGCCGTCCGATCAAAACATGCCGTAGTGTGACTCGTTTGCCGCCTCCTATCGTTGGAACGGAGAGGCCGTTCTTGTTCGTTCGGCATTTCGAGGGTGCCGGTATGCTTGTTGTGACAGTGCGATCAAAGCTCGACCACTAGTTCTCGTTGCGCCACCGTTCTGTGCTGGTAACGGTTCGAAACCGTCGTGAATCGCTCTATCGCCGCCGTCCTCTACGTGTGCCGCCTCCGTCCCGGGTTTGGGTGAGTGTTGTAGTCGAGTCAGTTGGGCTTCGGGTTGCTACCGCTTTCGGTTTGTCGGCAGCTGTGGATGTTGTTGGTTGCTGTCGGGTTGGGGTTAATTGATTAGGGTTAGGGTTTGAGGGATTTTGTTAGGGTTTGGTTGATTTGGGGATTTAGGGTTTTGAATCTGATTTGGGGGAATTTTGGTTGAACCGAACCGGTTGGGTGTGTTGAACCAGACCGGGCGGTTGGGTTAAACCGGACCAGTGGGCTGGTGCAGGCTGACGTCATCTGACGGTGTTGCTGATGTAGGCTGACGCCAGCGATGACGTCATCTTGGTCAATGATGACGTCAGCGTTGACTTTTGGGTTGACTTTTTCGGCTGAGTTCACCTCTATGTTTTTCGACGTTCTGGTTCCGTTGCCACTGTCTGTTTCTTCAAATTCGAATCTGAAATACCTTTTTGGATCAAATTTATGTGTTGAACTCGGAATTTTGTTAAATGTTGCATCAGAGTTTGACTCAGATATATTTGTGTTCAGGTGACGTGGACTCTGACCCCGAGACTTTACCTCCTCCTCCGCCATGCAGACCTCTGGTGGCACAGTCTTCGAGATCTGCAAGTAAGATTTCTATTAAGCGTAGTTTATTCGAATGTGGCACAGTAGGAATCTTATATAGTGTTCTTTGTTTTTAGAAGCTGATTCTGTTCGAACTTCTGCTCGGGCTGAGCGTGGGAGACGTCAATATCGACATTGATAGTTTAGCTGCCTAAGGTATGTTCTCTGTCTGTGCTACATGTCTCTGATGTCTGATTGCATGATCTGTATGTTATATATATATATATATATTTATATATATGTATGTTATTCTGCTATGTTATCTGATAAACATTATATGACTCGAATGTTGTGATCATGTTATGCAACACATATCGGAATTGTAACCCCCTTAGCCCGGCCTAGACGGTTGACCCGAACTACGAAGATTACACGGGGAAACCAAAGTCAACCCGAAAGTCAACCTTGATTAACGACCCTTTTTTTCTTTTTAAACTTGTATGGATGCATATTAACCCTAGGCGTACTCTTGAGATAAGCATACTCAAAAATCACAGCAATCGGAAATCAATAAGGGACTCAATTGCACAACATACGATTTTAGGGACCAAATTGTAAATTCAGGAAAATAAGAGGACTTTACCAATGCTTAAGATACCATTTGGAAATTAGTCATGTTTCATGCTTCTCTACCAAATTTCACCTCAAACGGACATCCCAAACTCAAGCAATTGCATATACAAGGTTCAGGACTAAAACGTGAAGAATTCAAAACATAAAACCATGTAATTCAGTGCCCAACGGTCAAGTGTTCCGAAACGGAGGATGACCGTTCCGAAACGCGGGACCGTTTCGCAACCTGTTCCGAAACAAGGCTTGGCAGTAGCAAAAATGTTTCGGAACGACTCTACCCGTTTCGAAACGCCAAGGCCATTTTAGACCCCTGTTTCAAAACAGTAGCACCCGTTCCAATACGGGCTGCCCAGAAATGCAGAAATTATCTGGTTTAACATACATTCGACCCATCAAACGCATCCCTATGACCCCCAAATCATGCCAACAAGTCATTAATCAATAAAGGAACATATTTGTATCATCAAAACTCAATCATCAAACCAAACTTAGGGAGTCCAAAACATCTCCCAAAATCACAATTTAGGTTCCCATTGCCAAATACCAAAAAGTAATAGTGTTGTGAAAATAGTCAACATATATGAGCTTAGTCTTTCTCTTGGATTCTTGACCTCCTTGCTGCCCTTAAAGCACTTCAATTCTCTGCATTATTGGTTCAAGAAAGAGAGCGTAAGCACATATGCTTAGTGAGGCATGCTCTAATGAAACAACACAATAATGCACTTTGTAAACACCTTTCAAAGGCCTTTAAATTCACAAACATCATTTCTCATGCACAATGCATACAAAACAAGAATCTCATGCTTCATTACATCATCATGTCATATTAGCTTTCAAGTGATAATCCATAACCAATTTCCAACACAAAACACAATCGGATACGCGGATTACAAGTGTTGTCCCATACGCTTCATACACACTACCAAACACACAAGGTGGAGTTTACCGGTACAATCACAACCCCTCAACACTCGTGATGGAGTCTAACGGTACAATCACAACCCCTCCACATCACTCATTGGTAGTGGTATAACATCACTAACGAGAACACGGGACACACAATACAAGATCCTCACATGGCATTTTAACCACCATTATGATCTTAGACATCTCGGTAAGGTACTTGGATGGAGTTTACGGTACCATTACAACCCCTCAACATCCAAGGCGACTTTATTCACGGTGCACCCAATCCTATAGCCGACTAACTATATCTGATTCAAGTACTTTTAAACCAACACATCACTTGCCAATATACATCATTTACCATCATCAATTCACTGTTTTAAAGCATTAAACATAGCCATTAAACCATCATGCATCACTATGCATCAAAACCACATTTATCAATGTCAAACCAAGGATCTCTTACCTTAAGCATCCTTCAACACATGGCTTTCAAAACCAGCATTAAACATGCTAAAATATGCTTTTAGAACAAAATTTAAACATGCAAATTAAACACATTGCATCCAACCATCTCATGGTTCATCAAAGAGAGAGTTTCTCCGAAAACTTACTCTTGAGCTTAGCTAAGTTGTTTAGACTTAAACTAAGCTCCCATAACCTTCAAACATTGGTTTCAAAGCTGAAAACCAACTTCACTCACCAATTCCGTTTCGCAAGCTTGCCGAAACGCCGTTCAAGCCTCCGGATCGACACCACAAGGATCCGAAGTTGTCTCCCTTTTTTAAACACATCAAAGCAGAGGATTAATGCATCATCATGCATTTAAATCTTCAGCCATTACACCTAAACTCGCTGCTCTCACCAAAACTCACATTTCTGCTACCAAACACAACCGAAAACACATTCAGACACTTTAACAACATTACCCAGCCAAGATCCATCACTTCTAAACATTCTTTGACATCAATTAACATCCAAAAAGGACCTAATCACGTCCTTATACCTCCAGCTATAACAGAACACCAAAATCACCCCAAAAACCACCATTTTCAGAAGTAAAAACTTAGGAAAATCAACCTATTCGGGATTGCATTGATTAAACCTCAATTACACATCAATAATCATCCAAAATACATTAAAAAGGCATCTCAAAACGGAGCCCAAACAACCTCCACGAAATTCTTCAAGATTTGATCAAAATCTCAAGTTTTAAGCCAAAATCAAGATCATAACATTAAAACATTTAATAAAACTTAATTTAAGGATTGAGAACTTGGGAATTTCAGTAAAGAAGTGAGTATTTAGAGGAGAAGGACGTTCATACCTTTAAATGTGGATTTCTCCTTGTTTAGAGCCAAAATCCTTGAAAATACAATAAGCAAATGGAGAGGATTTGATGTAGAAATGATTAGAAATCATTTGGGGATTGAAATCTCATCAATAGGTGTGAAAATCAAAAGAAAAGCTGATGTGGAAATGTGTTTGGCTGAAGGAATTTTGAGAGAAAATGAAATGGGAAAATTTTAGCAAAAGTTAGTTATGAAACTAAAATATGGTTTTTCCCTCTTTTCTTTTTATTAATTAAACATTAAATGAATCTTTAAAAATCAAGAAAAATCTGGAGAAATTCTCCCTTGGGTAAATTAGCTCCTTAAAGATTCAATGTTTCAATCCTTTCAAAACAGTCACGAACTTTTCAAAAATTACATTTTAGTCACTAACTTGAAATGACATATTTTCAATCCTCATTTTGTAAAATTGATTTCACCACACTCTTTTATATATTCAAAGAGGATTTTTAGATATTTTTCCACATTTTTAATGCATTCCGAACTAGGCTTTCCCTAAACCACCTTTTATATTCGAACGGAAATTTAGACCGGTCAAGTTCAGACCCTAAACTTCCAAGCCCAAAATTTGGGTGTTACAGGAATCAAAATATTATGTACATGCATCTTAGTTGTTTAACAAGATTGCATTCGGACTCTGAAATCGGATTACATGTCATATCATTGGGTTGGGATATTGTATAGAGGAAGCTCAGCGATTTCATCCTTCGGGTTGAACTTCGCTTCGGATCAGTAGTTCCATCTTTCGGGATGAGTTCTGCTTCGGACATGGTGTTGCGGTGTAGAGTGGTTCAGGGGAACCTTACTCTTCGGATGGTGATGTAGACGGGTGCATATCATGTTATGTAATTATTATGCCATGTTGAATTACTCGGAATATTGTTAATTTGATCATGATGTTGGATCTGTTGATTATGTTTTTGTTACGCACTTTACAGACACGTTAAGCTTTCTAGCTGATTTCCCGTTAGTATCTGTTTCAGATTACCAGACTTAGGAATCGGTACTTGGATGACCTCGTACGAACAAGATTTGTTACTATTTATCAGTATGTTTTGTTCTAGACATATATTTATTTATTTAGTATTTTCGTATTTGGTTGTAAACGTGGACTTTGGACATTTATTATTTTTGGGGTTTGATAAACTATTTTTAGCATGCTTGTTATAAGATGAAACATTAAAGGTTATCTTTTATAATTGAATAATAATTTTGGCATGGTTTTCATAAATAAATCTTCTTTGAGGGGAATGTTTCCAAATCGTCAATTTCAATTTGTTTCAAACCCTTAGGTTAAAATAGGGGTTTACATTTAGTGGTATTAGAGCCTAGGTTACACCCTTCGGCCTGTGAGGCCCAACAAATTTAAATGTTAATGTTTTCAAAATTTTGCATGCATAATAAATATTTTTAGGAACTACGAGACTTTTAGATAAATTTCCGAATTTTAAAGAAGTAATATATGGTTTAATTAAAGTTTCCAAGTACCAATTTTGACTTTAGGATTCTTCTTTTTGTAGATAGACTACTATGCCACCTCGTAGGAGTACTAGAATTGCGGCTGGCTGAGGTCGAGGCCGTGGACGAGGTCGTATCGCTGTGGATACGAGTGACGTTAATCCTCCTGAGCATTCGCCACAACATCAGAAGGACCCACAATATGAACAGGCTGAGGAGCAACCTGAGGTTTATACGAGTTGTCAACAGACCGATCACCATGGTCAGCAGACTTAGAGTGAAGGTCCCCGTGCAGCCGGTAACAGTGAGACTGCTGGAGTTGATGTTGCTGCAGTGCATTTGGAGCTACTTGAGTATCTTCGACAGGGTTCTAGGAGACCCATATCGTCTGGGATGTCGATGTTTGATGGTAAGACGGCTGTAGATCAGGCTGACTCAGAGTATTGGATGAAGAAATTACAGCAGTTATTTGAGGAGATGAACTATCCTACTGACAGAAAATTAAGAACGGTTGTATCATTATTGAAGGGTGAAGCCCAGAACTGGTGGGAGGCTGAGAAGACTTTTATTTCTGCTGGTCGGGTCACATGGGATCATTTTCGTCAGGCTTTCCGAGACTGATATGTTGGGGCAAAGTATCTAGCCAAGTGTCGAGAGGACTTTATGAATCTGAAGCAAAATGACATGATCGTGAATCAGTATGAGATTGAGTTTTTGAGGCCGATACAATATGTTCCTCGGTTGGTTACTACAGAGAAAGAGAAGTGCGACTAGTTTCTAAGGGGTCTGCGACTTTCGATCAAGACTAGTGTTGATTTGCATTTGGACAAAGAGTACAAGGACATTACCTTACGAGCTAGGACTGACGAACGCAATGAGGAAGAGCTGAGGCAAGTTGGGTCTTAGGGTATGGAACGGGGAAAGAGGCAGTCGACCACGTCAGTTCAGTATAGTCAGGGTAATCAGACCAAGAAGAGGGCAAGAGATGAGAGTGATTATCAGAGTTATTCCGACTTCTAGTGTTGGAGGATCGACTAGCACACGAGGGGTACCGCAATGTTCTTTCTGCAAGAAATGGCATTCAGGAGAGTGTAGGAGACAGTCTGGGGCTTGTTTTTGTTGTGGATCGTTCGATCATCTTTTCAGAGATTGTCCGCTTGCACCTCCATCAGCTCATATAACGAGTCAGTCACAAGCATCGGTGTAGGCTCCTGCTAGGGGTAGAGGTCGAGGTAGACCTGATACTACAATTTCTGCTAGTAGAGGTAGGCCAGCTTAGAGTGGAGGATCAGCTGGATCCGGGGTGAGACAGCCAGGTTTGGTTTATGCTACCAGGAGACACGAGGATCATGATGAGCCCGATGTTATTGCTGGTACCTTTTCTATTCACTCTATTCCGTATTTTACACTATTGGATATTGGTTCTACCCATTCGTATGTCATGAGTTCGGTATCTGGGGGACTTGAAATTCCGGTTGAGAATATTGTGAATGCGGTTTCAGTTTATAGTCCAGTTGGTGACCATGTCAAGGTTACTAAGGTGTACAAGAATTGCCCTTTGGAGATTAAAGGAAAAATATTCTCTGCTGATTTCATGGAGTTACCTTTCAGAGAGTTCGACCTTATTCTCGGAATGAATTGGTTATACACTCATCGAGTCAGTTTGGATTGTGAAAAGAAAAGGGCGACTCTGAAAACCTCAGATGGGTGCGAGGTGATTATGGTGGGTGAGCATAGAGGGTACATGTCTAATGTTGTTTCGGCTCTCAAAGCAGAAACGATGATTCAACATGGGGCCACTGCCTACCTTGCTTATATTCTTGACTCGAGGCAGTCAGATTCTGGTTTGGATTAGATTCGGGTGGTTAGGGATTTTCCAGATGTTTTCCGGAAGAATTGTCGGGGGTACCGCCAAAGCGTGACGAGGTTGAGTTTGGCATAGATGTATATCTGGGTACAGCCACTGTCTCTATGGCTTCTTACAGGATGGCTCCGAAAGAGCTTAAAGAATTGAAGATTCAGTTGTAGGAATTGCTAGATAGGGGTTTCATCCGACCTAGTGTTTCTCCCTGAGGAGCCCCTGTTTTGTTTGTAAAGAAGAAGGATGGATCACTTCGGCTTTGTATTGACAATGGAAGCTGAACAAGATGACGATCAAGAACAAGTATCACTTCCTCGTATTGATGACTTGTTTGACCAGTTCCGAGGAGCTACAGTATTCTCTAAGATAGACCTGAGATCGGGTTATTACCAACTCAAGGTTAAGGATTCTATTATGTTTAAGACCACTTTTCGGACTCGTTATGGTCATTACGAGTTTCTAGTAATGGCGTTTGGATTGACTAATACCCCTGCAACATTTTTGGATATGATGAACAGGGTGTTTCAACCCTACCTGGATCAGTTTGTGGTTGTTTTCATTGACGACATACTGGTTTATTCTAAATCGGAGGTAGAACATGAGGAACATCTCTGGATTGTCCTACAGACTTTGCGTGAGAAGCAGATGTATGCAATGTTCAGTAAAAGTGAATTTTGGTTGACCGAGGTTACCTTCTTGGGACACGTGGTTTCTGCTAATGGTATTCAGGTTGATCCAAAGAAGATTGAGGCTATTTTGGGTTGGAAGCAGCCCAAGAATGTTCCTGAGATTCGAAGCTTCTTGGGTTTAGTTGGCTACTATCGGAGGTTTGTGGAGGGTTTCTCGATTATTGCAGCTCCTTTGACTAAACTTCTGAGGAAGGATGTTCCTTTTGTCTGGACTGAGGCTCAACAGACCAGTTTTGAGAAGCTTAAGGCCATGTTGACTGAAGCACCGGTTCTGATTCAGCTTGAGCCTGGGAAGGCTTATACGGTATACAGTGATGCCTCCAACATGGGATTGGGATGTGTTCTGATGTAGGAAGGGAAGGTAGTGGCCTATGCATCTCGCCAGTTGAAAGTGCATGAGTGCAACTACCCCACCCATGATTTGGAGCTTGCTGTTGTGATCTTTGCTCTAAAAATCTGGAGACATTATCTCTACGGCGAGAAGTGTTATATCTTCACCGATCACAAAAGTCTAAAGTACCTCCTTACGCAAAAAGAGTTGAATCTGAGACAACGTCACTGGTTGGAACTTCTCAAGGATTATGATTGCGATATAGAATATCACTTGGGGAAGGCGAACGTGGTTTCCGATGCCTTTAGTCGTAACGCCATTTTGGATTTGATGACCTTGTTTGCTCGAATGAGTTTGTTTGAGGATGGTAGTTTGATGGCAGAACATCGGGTTATTCCTACGTTGATATGTGATATTCGAGCTGAGCAGCCCACTGATCCTTTTCTTATGCACCGTATCAGAGAGGTTTCTGAGGGTACATCTTTGGATTTTACTATTGATTAGGATGGTGTTTTGTGTTTTCGAGGTCGGTATTGTATTCCGAGGAAATTTGGGTTGAAACAGGTTATTCTTCATGAGGCACATGACAACCCATATTCTATGCATCCTGGTGGTGATAAGATGTATAAGAACCTTCGTCAGAGGTATTGGTGCAAAGGTCTTAAGCGAGATGTTTTCAGATTTGTGTCTAAGTGTATGACTTGTCAGAGAGTTAAGGCAGAGCATCAGCGTCCATCTGGGTTGCTTCAGCACATCGAGATTCCTCAGTGGAAGTGGGAGCGTGTGACTATGGATTTTGTTAGTGGTCTTCTGATGACTCCGTCCAAGAAGGACTCCGTCTGGGTTATTGTAGACCGTTTGACTAAGTCCACGCATTTCATTCTGGTTCGAGTTAACTATCCTTTGAGTAAGTTAGCTCGACTCTATATTTCTAAGATCGTTCGACTTCATGGGGTACCGATATTTATTATTTCTGATCGTGGTCCGAGATTTACAGCGAAGTTCTGGAAGGCACTTCACTCTGCTTTGGGTACCCGGTAGAACTTCAGTACATCTTATCATCCGCAGACTGACGGGCAGTCCCAGCGTGTGATTCAGATTCTTGAGGACATGTTGAGAGGTTGTGTTCTCGATTACAGTGGTAATTGGGAGGATTTCTTGTCGCTCGTAGAGTTTGCATATAATAACACCTACCAGGCTAGTATCAAGATGGCACCGTATAAAGCTCTGTATGGGCGTAGGTGTAGGTCACCGATCGGATGGACTGAACTTAATGAGCATAGATTGTTGGGACCAAACATAGTCCGTGAGGCCGAGCAGACAGTCAGATTGATTCGAGATCGGCTTAAGGTTGCTTTTAACAGACATAAGTCCTATGCTGACTTGAGACGTCGAAATCTTGAGTTTGAGGTCGGTGATGAGGTTTTCCTGAAAGTATCTTCTTGGAGGAAGGTACTTCGGTTTGGTCGGAAGGGCAAGCTGAGTCCTCGATATATTGGCCCTTACCGGATTCTTCATCGGGTTGGACCTGTTGCCTATCAGCTCGAGTTACCACTAGAGCTTCGGCGTATTCATGATGTTTTCCATGTTTCTGTGTTGAGACGCTACCATGCTGATCCGTCTCATGTTTTGAATGTGGAGGAGATTGAGATTCGTCCTGATTTGCGCTTTGAGGAGGAGCCTATCGAGATTCTTGCTTAGGATAAGAAAGTTCTCAGAAGGAAGACCATTAAGATGGTCAAAGTCTTGTGGCGTGGTTGCAGTCATGATGAGGCTACTTGGGAGCCCAAAGCTGTCATCAAAGCTCAGTATCCGCATTTGTTTGCTCTAGGTAAATTTCGAGGCCGAAATTTCTTTTTATGGGGGGAGAGTTGTAATACCCCATTTTAGCCCCAATTTGTAAACCCTAAATTCTGAAAATTCCCAATTGGAAACCCTAGAATATGGGGGAAATTTCGAAATTTAACCTAATTGGAATTTGGGACCTAATTGAATAAATTTAAAGTTTGGTGGTTAATTGGTTAGGTGGGTTAAAGTTGGGACCCTTCTTTTGTAATTTTCCCTTTTGTCTAGGGTAAACACCCCTTTAGTCTGATTTCTGTTATATGCGCCGCTCTCCCTCCCCCTTTTTTCTAAAAAGAAAATATTAAAATAATCAACCTTTTCCCCATTCTTTTCCGTTGAAACTCCGGCCAAGGGGTTTGTGTCGGCCGTTCGTTGTTCCGCGGCCACCAGTGGGTTCCCCGTGGCCATCCGATCAAAACCTGCCGTAGTGTGACTCGTTTGCCGCCTCCTATCGTCGAAACGGAGAGGCTGTTCTTGTTCGTTCGACGTTTCGGTGTGCCGGTGCGCTTGTTGTAACCGTGCGATCAAAGCCCGACCACCAGTTCTCGTCACGCCACCGTTCTGTACCGGTAACGGTTCGAAACCATCGTGAATCGCTCTGTCGCCACCTTCCTCTATGTTCGCCGCCACCGTCCCAAATTTGGGTGAGTGTTGTGGTCGAGGCAGTTGGGCTTCGGGTTGTCGCCGTCGTCGGTTTTTCGGCAGCCGTGGATGTTCTTGGTTGCTGTCGGGTTGGGGTTAATTGATTAGGGTTAGGTTTTGAGGGAGGTTGATAGGGTTTGGTTGATTTGGGAATTTAGGGTTTTGAATCTAATTTGGGGGAATTTTTGTTGAACCAAACCGGTTGGGTGTGTTGAACCAGACCGGGCGGTTGGGTTGAACCGGACCAGTGGGTTGATGCAGGCTGACGTCATCTGACGCTGTTGCTAATGTAGGCTGACGTAATCGATGACATCATCATGGTCAATGGTGACGCCAGCGATGACATTAGTGTTGACTTTTAGGTGACTTTTTCGGCTGAGTTCACCTCTAAGTTTTTCGACGTTCTGGTTCCGTTGCCGATGTCCATTTCTTCAAATTCGAACCCGAAATACCTTTTTGGATCAAATTTATGTGTTGAACTCGGAATTTTGTTAAATGTTGCATCAGAGTTTGACTCAGATATCTTTGTGTTTAGGTTACGTGGACTCTGACCCTGAGACTTTACCTCCTCCTCCGCCAGGCAGACCTCCGGTGGCACAGTCTTCGAGATCTACTAGTAAGATTTATGTTAAGCGTAGTTTATTCGAATGTGGCATAGTAGGAAATCTTATATAGTGTTCTTTGTTTTTAGGAGCTGATTCTGTTCGACCTTCCCCTAGGGCTGAGCGTGGGAGACGTCACTATCAACGTTGATAGTTTACCTGCCTATGGTGTGTTCTCTGTCTGTGCTACATGTCTCTATTGTCTGATTGCATGATCTGTATGTTATATATATATATAGATATATGTATGCTATTCTACTCTGTTATCTGATAAACATTATATGACTTGAATGTTGTGATCATGTTATGTAACATATATCAGAATCGGATTATTATGTACATGCATCTTAGTTGTTTAACAAGATTGTATTCGGACTCTTAAATCGGATTACATGTCATATTATTGGGTTGGGATATTGTATGGAGGAAGCTTAGCGATTTCATCCTTCGGGTTGAACTTCGCTTCGGATCATAGTTTCATCTTTCAGGATGAGTTCTGCTTCGAACATGGTGTTGCGATGTAGAGTGGTTTAGGGGAACCTTACTCTTTGGATGCTGATGTAGACAGGTGCATATCATGTTATGTAATTATTATGCCATGTTGAATTACTCGGAATATTGTTAATTTGATCATGATGTTGGATCTGTTGATTATGTTTTTGTTACGCACTTTACAGACACACTAAGCTTTATAGATGATTTCCCCTTAGTATTTGTTTCAGATTACCAGACTTAGGAATCGGTACTTGGAGGACCTCGTACGAACATGATTTGTTACTATTTATCAGTATGTTTTGTTCTAGACATATATTTATTTATTTAAGTATTTTCAGATTTGGTTGTAAACGTGGACTTTGGACATTTATTATTTTTGGGGTTTGATAAACTATTTTTAGCATGCTTGTTTTAAGATGAAACATTAAAGGTTATCTTTTATAATTGAATAATAATTTCGGCATGGTTTTCATAAATAATCTTACTTGAGGGGAAAGTTTTCAAATCGTCAATTTCAATTTGTTTCAAACCCTTAGGTCAAAATAGGGGGTTACAAATGCAATGACATCTTTCCATCAACAGCTGTCATAACCAGTATAAATAGCCATGCAACAGATAGCAATTGCACAATCACTCATCTTCATCTAAACCAAAACCAAAACACATCATAATCACTTTCTACCACCTTCAGAACCATCGTGCTTTCACCTTTTTATAGCGATGTTCACTTTACCTGTCAACAATAGGTGCGATGAGCGTGGAACCAACACGCGGCCTTTTGACTTTCAAATCTATATATTTTAGTTCGATTTTAACTTAGAGTAGGAAGATGACGGAATATAAGCAAGACGATATAAATAGAAAGTAGGCAGAGAATTGGAATGCAATCCTAGGTGTGACTCTTACACTTTTAGAACAGGTCATGCTGCCAAGCACGTAACAATAAAAGCAATTTTAGGCTTAGCCCCCATAGTTTGTTAATTCAGGAATGAATACCCATCAGGCTAGTGACGCCTCCCCTTTAGAGGCCAACAATCAATAGTTCATTAACATGCAAAAGAAATTAAAAGCTCTGATGTAACAATAAAATTTATGCATGTTTAGATGGAAAGACATAGGATAGCAAATGAAAGAAATAAAATAAATGAAAAATTAATCCAACCACTAACAGAAACAAGAAAGGGTAGAATAGAAGGAGGCATGCAGGATTAAAGATGAGTAATTCTTCCAATACAGGGTGCTCAGAACCAGGAATTTCAGGATTTTTAAATGGATAATTATGAATAATATGAAGAAACTAAGGATTCATATTATTATCACGTGGATGATGATGCACATCAAATGTTAAGAAATAAGATGGTACATCTGGAAAGAAACTTTCAAAACTCCAGCAGATAGATCCATCTCGAGATATCAGGAGATATAAAAATCAGTCTTTGGCTAAAAGTATTTAGGAACATCATGTTTCCACTTCTTTCAAATTCCCTAAATTGATGTATGATAGAAAAGTGATCCTCTGGATCATTTATCTCACTTTTTGAATCATATGAACTTATTTGGAGCATCAGACCAAGTGTAGAGCATTTTCGCTGACTTTGAAGGATTCTATCCAGGCTTGGTAACTGCAATTGTTGTAACACTATATTCAAAGTTTTGATTAGTTAGAAGAGTTATTCATTAGTCGTTCTTAGCTAATAAAATCTTAAAAAGTCCCCAATGTATTTGATGTCTTTGTGAAAAGATTCAATGCCGCCAAAATACAAACCAAAGATGTAGCATATGAATTCTCAATAAACGCCTTTATGAATGGAACCGTTCATCAGCATCTAAAGTATGATATATTGGATAGATCGCCCACCGCTTTGTTCGCATTATTTGAGAAAGTTTAGCTTTATACATAAAATGAAGAGGTGGATAGGTTGAGAGCTCAGGCTTAGGGTTCGCAGCATGTAGACTTTCAAAGCATCGACCGCACTTCCAGGTGTGGAAGACCTCTACTTCAAGACATGGTTGGAGGAGTAAGGTTCGCAGATTATAATAACATGAGCAACAATACAAAGGGAGGGCAACAATATTCACAATTTGGCGGCTATAGGCAACAATATAGTCCGAGTAAACATGTAGAGCGACAAGCCTAGTGAGAGACCATCATCTAGATTTCAAACCTACCATCAATTAGCGGAATCACCTTCGAAGATTTAAATCATATAGAACACATAGGAATCTTGAAACCTCCACCACCTACGAGACCGAGCGAGCAAAGTGAATGGTCCAACAAAAGTTGCGAGTCTCATAAGCAGTAGGGTCATTATATTCATGAATGTGCTTACTTAAGAAATGCCATTGAAGTCGCCATTAAGAGAGGCTAGTTGAAAAGATTCGTAATTTCTTGTCACAACGTTCATCGAAACCGAGGAAGGATGGCCAAGGGGCGTCGGGGTCAAGGTCTTAAGCTGTGGATAGAGATTGGAAAACCTCTAGAGGCACCATCCTATAGTTATGATTGCGAGGGTGGTAGGATTCGAAGTAAAATGATACCGGTAGACACTGGAGTGTAGTTTTTAGAAAAGTACGAAGCTCACCATAAGGTCCTATTCAAGTATCATAAATGGTGACAAGACATATTTATCATTATTTTTAGAACAACTTTATTTTATATAATAATTGCGATTTTATGTTTGTTTTTAACAATCAAGTTTCATATAGGATTCTTGGCTAAACAAGTTATGTGTTGATGGCTTGTAATGATTGACGATAACTTTTGAAAGTTTTGAGGGAAAACAAAGAGCATCAGGTGCATGCTTTAATTCCTAAAGTTTGTGAATGTATACATGGTGCATGCAAGTTGGTCGAGATGGACGATAAGGAAGTTTCTCGCACACTGAATACAAAGCATTTATATAAGTTTTATGTGTAGCATATTGACATAATAAGTGAATCCACGAAACTCTGTCGTAGAGGGTAAAACTCTTAAATTTTTATAGTCCGCAAGATTCATTAAGATAACACCAAAATTATATTTATTTAAACGCTTGTCATTTTTACGAAGTGTGCTAATAAAAATTCGCTTAAGTGTGCTACTTTTACAAAGTGTACCCCTAGTCATATTCATTTAAGCGTCTGTCACTTTTACCAAAGCAAACGCAACCTAAGATGACACTATTATGCGCCATTTGAATAGCAAGGATAGCACTATTATGCGCTTGGCTTAGAGCCTTACCCATAAAAGTAGAAGTTGTTTCTATGCCTCTATAGTATCTGTTTCAACCTTCAAAGCCACCTCACTTTCACGAGTAGTTTTCATCCGCTCCATCTCGTTCGCATGAGTACTTTTTTGTTGTTCCACTGCATCCTGCAACTGTTGGATTTCTTTTATTAAGTTCCTCATCGCAGTCGTGTGCTCCAGCCTCAAGGAGGACCACAGTTTAGCAGATTTATTTCAGTATGAACGTTTTAGATTTTCAGATTTACTTCATTTTCATATCAGATATTTTACTATTTGAGAACTTTATGTAAATCAAATACTTATATTTTGATTTGGGATTTTTCAACTTTTTTAGCATGCATGAGAATTTTAATCGAATAATTTGATGATTATCTTGTGTTATTTTCTTCTATACAGTCACGTTTTGAAAAAATAGAATTTAATGTGAAACGACACCGTTTTAATAAATAATTTAAGTATTTAATTTTCAAAACATATTATTCATCTTACTTGAAGGACACATTTTCAACCCGACTTCCTCGATTCGGCCCATAACATTTGGGTCGAGTTTAGGGGGTTACATTAAGTGGTATTAGAGCTAAGTTCAACCCTCGGACTGTGAGGCTCACCGCAGTTATTTTCAAAATGTTTTTAACTTCTGCATGCATCTAAAGTATTTGGAAAAAATGGGAATTTTCTGGAAAATGTACTACGATATTATGTAATTTTGACCTTATTATTTTTAATGTGTTTTAAATCAGAAACTCAAAGTACCAACTCTAATTATAGGATTGTCCCTTTTGTAGATAGATTACTATGTCACCTCGTAGGATCTCTAGATTAGCGATTGATCGTGATCATACTCGTTCTTATAAAATTGAGATCAAAGTCTATCTGAAAGCATGTGTTGTCATCCGTAACTTGATCTAAAATGTCTTTTTAAAATTGTTATCAAAACCTTTATTTTTTTTTTGAAGTATGTCATTAGTCTGAAAATTTTGAGGACAAAATTTCTTTTAAGGGTGGGAGAGTTGTAACACCCCAAAAACTACGCCCAAATTGTAAACCATAGATTTGAAAAATCCCTAATTTTGAAATCTCTAATTGAAAACCCTAACAATTGAGAATTTTTAATTCAAAACCCTAGTTTTTTATGAGGGACTAAATAGGTTTTTTATCAAACTTAAAAGTTAATATGAGATTTCTTAAAAGTTTAAGGACCCCATAAGAAATTAACCCATTTTTTAAAAAAAAGTTTGAAATTCAGTTAGCAGCCGAATTGTTTTTTTAATTATTATTTAAATATTATATATATATAGTACTTCAATTTATTATTTAAATATTATATATATATATAATACTTCAATTTTAAATTGAATTCTAATTTCTTTCAAACTCTATCGTCGCTTTAACCTTTTTCATTATTAAATACATGTGTATATGTTACAAACGTTTTGGTTCATTGAGAAAACCCTAGTTGTCTCTATTTTAAAATCCTACATGCCTAGTGTTCGGTTCAACCATCATTGTGGTACTATCCGGTCACCGGCTTATCACCATCGTCAAAACTCATCGGCCCCTCGCACATTCACCTGCCCGGATGAGTCGCACGCCCTTGTGTCTGCTGCTCCTATCGAATTTTTAAAGTAAATCCCACCTTTTGAATTGATTTCTTGGTTGCTCGTCAAATCAAAGCCATGCTTTGAACTTTATGTAAGTCTTTGCTTTTGGTTATTATTGTTATTATTTTATTTGATAAATCATTATGAAATATTATTATTTTATTATTATCACTTAATCGTTTTCCAATATATATATATATATATATGTGTGTGTATTTGTGTTGTACAATATTGCTATCCTACTGTTTTATACAAATATATTACGTATATTGTTGATTCGATCCATTTAAACTAATATGACTTCAACTATTCAACCAACACGTATTCATAATCAATTTATTTCATCACTTTGTCTAACCAATTCTACTAGAATCGTTCACTCCAATCATATATTCGATTGATTTGGAGATCAATGATACAAATCAGATAGGTATTCTTGTATCATTAAATTTCGTTACATAAGTATACATGAATAACTCCTTGGTCATAGTGATAATAGTGCTAATATGAAAATTATTCTCACAGGTTCTGATACAGCTAAACCCAGTGGTTCTGATCGTGGGAAACACATTATTAAGTAGGTTGAGTTGCTTTGGCTAAGGTGTGTTCTCTGCTTGTGCTATACTATATGTGTTGATGTTGTGTGATGTTTGACTGTGAAATATGTTGTTGCTATGTGATGTTTGACTGTAAAATATGTTGTGATCTGGGCTCTGTGATATGTTGTGATCTGGACTATGTGATATGTTGTGATCTGGACTATGTGATATGTTGTATGTCATTCTGTTAAACATCATACATCGGAATCTGAATAGTTAATTATTGGACTAAATGCTCATGCATTTTCGGACTAAATGCCCATGCATTTTCGGACTAATGATGTTACATTCGGATTGAAATCAGAACATTCATGTCATATCATTCGAGTGCGAAAATGTACGGAGGAAGTTCAGTGGTTTCATCCTTCGGGCTGAATTCCACTTCGGATCAGTGGTTCCACCCTTCGGGCTGAGTTCCACTTCGGATGGTGACGATGTAGAGAGTGGTTCTGGGGAACCTTACACTTCGGACGGTGATGTAGATGGGTTCATGACATAAACTTAGGTGCATCGTGCATTGCATATCTGTATAATCGATTGGCTGTTGAAATGACTATGTTGATTGTATGATTCTTGTGACTTTCTGTCTAATGCACCTTAGAGACACACTGAGCTTAATAGCTGACTCCCCCTTAGTTCCTGTTTCAGATTCTCACACATAGGCTTTCGGTACTTGGAGGACCATAGTTTAGCAGATTAATTTTAGTTTTCAGTATGAACGTTTTGGATTTTCAGATTTACTTCATTTTCATATCAGATATTTTACTATTTGAGAACTTTATGTAAATTAGATACTTATATTTTGATTTGGGATTTTTCAACTGTATTAGCATGCATGAGAATTTTAATTGGATAATTTGATGATTATCTTGTGTTATTATCTTCTATACGGTCACGTTTTGAAAAAATAGAATTTAATGTGAAACGACACCATTTTAATAAATAATTTAAGTATTTAATTTTCAAAACATATTATTCATCTTTCTTGAGGGACACGTTTTCAACCCGACTTCCTCGATTCGGCCCATAACATTTGGGTCGAGTTTAGGGGGTTACACTCGAAGTTAACTATAAGAACTCCAAAAATTTGATTAAAACTAGTTTCGCGGTCATTTTTGTAGAGGTTTCGGACGAGCGGGTATAAATGGGCCCTAAAATGGACCCGTTAGACTTTAAATTGAGTAAAAAGTACAGAAATTGAGTTTTTGCAATATAATCGTGTTGAAAAGCTCGTAGTCAACTATATGAACTCCTAAAATTTGATTAAAACTAGTTTCGCGGTCATTTTTGTAGAGGTTTCGGACGAGCGGGTCTAAATTGGCCGTAAAATGGACCCGTTGGACTTTTAACTGATTAAAAAGTAAAGAAATTAACTTTTTGCAATATAATCGTGTTGAAAAGCTCGTATTCCACTATATGAACTCTTAAAATTTGATTAAAACTAGTTTTGCGAACATTTTGTAGAGGTTTCGGACGAGCGGGTCTAAATAGACCGTAAAATGGACCCGTTGGACATTTAACTGATAAAAAGTACATAAAATGAGTTTTTCCAATATAATCATGTTGAAAAGCTCGTGAAAAACTATATGAACTCCTAAAATTTGATTAAAACTAGTTTCACGATTAATCTTGTAGAGATTTCGGACGAGCGGGTCGAAATGGGCCGTAAATTGGACCCGTTGGACTTTTAACTGAGTAAAAAGTACAAAAATTGAGTTTTTTTCAATATAAGCACGTTGAAAATCTCGTGAACATCTCTATGAACTCCTAAAATTTGATTAAAACTAGTTTCACGGTCCTTTTCGTAGAGATTTCGGACGAGCAGGTCTAAGTGGTCCGTAAAATGGACCCGTTGGACTTTTAACTGAGTAAAAAAAAACAACAATTGAGTTTTTGCAATATAATCGTGTTGAAAAGCTCATATTCAACTATATGAACATTTACAATTTGATTAAAACTAGTTTCGCGATCCTTTTTGTAGAGGTTTCGGACGAGCTGGTCTAAATTGGACGTAAAATGGATCCGTTTGCAGTTTTACTTGAGTAAAAAGTATAGAAATTGTGTTTTTGCAATATAAACGTATTGCAAAGCTTGAGATCAACTATATGAACTCCTAAATTTGATTAAAACAAGTTTCGTGGTCATTTTTGTAGATGTTTCGGACGAGCGGGTCTAAGTGGGCCGTAAAATGGACCTGTTGGACTTTTAACAAAGAAAAAAGTACACAAATAGAGTGTTTGCACTATAATCATGTTGAAAAGCTCGTAGTCTACTATATTAACTCCTAAAATTTTATTAAACTAGTTTCATGGTCATTTTTGTAGAGGTTTCGAACGAGCGGGTCTAAATGGGCCGTAAATTAGACTCGTTGGACTTTTAACTGAGTAAAAAGTACAGAAATTGAGTTTTTGCAATATAATCGTGTTGAAAAGCTTGTGGTCAAATATATGAACTCCTAAACTTTGATTAAGACTAGTTTCGCGGTCTTTTTTGTAGAGGTTTCGGACGAGCGGGTCTAATTGGGCTTTAAAATGGACCCGTTGGACTTTTAACTAAGTAAAAATTACAGAAATTGAGTTTTTGCAATATAATCGTGTTGAAAAGCTCGTGAACAACTATATGAACTCGTAAAATTTGATTAAAACTAGTTTTGCGATCATTTTTGTAGAGGTTTCAGACGAGCGAGTCTAAATGGGTCGTAAAATGGTCCCGTTGGACTTTTAACTGATTAAAAAGAACAGAAATTGAGTTTTTGCAATATAATCATGTTGAAAAGCTCGTGAACAACTATATGAACTCTTAAATTTTGATTAAAACTAGTTTTGCGATCATTTTTGTAGAGGTTTCGGACGAGCGGGTCTGAATGGGCCGTAAAATTGACCCGTTGGACTTTTAACTGAGTAAGAGGTACATAAATTGAGTTTTTGCAATATAAGCGTGTTGAAAAGCTCGTGATCAACAATATGAACTCCTAAAATTTGATTAAAACCAGTTTTGAGATCCTTTTTATAGAGATTTCGGACAAGTGGGTCTAAATGGGCTGTAAAATGCACCTGTTGGACTTTTAACTATGTAAAAAGTACATAAATTGAGTTTTTGCAATATAATCGTGTTGAAAAGCTCATGAACTCCTAAAATTTGATTAGAACTAGTTTCGCGGTTATTTTTGTAGAGGTTTCGGATGAGCGGGTATAAATGTTCCGTAAAATGGACTCGTTGGACTTTTAACTGAGTAAAAAGTACAGAAATTGAGTTTTTGCAATATAATCGTGTTGAAAAGCTCGTAGTCAACTATATGAACTCCTAAAATTTGATTAAAACTAGTTTCGCGGTCATTTTTGTAGAGGCTTCGGACAAGCGGGTCTAAATGGGCCGTAAAATTGACCCGTTGGACTTTTAACTGAGTAAAAGGTACATAAATTGAGTTTTTGCAATATAAGCGTGTTGAAAAGCTCGTGATCAACAATATGAACTCCTAAAATTTGATTAAAATCAGTTTTGAGATCCTTTTTATAGAGATTTCGGACGAGTGGGTCTAAATGGGCTGTAAAATGCACCTGTTGGACTTTTAACTATGTAAAAAGTACATAAATTGAGTTTTTGCAATATAATCGTGTTGAAAAGCTCATGAACTCCTAAAATTTGATTAGAACTAGTTTCGCGGTTATTTTTGTAGAGTTTTCGGATGAGCGGGTCTAAATGTTCCGTAAAATGGACTCGTTGGACTTTTAACTGAGTAAAAAGTACAGAAATTGAGTTTTTGCAATATAATCATGTTGAAAAGCTCGTAGTCAACTATATGAACTCCTAAAATTTGATTAAAACTAGTTTCGCGGTCATTTTTGTAGAGGCTTCGGACGAGCGGGTCTAAATGGGCCGTAAAATTGACCCGTTGGACTTTTAACTGAGTAAAAGGTACATAAATTGAGTTTTTGCAATATAAGCGTGTTGAAAAGCTCGTGATCAACAATATGAACTCCTAAAATTTGATTAAAATCAGTTTTGAGATCCTTTTTATAGAGATTTTGGACGAGTGGGTCTAAATGGGCTGTAAAATGCACTTGTTGGACTTTTAACTATGTAAAAAGTACATAAATTGAGTTTTTGCAATATAATCGTGTTGAAAAGCTCATGAACTCCTAAAATTTGATTAGAACTAGTTTCGCGGTTATTTTTGTAGAGGTTTCGGATGAGCGGGTCTAAATGGGCCGTAAAATGGACTCGTTGGACTTTTAACTGAGTAAAAAGTACAGAAATTGAGTTTTTGCAATATAATCGTGTTGAAAAGCTCATAATCAACTCTATGAACTCCTAAAATTTGATTAAAACTAGTTTCACCGTCATTATTGTTGAGGCTTCGGACGAGCGGGTCTAAATGGGCCGTAAAATGGACCCGTTGGACTTTTAACTGAGTAAAAAGTAAAGAAATTGAGTTTTTGGAATATAATCGTGTTGAAAAGCTCGTGAACAACTCTATGAACTGCTAAAATTTGATTAAAACTAGTTTCGCAGTCATTTTTGTAGAGGTTTCAGACGAGCGGGTCTAAATGGGCCGTAAAATGGACCCGTTGGACTTTAATCAAATTTTAGAAATTGTGTTTTTGCTATATAATCATGCTGAAAAAGCTAGTGATCAACTATTTGAACTCCTAAAATTTGATTAAAACTAGTTTCGCGCTCCTTGTAGAGTTTTCAGACGAGCGGGTTTAAATGTGCCGTAAAATAGACTCGTTGGACTTTTAACTAAGTAAAAAGTATAGAAAATGAGTTTTACAATATAATCTTGTTGAAAAGCTCGTGATCAACTATATGAACTCCTAAAATTTGATTAAAACTAGTTTTGTGGTCTTTTTGTAGACGTTTCGGACGAGCGGGTCTAAATAGGCCGTAAAATAGACCCGTTGGACTTTTAACTGTCTAAAATGTACATAAAATGAGTTTTTACAATAAAACCGTGTTGAAAAACTCGTGAACAACTATAAGAAGTCCTAAAATTTGATTAAAATTAGTTTCACGGTGATTTTTGTTGAGGTTTCGGACGAACGGGTCTAAATGGGACATAAATTGGACACGTTGGACTTTAAACAGTGTAAAAAGTACATAATTTGAGTTTCTGCAATATAATCGTGTTGAAAAGCTCGTAGTAAACTATATGAACTCCTAAAATTAGATTAAAACTAGTTTCACGGTCATTTCTATAGAGGTTTCGGACGAGCGAGCCTAAATTGGCCGTAAAATAGACCCGTTGGACTTTTAAATGAGTAAAAAGTACTGAAATTGAGTTTTTGCAAAATAATCATGATGAAAAGCTCGTATTCAACTATATGAACTCTTAAAATTTGATTAAAACTAGTTTTGCGAACATTTTTGTAGAGGTTTCGGACGAGCGGGTCTAAATGGGCCGTAAAATGGACCCGTTGGACTTTTAACTGAGTAAAAGGTACATAAATTGAATTTTTGCAATACAATCGTGTTGAAAAGCTCGTGATCAACAATATGAACTCCTAAAATTTGATTAAACCAGTTTTGAGGTCCTTTTGTAGAGATTTCAGACGAGTGGGTCTAAATGGGCCGTAAAATGCACCCGTTGGGCTTTTAACTGTGTAAAAAGTACAGAAATTGAGTTTTTGCAATATAATCGTGTTGAAAAGCTCATGAACTCCTAAAATTTGATAAGAACTAGTTTCGCGGTTATTTTTGTAGAGGTTTCGGATGAACGGGTCTAAGTGAGTCGTAAAATAGACCCATTGGACTTTTAACTGAGTAAAAACTACATAATTTGAGTTTTTGCATTATAATCGTGATAAAAAGCTCGTGGTCAACTATATGAACCCTTAAAATTTGATTAAAACTAGTTTTGTGATCATATTTGTAGAGGTTTCGGATCAGCGGGTCTAAATGCCCGTAAAATGGTCCCATTGGACTTTTAACTGAGTAAAAAGTACAGAAATTGAGATTTTGCAATATAATCATGTTGAAAAGCTTGTGAAAAGCTATATGAACTCCTAAAATTTGATTAAAACTAGTTTCGCGGTCATTTTTGTAGAGGTTTCGGACGAGCAGGTCTAAATGGGCCGTAAAATGGACTCGTTGGACTTTTAATTGAGTAAAAAGTATAGTAATTGACTTTTTGCAACATAATCATATTAAAAAGCTCGTAAACAACTCTATGAACTCCTAAAATTTGATTAAAACTAGTTTCGCGGTCATTTATGTAGAGGTTTCGGACGAGCGGATCTAAATGGGCCGTAAAATGGACCTGTTGGACTTTTAACTGAGTAAAATGTTCAGAAATTGAGTTTTTGCAATATAAGCGCATTGAAAATCTCATGAACATCTCTATGAACTCCTAAAATTTGATTAAAACTAGTTTCGCGGTCCTTTTTGTAGAGGTTTCGGACGAGCAGGTCTAAGTGGGCCGTAAAATGGACCCGTTGGACTTTTAACTAAGTAAAAAGTACAAAAATTGAGTTTTTGCAATATAATCGTGTTGAAAATCTCGTATTCAACTATATGAACAATTACAATTTGATTAAAACTAGTTTTGTGGTCCTTTTTGTATAAGTTTTGGACGAGCGGGTCTAAATTGGACGTAAAATGTATTCGTTGTAGTTTTACTTGAGTAAAATGTATAGAAATTGTGTTTTTGCAATATAAACGTATTGAAAAGCTTGTGATCAACAATATAAACTCCTAAAATTTGATTAAAACTAGTTTCGCGGTAATTTTTGTAGATGTTTCGGACGAGCGGGTCTAAATGGGTCGTAAAATGGACCCGTTGGACTTTTTTTTTTTGAAGAAAAGGCCTCATTAAAAACCCCTACTACTGTCCTTCAAGCAGAGCTAGAGGACCCTAAAAAGGGGAAAAGAGTGCCCAAATATTATTAATCAATAATGATGTGTTACAAGATGTTGAATACAATGTGGTATATCCGAATTAAATGACATAGAAGTCATAGAATTCAGCGAAAAGGTAGCCAAAGTATGGGCTAAAATATTTGCCTCACGGCGTACAAAGGAAACAGAAATAAAGTCGAAGTCGTGAAGAGCAGCTTGTATTTGAAGAATAGATGGTCCCATAGTGGAGAGGTCCTGAGCAGGATTGTTGATCCTATTCGCGAGAGATGTGCAGTCCGTTTCGATCAAGACACGAGTCCAACCTTGAGATCGGGCAAAGGTGAGGCCAGCAAGGATGCTTTCCCCTTCACTGGTAATAGCGTCCTGACAGCTACCAAGAGGGAAAGTAAGACCACCCACGACTGCTCCTACAGAATCACGAGCAACAACACCGACGGCTGCTGCACGAGTTGATGGGTTAAAGGCTCCGTCCACATTTATTTTTATATGATTAGGTGGAGGAAGTGTTCGGGAGGGAATAGAAAATGTAGATGGAGCTTGGACAATCGAATTTAAAGATTTACAAAGTTCGTCATGTAAGCTAATTGAATTAACAGCAATTAGCCATGGAGGTTGTAGATGGTGGTTGTGAACCCAATCATTTCGTCTATTCCATATATTCCATAGAACAGTAAGGAATATACCAAATTTATCAGAGGAAATTGTAGAGGCTGCTTCCTCTAACCATTGCATGGGCGTAAGAGCTAAACTCTTATAGATAGAGATAAGGATACCACTAATTTGGAGAGCTTCAGATGCCCCAGGGCAGTCGCGAAGCGCATGGAGGATCGATTCTGAGTGGTTACCACAGATAGAGCACGGCCCCGAGCTAGGGGAAAAGGCTTGAATTTTAGATCCAACTGGTAGAGCATCAGAAGCCATACGCCAACCAAAAGTTTTAACTTTGGGTAGAGCTTTGATTTTGGATAAAAACTTCCAGAAGCGAGTTGGTGGCGAAGGTTGGGTTATTGAACGTTGTAAGAAAATATATCCAGAACGGACTGAGTAAATACCCGAGTCGTTGGGAGACAAGAGTATTGAGTCACGTTGATCATTTATGATGGGGATGCGGAGAATGGCATCGGCATCAATTGGATTGAAATAATTGTTTATCTTAATCGTATCCCAGGAAGTTTGGTTGCGTATCATAAAATCACGACAACGAATGTGATATTCATCGGAGATTTCGTAATCCCCAGTAAGCACAATCGGGGAAGACCCTCCCCATATATCTTTGTGTATTCTAATATTACTGTTTATGCCAGGGCGATGAAGAAAGCCAGGGAAAAGGCGCTGAAGAGCGTTATATATACCTTGCCAAGCGAAGGAGCCCCTGTTGGGTTTTGGTGCATCCAAAATGTTGCCGGAAGGAAAGTATTTAGACCGGTATATTTGTCCTAATAAGGAATCTGGTTCACAGATGAGTTTCCAAATTTGCTTGCCCAAGAGAGCAATGTTAAAGTCGTGTAAATCCTTAAAACCCATGCCGCCAGCAGATTTAGGTAAGCATATACTATTCCAAGGTAACATATGCCAACCTTTTTTGTTGGATTTACCAGTCCACCAGTATTGACGGATTGATGTAGTCATGTCATCGATAATATTTTGTGGTAGTAGATAGCAAGACATAACATATTGTGGGAGAGATTGTAAGATAGCTTTGATGAAAATCTCTCGGCCACTAAAAGATAGAAGATGTTTATCCCAACTAGAGAGACGATCATGTACTTTATCACGTACAAAACCTAAAGATTCAGTTTTATTTTTCCCAATTAGGAGCGGGATGCCTAGGTATATTCCAGGGTTATTAACCTCGCGTACTTGTAAAAGGCTGTTAATTTCATTTCTTGTTACAGCTGGTGTACGCGGATTATAGAAAATTGTTGACTTCTCAAAATTGACTGCTTGACCTGATGCATTAGCATATGTTTGAAGAGCATTTTTCAGAAGGGACGCTTCAGACCGATTAGTATTTATAAATACCATACAATCATCAGCAAAAAGAAGGTGGTTGACTTTGGGCCCATGTTTATTAGCACCTAGTCCTGGAAGTATTTTAGTTTGTTGAGCAGCAGCTAAGTAAGCTTAGAGGCCTTGAGTACAGAAGAGAAAGAGGAAAGGGGATAGAGGATCCCCCTGGCGAAGACCACGTTGAGGGTGAAAGGTGGGTGAAAGCGAATTATTAATTTTAACAGAAAAAGAGACTGTAGTAATACAACGCATTATGAGCTCGATCCATTCGGATGCAAAGCCCATACGTTCCATTACATTTGCGAGAAAAGACCATTCTACTTTATCGAAAGCTTTTTCCATGTCTAGTTTGAGAGCAGCTCCTTGAGAGGATTTAGTGGCTCCTGAGTTAATATTATGGATAATTTCATGAGCAACAAGGATGTTGTCAGATATGTTGCATCCCTGGACAAAGGCTGCTTGATTAGGGCTAATGCATAGAGGTATAGCCTGTTTCATTCTGTTGACTATTGTTTTCGCAACGATTTTATAGAGAACAGTGCATAGGCTAATTGGTCTAAGTTGTTTCATGGAGGTTGGGTCATGTACTTTAGGTATTAGTACCAATATTGTTTTGTTCACTGAGGCCATATTAGCGTTGTCGTTTAGTAGGTTAATACAAAGGTTAATAACATCGTCTCCCACTGTATCCCAGTATTGTCTAAAGAAGCTACTGGGTAGACCATCTGACCTAGGAGCTTTCCTGGGGTCAATATCTTTAAAAGCATGAAGAATTTCCTCTCTAGTGAACGCCTTTAGAAGGTTTTCATTCATTGAAGAATTGATGGAAGGGTGAATTTTGTCAAGAATGATGTTCGAGATTTGGGGTTTAGATGTTGTGAACAAGTTTTTGAAATAATCAGAAGCGATATTCATAATGTCTGATTCAGAAGTGCGCCAATTGGAATTGGCATCGTAAAGGCCTGTGATTGAGTTTTTCTTGTTCCTATTGGAAGCTCGAGCATGGAAAAATTTGGTGTTTTTGTCCCCTTGGGAGAGCCAAAGAGTTCGGGATCTTTGAGCCCAATAAACTTCTTGCTCTGTTAAAAGTTTATTTAATTCAGTTCTATAATTTAAGTAAACTTGTTCATTTGTGGCTGTTAATGGACGGCATAGTAATTTATTTATTTATTTAGTGAGAAACTTAATACGTCCGGTTGATTTAAAGCGTTGTTGGTTTTGCCATTTTTCTAGGTAATTTCCTACTGCTTCAATTTTGTTTATGGCTGTTCCGGGGGTATCGGCCCATGCCCTTTGGATTGTTTGGATATTATCTTTATTATTAGCCCAGCAACTTTCGAATCTGAAGTTCTTGGGGGGTTGTATTTTGGGTTTAGTAGACGTAGTATCTAATTCGAGGAGAAGGAAACAATGGTCAGATTTAGCAACATATTCTGTGGTGATTCGATGAGAAGGGAAGAGATCTTGCCATGCGGAATTAGCGATAAAACGGTCTAGTCTTTCATGTATTACCGGGGTTAAGGGTCCCACTTTTGTCCAAGTGAACCAACCCGAAGTTGGCTTACAATCAAAGAGGTTGTTTCGAGTTAAACAATTGCGAAAGTTTTTAATTTGGGATCTAGCTCTACGGGGGCCCCCTTGTTTTTCCGAGTCCGTTAAAATTTCATTGAAATCTCCACCGAGAAGCCAAGGTTTATCTTTAGTAGAAGGATATAACGAATCAATTAGTTCCCATGTTTTATATTTTTGGCTAGTTTCCGGAAAACCATGCATACCGGTGAAAAACATTGTGGAGTTATTCTGTGTGATTTGAATATGAATGAAACGCGACGAATAGGAAATTAAACTTATATTGATATTGTTCGCAGCAAATAAAGAAAATCTGGAACACCCTTCCGTAGGGGAAATAGAAATAATGTCTAACATACCTAATGAAAGACATAAGCGGTTACATTCCGCATTATTTGATTTAGTCTCGCATAAGAAAATGATATCGGGGTTGGTTCGTTGGACATAGGACCGGAAATGTTGAACCGTCGGGGCTTGTCCAAGACCCTGACAGTTCCAGCATAGGATCCTCATTTTGCTCGGCGGGGCTGGGAATCAGCCGCCGCCGGAGAGTTTTTAGAGCTGCTCATCCCAGCTTTTGGAGTAGATCCTGACTGTTTGGATTTTTTCGGCGGGAGCGATACTTGTATTGGGGAACGGCGTTTCATGCCTCAGTTTGTTTGGGTTGGTGCAGGTGCAGGAGCGGGCGCTGGTACAGGAACAGGTGCAGGGGCTGCATCATTCGGGTAAGTTTTAAGTAACCACTGATTAAAATCATTGAATATTGTATCAGTGGGTTGAGAAGGCTTACTCGATTCAGAGTCAAACTTTTTAATCTGCTCGGTAGTAGGGCTGGGGACACCAAAATCATCCGTGGTGTCCCATTCTTCATCAGAACCATCTTCCGGGATGGGATAGATGGTGTTCAAGGGTTGGGGCTCGAGTGGAGCTTTTTGCTTCAAATCAGCTGCGGGGGGTTCTTTAACAGAATTGGGGCCTTCTTCCATGGCCGTGTCCACATTTTGGGCTTCTTCGGTTGCTTGTACCGTAAAGGAGGCTGCATCGCCTTCATTTAAAGAACCTATGTATAGGGATTTTACGGATGTTAGAGCTTCGGAATCATTTATATAAAGGATGGTAATGATGTTATTTAATTTACCCGTGATATTCTGATTGGTAGGGGGAGCAGGAGGGTTAGCCGGAGCTGCTGGAATGTTTGTCGGGGCAACTACGATAAGAGAAGATCGTAAATATTTGGACAGTATAGTTGAATTAATAATACAAAAGAAATAATGAATTATTGTGAAGATTAAAATATATTTACCATTGACTGGCGGAATGTTTGGAATCAAATTTGGTTGCACTGTGCGGATACGCCCACGAATACCAACTGGGCGACGTCGGGGTGGAAGATAACGGAGCCATTCTCCTTACTGAAGTTTATTGAGATCAAGTGAGGAGCGGATAGGACAATTCTCTAATGTATGGCAGACAATGCCACAACCAGGGCATAATGTAGGTAGCCTTTCGTACTGAATATGACACATGATTTTGTTTTCACCAGAGCCAATAAAGACAAAGCGAGTGATCGGTCTTGTTATGTTTAACAGGATTTCAACCCGAAGGAAATCCTTCATATTTCCCTCAACTTCTCGGGTGTCCGTCCGGAGGACGTTGCCAACCATGGATCCTAGTGCGTGTCCCACCAGATGGGAACGGTCAACATCCGCATAAAGTGAGTCAGGAAGGGAGAAGATTCGGATCCAGATTCGCATAGAGCTGAAATTGTACTCGCTTAAGGCTTTGGCTGGATCATATTCAGTTACCGCTAACCATTCATCCTTGTACAGCCAAGGGCCACGGTTGATTATCTCATAGCAGTTCTTGATTTCCTTAAAATTGATCTTGAGGAAATTGTCTTGAATGACTGATATGGAGACTACATCGTTGGGCTTCTAGATTCCTTCGAAAGCATTGATGACAGCATATATGTCTAATACTTTAGACGATATGAAGCGTCCAATTACAATCAGCTTGGGGTCTTCCTTAACAATGTCCCAACCAAAGTCAGGTGTGTAGAGAAGTTCCGCTTCTTCGTTGGTGAGATTGATTGAGCTGAGTTGGGGGATAGAAGATGAAGAAGCCATTGGGAGAGTTGGGGAGAATAAGAGAGTTTGAAGGTATTGATGGTTTTGTGGGTTGGGATGGTAGTGATGTGCGTTTATAAATACTACGGTTAAGGATGATGAGATATGGAAAGTAGAGTGAAGAGAATTTCGAGAAATTAGAAACGACTGTGATAGATTGGAACTATTAAAGGCATAATGTAAAGTATAAAAGGTGCTTTCCTTAAAAGATCTATAAATTGTAATAAAAGAAGGAATTTTGGAAGATATTAATAAATTATATCGTAAATACCTATATAAAATTAAATGAAAGTGTAATGGGAAAATTGAAAGGGATTTATGGAAATAATGATTGTTAATAAAAGTAAATATTTTGACTAAAAATTTAATATGGAGAGCAATTTTTTGAGAACAAAATAGTAATGGGTAGGTTAAGTTAAAACTGACAGATAAATTCATTAATTGTATTGATGATGTAAAATTAGTGGCAAGATTTAATGAGAATAATTTAATAATAAAAGTTGTATAAATTAGATGGGATAAAAACGGCAGTATATAATTCGTGTTAACTGTATAAAAACCCTTTCTGAAAGGAAATTTATGGGTGTTTGGTAATTTGTGAAACCGAAAAGAGGAAAGTTTGTACATAAAATATGGTAATTGATTTTTAATTTCTGTAAAAAAAGGAAAGTAAGACTGACTTTTTGAATATAATTGTGTACAGACTATGTAAAAGAAAAATAAACATAGTTAAATAAATTAAAGGAAATTGAGAAATTGGGCACATTAATAGGTAATTAATAAATATTGAAAGAAACGGAATAAATAGAATTAATGTAAGATAAGACCATTTTTTGAGGAAAAATAACTAAAGGTTATCAGGATATTTGACAAATTAATATGTATTTTGTTTGGAAAGCACCTTTTGAAAAGGATTTGACATAAATCCCAAATATGGGCTTGTAGTATTTCACCTAAAGAGGCGTAGTGGGAATATATTCCTAACATGCATAACATCAATATAATTAAGCAACATTCAACTAAGGAAAAATAAAAAGCATGCATGACAGTATTGAAGTAAGCTAGAAAGCAGATAAGAGCATATGAAAAATAAAATAAAAGCAGAAAAGAGAAAAGGCAATAAAAAATTACAAGCCCAGGGGAAGATAGAAGCGGTGATAAGAAAATAATTACAAACCAAAGGAGCAAAAAAATATTGGGGGGAAAGCAAATAAAATTAACTGAAATTAAATTAAGCCATCGCCCATTAGTAGAGTAGATGTTCCAGCTTTCCTTAAACGGGAACTTAGTAAGTTGTGTCTTGTGTGGTGGTTCATTACTTTTAGGAGTCCTGTAGTTGAGGGTGATATTATTATAATCAGTATGCTGCCAGCAGAAGACCATATAAATTATAAAAGAGACATTTGCCAGAGTGACGACCAAATCTAAATGCTTAATCGAAAAAATGATTACTGTAATTGAAGTTTTTAAGTATCCAATAGACTCATTCGTATAAGAAAAAATAATAAATATATTAAGAATTTTTGAATGAGAGCTAACATCATTTATATTAGGGAGATTATGAGATATGTTTTTGATAATTACTTTGGATGCATGTAACAAGAGGGGAGAAGACACTTTTGTGTATAATATAGTTTTTAGGCCAATGAAGTTTGATAATATATTGTATATGAAATGATTAAAAGATAATAAGATAGTTAAGTAAAGAAGAAACACATTATAGATAGTGACATTATTGGTGTGGTAAGATAACTCATTTGTGTATAATATAATTTTTTCCCAGATAAACTTGAAAGTGTATGGTAGGTTAGTCTTGTGAAAAAAATGATGGTCATGTTTTAGAAGACAAAGGTTATGTATAACTAAAGAGAATCTCAAGAGGTGGGCTAGTGATTGCTTCCCTGAAAGGGCTATGTATTTGTTCGAGCAGTGCTTGAAAATGAAATAAGTTGCAAAAATAGAGGAAAAGGTAAATTTAAGCATGAGAGAGGAATAGGGAGCATACCTTCTAGTTGAGAACCAGATAAAATAACCAGTCCAATTGGGTGAGTAAATATATACAATCCGTTGGGAGTAAAACATAAAGTTAAATAAAGAGAAAGACGAGAGAAAAAAGATTAAAAAAATGGGATAGAAGAAGGTTATGATAGAACCGATTGGAAGAGCAGTTGGGGATACATATGGGTTAGATAAGATTCCAAAGAGAAATATAAGAGAGTTAGAAGAGTAGAACATTTGAGCAAGCCATAAGAATAAGCAAATGGATAAATCATGAAAACCTAGACGTTGAGACCAAGGAGTATGTGAAATGACAGCATGCATAGTTACGAATTGAGCAGTGTTTGGAACCAATAAGATAAAGCCTACAAAGATATTCTTAAAGTGAATAGTGTCATCATACATCATGGATAGAGGTGAGAGCAGATGCATTAGAATTAAAGGTTTGTCTGGATAAGAATTAATGGTTAAACTCCCAAAACAACAAACCATAGAGTATATGAAGTGTTTATAAGAGACTAAGTGATTATGATACTTATAGTGTGAAAATTCGAGTGTATATGAGTGTTTTTGTTCCCAGAAATGATAGACATATACAGGGAAGATCCGAAATATGATTAGATAATAAAATATATTGCAGAGATAGTTAAAATTAGATAATCCCAGAAGTTGGGCTTGTTGTTTATTCCCTGTGAGGGCTTGATTTAGAGATGAGATAACAAAAATGTAATGTAACGAGGTGATTATCAGGGAATATGACAATATTAAGGGCAAAGAGATGTTTGGATCCATCATAAGATGTATACAGATAATATCTAATAGAAAAACAACATTGAAGAAACCTATTAAGAGAGTACAGCCTAATCTTGAATTAAAAAACAGTAATACATTGGTAATGAATGTATAAGAATAAAAGAGATCAGAGAACAGAAAGGGAACATACAACGATATTTGCCAGATGAGATCAGGAAAAACCTTCCTTTTGAGATGGAAGATAAAACATATCTGAGAAAAGGGAAAAAAGAAGTGGGTTAATAATATATTATAAAAAATAAATAAATTAAAAAGGAAGGGGGAAAAAACCCTAGCCGTCGTTGGGCCGCCGCTAAGAGCCTCCACCAGATCAGATGGAGTTGCGATGTCGGAAATGGCAGAAATAATATTTCTGAGCAATCTATATCAGATTGACAAGGAAAAAAGTTAGATCTGGAAAAAATAATGAAAATCGGATGGAAAAAGGATAGGGTTGAAGGGGGAGGAATCCCTGTAGATTTGATAAAACCCATGAACAGCCAGATAGTTGTTGACATATTTTCCAGAAACGGTGAAAGGGGACTAGACCAAACGTCGGAGAGGGAAGAAGCCGCCATGGACTCCGATCTGTGTAAATGTAGAAAGATGATTCTACAAATAGAAGAAAGAAAAGGATGGTGAGTAAAGTTTGGAAAGAAAAATTCCAAGGCTTCAATAAAATCAAAAAGCCCTTCAGATTTGGGCAAAACTAAGAAAAAGGGAACGAGTCTGTTGGTGGAAAAAGGATTCGAATGGAGAGCAGATCTACATTGGTGACGATCCTTGCCGTCGGCATGAAGAAGGCGGAGATTTGCAACCGGAGACATCCAAGAAGAAAACCCCATAAATAAAAGAGAAGAGATGGTTAGAGTATTATTGTGAAAAATTGGAGAAAAGAAAAAATGATGGAAATGATAGATCTTACCAATCAGATCTGGCGATTTCCGATGGAGAATATCCAGATCGAACCCAAACAAAAAGATAGAGAGAAATCCAAGTCTCAAGCGGCATCCAAGGGAAAGGAAAAGCCAGAGAGTTAGAATAAAATAATAAAAACAAGATATAAAAGATAAACAATAAAAAAAGTGGGGAAAAACTGTTGGTATGGGATGATTGTTCGCATACTCTGCCCGATTTCCAAGGGAACCATTATCTGGAATTTTCCTTGCAAGAGCGGCTGAAAATGAAGTGCCGTGAGGGGAAGGGAGACCGGTGGAAGAGGGAGAAAAACCACCGAGAAAAGCGGAGCAAGCAAAAACCAAAAAAGAACCCCTGAAAAAATTGAGAGAGAATTGAGAGCCATCCCACACCCGTTGGAATTTTAACTGAGTCCCCGTTGGACTTTTAACTAAGTAAAAAGTACAGAATTTGAATTTTTGCAATATAATCGTGTTGAAAAGCTCGTAGTCTACTATATGAACTCCTAAAATTTTATTAAAACTAGTTTCGTTGTCATTTTTGTAGAGGTTTCGGACGAGCGCGTCTAAATGTGCCGTAAATTAGACCCGTTGGACTCTTAACTGAGTAAAAGTATAGAAATTGAGTTTTTGCAATATAATCGTGTTGAAAAGCTCGTGGTCAACTATATGAACTTCTAAAATTTGATTAAGACTAGTTTCGCGGTCATTTTTGTAGAGGTTTCGGACGAGCGGGTCTAATTGGGCTGTAAAATGGACCCGTTGGACTTTTAACTAAGTAAAAATTACAGAAATTTAGTTTCTGCAATATAATCGTGTTGAAAAGCTCGTGAACAACTATATGAACTCCTAAAATTTGATTAGAACTAGTTTTGCGATCATTTTTGTAAAGGTTTCAGACGAGCGGGTCTAAATGGGCCGTAAAATGGTCCCGTTGGACTTTTAACTGATTAAAAAGTACAAAAATTATGTTTTTGCAATATAATCATGTTGAAAAGCTCGTGAACAACTATATGAACTCTTAAAATTTGATTAAAACTAGTTTTGCGATCATTTTTGTAGAGGTTTCGGACGAGCGGGTCTAAATGGGCCGAAAAATGGTCCGGTTGGTCTTTTAACTGAGTAAAAAGTACAAAAATTGAGTTTTTGCTGTATAATCGTGTTGAAAAGCTCGTAGTCAACTATATGAACTCCAAAAATTTGATTAAAACTAGTTTATAGCCCTTTTTGTAGATGTTTCGGACGAGCGGGTCTAAATGGGCCGTAAAATGGGCCCGTTGGACTTTTAACTGAGTAAAAAGTACAGAAATTAAGTTTTTGTAATATAATCATGTTGAAAAGCTCGTAGTCAACTATATGAACTCCTAAGATTTGATTAAAACTAGTTTCGCGATCATTTTTGTAGAGGTTTCGGACGAGCGGGTCTAAATGGGCCGTAAAATGGACCCGTTGGACTTTTAACTGAGTAAAAAGTACAGAAAATGAGTTTTTGGAATATAATCATGTTGAAAAGCTCGTGAACAACTCTATGAACTGCTAAAATTTGATTAAAACTAGTTCTGCTGTAACACCCCAAAAGTCGGCTTAGTCGGAATTCGTTTCGGCGATAGGAAATTTTTAGTTTGATAGAGCTTTAGAGGTTCCTATGGCTAGCTAATTATTGCTATCGAATATTAATCAAGCTTTAAAGCAATCGAATTTAAGCTTTATTATGCAATATTAAGCATCTAGTGACCATATTGTAAGAAATTAAGAAGTAGAGGGCAAATTCATGCAAATAAGGAAAGTGAAGGTCCAATTAAGTAATTGAACCATTTTAAATTTAAGACTCTCCATACGTGGAGTCTTCAGATTTCTTTCCTTCAAATGAAGGAAAGCTTACAATTAAAGATTGAAATTGTTAGGCTTTGAGAACCACCGAAAATCTCTTAAGCAAGCTTCACCATCTTCTTCTTCCTTACCTAAGGTGAATGTAATTGGAGTTTCGGGTTAGGCGAATGTAATTGGAGTTTCTTCCATCCGAGAGCCTTGAAGCTTCGGATTGTTAAGGTGAATGTAATTGGAGTTTCGGGTTAGGCGAAACGCCTTCCCGGATTGTCATTTGGTGTTTATTATCTTTTCGCTAAACATTACTATCAAGGCGAAAGCATCGGATAATAAGTTGGACACTTGGGTAAGTGTCGGTAAGCCAACATTTAAGCATTTACTATAGCTAGTATACATTGTCATTGAGGTAAGTATTATTATGAAACTCTATGTCAAGTTATTGGTGCAAGAACTATTGGATATGTTGAAACTATGAAACTTCATCATGTCATTGATTTATTAAGAATAATTGAAAAATATAAATATGTTATGCCTTGGATTGGAATAACTCGGGATACAATTGGCATGCCATAGAATTCATGAGCTCAATGTTTCGGGTGGACTGCGGTCCTAAGGCTACGGCCTATGATGATTGGCGAGGCGGAGGGATGTATTGTTATTGGTCAATTGGTGAGGCGGAAGAAAAAAGACCATTTATGTTTTGGCGAGGCGGGGAATTCGAGTATCCATGAATTTAGTTCCATCCAAGGAAAATTATGATTGTTTAAGCATTATACTAATCAACCATGTATTTGAATTAAGTATTAAGATGATAGTATAGATTTATAATAAATGTACCCATGTCATTCTTTTATTGTTGTCATATGATTACCTCACTAGGCTTAGAGTGCCTAATGTGTTTACCTTCATGCATTTTCAGGATAGGAAGTTGTTCATGAAGAATCGGATCGGTTGTAAGACAAGTCATAGCTCCATACCAAGTAATGTATTATATATAACTCCTAGGAAAGTGGCAAGGTAGCTAACTTAGTCATTACGCTCTTTTTGTTGTGGCAATGGCTTGTCCATTTTGTAATAGGCTTAAAGGCTTAAATATGACTACCTAGACTTTTGCTAAACTAGCTTAAATCATGCTTGTGGTATAATGGTAAAAATGCAGTAAACATATTGGAATGATTATGAAAATTTGCATGTTGGTAAATATTGGTAGGAGTAAGTTGGATACAAAGTTTCGGCTTAATCGGACATGATTTGGTATGGTAAAAGCCTCAAAAACCAGATAAAAATCTGTTATTACAGGTCACCGTATCGAAACGAGTGATGGCGTTTCGGTACGGTTAACAAAAAAATAAGCCTGTGAGACAGAGTGTTCCGAAACGAAGTAATGCCGTTTCGGAACACTTTTGCTACTGTCGACCCCTGTACCGAAACGGGGTGATGCCGTTTCGGAACACTTTTACCACTGGAGACCCTTGTTTCGAAACGGGTCTAAGTCGAGTCAAAGTCAGTCAACCCGTACCGATACAGGTTAAGCCGTATCGATACGGTCAAGGAAGAAAAGTCAAAATTTTAACTGTGGTCAAGCCGTACCGAAACGGCTTAGGGCGTTTCGATACGGGCAGCTTCTTTTGACTTCTATAAGGTTAAATGGAACAATATATATATAAACTCGGTAAGCACTGCAAGAATGATGATTGTTGAAAATTCAGATATTAAGCTCAACAAGTTCATAAAGTCTTAATAAGATAAGTTGTTAAGAAAGTTTTCAAGAAAAAGGATTAAAAGATTTCCGTATCGATTCCGGTAACGCTCTTCAACCCGGGTTCTCTACCAGGCCGGGAAGGGGGTGTTACATACGCGGTCATTTATGTAGAGGTTTCAGATGAGCGGGTCTAAATGGGCCGCAAAATGGACCCGTTGGACTTTTAACTAAGTAAAAAGTACATAAATTGTGTTTTTGCAATATTATCATGTTGAAAAAGCTCGTGATCAACTATATGAACTCCTAAAATTTGATTAAAACTAGTTTCGCGCTCCTTGTAGAGGTTTCGGACGAGCGGGTTTAAATGGGCCGTAAAATAGACACGTTGGACTTTTAACTAAGTAAAAAGTACAGAAAATGAGTTTTTGCAATATAATTTTGCGATCCTTTTGTATACGTTTCGGACGAGAGGGTCTAAATAGGCCATAAAATGGACCCGTTGGACTTTTAATTGTGTAAAATGTGCATAAAATGAGTTTTTACAATATAATCGTGTTGAAAAGTTCGTGAACAACTATAAGAAGTCCTAAAATTTGATTAAAACTAGTTTCACGGTGATTTTTGTTGAGGTTTCAGACGAGCGGGTCTAAATGGGCCATAAATTGGACTCGTTGGACTTTAAACTTAGTAAAAAGTACAGAAATTGAGTTTTTGCAATATAATCGTGTTGAAAAGCTCCTAGTAAACTATATGAACTCCTAAAATTTGATTAAAACTAGTTTCATGGTCATTTTTGTAGAGGTTTCAGACGAGCGATTCTAAATTGGCCGTAAAATGGACCCGTTGGACTTTTAACTAAGCAAAAAGTACAGAAATTGAGTTTTTGCAATATAATTGTGATGAAAAGCTCGTATTCAACTATATGAACTCTTAAAATTTGATTAAAACTAGTTTTGCGAACATTTTTGTAGAGGTTTCGGACGAGCGGGTCTAATTGGGCTGTAAAATGGACACGTTGGACTTTTAACTAAGTAAAAATTACAGAAATTGAGTTTTTGCAAAATAATCGTGTTGAAAAGCTCGTGAACAACTATAAGAACTCCTAAAATTTGATTAAAACTAGTTTTGCGATCATTTTTGTAGAGGTTTCAGACGAGCGGGTTAAAATGGGCCGAAAAATGGTCCGGTTGGTCTTTTAACTGAGTAAAAAGTACAGAAATTGAGTTTTTACAATATAATCGTGTGAAAAGCTCGTGGTTAACTATATGAACTCGAAAAATTTGATTAAAACTAGTTTGTGGCCCTTTTTGTAGATGTTTCGGACGAGCAGGTCTAAATGGGCCGAAAAATGGACCCCTTGGACTTTTAGCTGATTAAAAAGTACAGAAAATGAGTTTTGCAATATAATCGTGTTGAAAAGCTCGTAGTCAACCATATGAACTCTTAAAATTTGATTAAAACTAGTTTTGCGATCATTTTTGTAGAGGTTTCGGATGAGCGGGTCTAAATGGGCCGAAAAATGGTCCAGTTGGTCCTTTATCTGAGTAAAAAGTATAGAAATTGAGTTTTCGCAGTATAATCATGTTGAAAAACTCGTGGTCAACTATATGAACTCCAAAAATTTGATTAAAACTAGTTTGTGGCCCTTTTGTAGATGTTTCGGACGAGCGGGTCTAAATGGGCCATAAAATGGTCCCGTTGGACTTTTAACTGAGTAAAAAGTACAGAAATTGAGTTTTTTTAATATAACCGTGTTGAAAAGCTCGTAGTCAACTATATGAACTCCTAAAATTTGATTAAAATTAGTTTCACAGTCATTTTTGTAGAGGTTTCGGACGAGCAGGTCTAAATGGGCCGTAAAATGGACCCGTTGGACTTTTAACTGAGTAAAAAGTACAGAAATTGACTTTTTGCAACATAATCATGTTGAAAAGCTCGTGAACAACTCTATGAACTCCTAAAATTTGATTAAAACTAGTTTCGCGGTCATTTACGTAGTTGTTTCGGACGAGCGGATCTAAATGGGCCGTAAAATGGACTAGTTGGACTTTTTTTTTGAAGAAAGCGGGCCTCATTAAAAACCCCTACTAATATCCCCAGGCATAAGACCCGGTGAAACCTAAAAAGGGGAAAAGAGTACCCATATTATATTTATAAAGAACGAGGGAAACCCTCGCAAAGTACAGAGTTTTGAATACAAGCCGGATACATGGATCCAAAAGACATAGAGGTCATAGACCTAAGGGCATGGGTAGCCAACGTATAAGCAACAATATTAGCCTCACGGCATAAAAACTGAACATGCGCAAAAGAAAAAGACTCTAGAGTAGCATGGGCTTCCAGAATCGTCGGTCCCATAAGAGATAGATCTGGCCCCAGGGAGTTGATTCTATTCGCAAGAGAAGCACAGTCTGTCTCGAAAATCAAATGGCTCCATCCTTGGGATTGAGCGAAAGTAATACCAACAAGAAGACCTCTCCCTTCAGACGTAATAGCATCAGAGCAACTGCCTAGAGGAAAAGCCAGACCGCCAACAACCTTCCCCGTATCATCACGGGCTACAACGCCAACCGCCGCTGCACGTGTGGAAGGATCAAAAGCCCCATCCACATTGACTTTAATATAACCTGGATGGGGAGGACTCCATTGAGATGGAAGAGTCGACGACAGAGGGATGGAAGAAGAAGACGAAGATATAGCATCAGAGTAGTCACGATGAAGACTGATGTAGTTGACAACAATTAGCCATAGGGGTTGAAGATGTCGATTATGGATCCAGTCGTTACGCCTGTTCCAAATGTTCCAAAGGGTAGTTAAAAAAGCCCAAAAAGATCAGGAGAAAGGAGGGCAGCACCTTCCTCGAGCCATTGGAGACCGGTGGGAGCAGTGCTATTAATAAGAGAAATGGGAAGACCAATCAAACGAAGGGCCTCCGAAGCAGCAGAGCAATCACATAGAGCATGGAGAATTGTCTCCGATTCAAAATGACATACAGGGCAGGGTCCTGAGTCTGGAGCAAAAGCCTGAAGGTGAACCCCAACAGGTAGGGCCTCTGAACCCAGACGCCAGCCAAAAGTTTTAACTTTAGGCAAAACCTTGAGTTTGGAAAGAAATTTCCAAATCCGAGGGGGCCGTAGACGTGGCTAAGGGGGGCGTTGTAGAAAGAGATAGCCCGATCTAACAGAGTAGATACCAGAATCGTTAGGCCTCCAGATGATGGAAGCCCGAGTATCATTGATGATTGGAACGGATAGAATGGAGTCGGCATCATCCGATGTAAAGTACGCACAGACTTTAACAGGGTCCCAAGATGCTTGGTTCCGGATCATAAAGTCGCGACAACGAGTATGGACTTCATCCGATAACTCGTAGTCCCCGTAAAGGTGAATAGTCGAGGAGCCTCCCCAATTATCATGGTGAATACGTATGTTACTATTAATGCCAGGACGATAGAGGAAACCTCCAAAAAGGTGTTGCATAACGTTATAAAGACCTTGCCAGGCAAAAGAACCTCGGGAAGGCCGAGAGGCATTAAGAGTATTGTCTGAAGGAAAGTATTTGGATTTATAGATTTGTCCTAGAAAGGAGTCAAGTTCGCAGATAAGTCGCCATAATTGTTTACCGAGAAAGGCAATGTTAAAATTGTTGAGGTCCCTAAAACCCATACCGCCAACTGATTTAGGCAAACACACATGTTCCCAAGGGAGCATATGCCAACCTTTCTTATTAGTTTTGCCAGACCACCAATAGCGTCGGATGGCAGATTTTATATCATCGATAATATTTTTGGGCAATAAATAACAGGACATAACATATTGGGGTAGAGATTGTAAGACAACTTTTATAAATATTTCCATACCACTGAAGGAAAGTTGTTTGTCCCAGTTGGATAATCTATCATGAACTTTATCACGTATAAACCCTAGAGCAAGGGTCTTATTTTTACCAATAAGAAGAGGTACCCCCAGATAGACACCAGGATTGGAGACCTCACAAACTTGGAGGGAAGAATTAATAGCATGGCGAGTCGAAGCAGGAGTACATGGATTGTAAAAGATAGTAGACTTGTCAAAATTAACTGCTTGTCTAGAGGCTGAAGCATAAGTTTGGAGAGCAAGTTTAAGATTATGTAATGCACCCGCCACCTTCCAAAGGTGCATGATGGCCATATTCTCCGACATGGTGGAGGACTTTCTTGAAATTTTTATGGATGATTTTTCAGTCTTTGGAGACGATTTTGAGAGCTTCCTAGGCAATCTACAAAAGGTACTTGAAAGATGTGAAAAAGCAAATCTCGTGTTGAATTGGGAAAAAGTCCACTTTATGGTGGATGAAGGGATAGTCCTTGGCCATAAGATTAGCTGTCGTGGGATAGAAGTCGACAGGGCTAAAATAGAAGTGATCGAGAAGCTGCTGCCGCCGACCACAGTCAAGGGCATTAGAAGCTTCTTAGGGCATGCTGGTTTTTATCGGAGATTCATCGCAAATTTCTCAAAAATCACCAAGCCCCTATGCCATCTTTTAGAGCAGAACCGACCCTTTGACTTTAATGATGAATGTACTAAAGCATTCAAGGTTCTGAAGGAAAAACTGGTAACAGCCCCAATAGTACAACCACCAGACTGGACACAGCCATTTGAGATTATGTGTGACGCTAGTGACTATGTTGTCGGGGCAGCACTTGGGCAGCGCAGAGATAAGCTGTTTCATGTCATATATTATGCCAGCAAGACATTGAATGACGCCCAAGTGAACTACACCACCACAGAAAAGGAGTTATTAGCTGTGGTATTCTCCATTGACAAGTTTCGTTCTTACATACTTGGGACGAAGGTAATAGTGCACAAAGACCATTATGCCCTGAAGTATTTGTTCGCGAAAAAGGATGCAAAGCCTAGATTGATACGGTGGATCCTGCTATTGCAAGAATTCGACCTTGAAATCAAGGACAAAAAGGGACAGAAAATCAGGTGGCAGACCACTTGTCAAGGTTGGAGAAGGGACAGAGTCTGCCAATAGATGAGACAAACATACGGGAGACCTTCCCGGATGAGCAGCTCTTTGCTGCCGCAACAGCCATGACGGAAGGTAAGTCTTCTGAACTCCCCTGGTATGCTAATTTCGTTAATTTTATAGTTAGCGGAATACTTCCTTCTGATCTTAATTATCAAGCCAGGAAGAGGTTCCAAAAATGATGTTAAACATTATTATTGGGACGAACCTCTTCTTTTCAAAATGTGTGCAGATCAGGTTATAAGGAGGTGTGTACCACAAGAAGAGCAAGAAGACATTCTTCATCACTGCCATGCTTCACAGTATGGAGGTCACTTAGGAGGTAACAAAACTGCTGCCAAGGTGCTGCAGTCAAGGTTCTACTGGCCGACACTATATAAAGTGCACAGGACTTCTACAAGAACTGTGACAGGTGCCAGCGGACAGGAAACATCTCAAGGAGAAACGAGATGCCGCTGCAGAACATTCTAGAAGTCGAGATCTTCGATGTTTGGGGGATCGATTTTATGGGACCTTTTCCATCTTCATGTTGAAATCTATACATCCTCCTAGCAGTGGATTATGTCTCTAAATGGGTTGAAGCTATCGCCACTCAAAAGAATGATGCCAAGACAGTCCAAAAGTTTCTACACAAAAACATTTTTTCTAGGTTTGGCATCCCTAAGGCGATTATCAGTGATGAAGGGAGACATTTTGACAATAGGGTAATTGCTGCCGCCTTGAAGAAATATGGTGTCAAGCATCGGATCGTGACAGCATACCACCCACAGACCAATGGACAAGCTGAGATATCCAATAGGGAAGTTAAGAACATTCTTGAAAAGATGGTTAAGCCAACTAGGAAAGATTGGTCTTTACTCCTCAATGATGCATTATGGGCATATAGGACAGCTTTTAAGACTCCATTGGGCATGTCTCCATACCGATTGATTTATGGAAAAACCTGTCATCTGCCTGTCGAGATAGAGCACAGAGCATATTGGGCAATCAAGGCAGTGAATTTGGACTTGGACAAGGCAGGCCAGAAAAGGCTGTTAGATCTAAACGAAATTGAAGAAATACGGACAATGGCCTACGACAATGGAAGAATTTACAAGGAGAAGACTAAGAAGTGGCATGACAGGAAGTTGCTGCCACGACAATTCTGCCCAGGGCAGCTTGTATTGTTGTTCAATTCTAGACTAAAACTCTTCACAGGGAAGCTAAAATCTAGATGGTCTGGCCCGTTCCAAGTTGTACAAGTTTTTCCCCATGGTGCCATCACAATCCGATCATTAAAAGACGGGCACCAGTTCAAAGTCAACGAACAGCGCCTCAAGCATTATCAGGGGACTGAAGCCCCAGGAATACAAGAAGTGGTTACCTTAGGAGATGCCCCACAAGGCATCCCTAATTTAACCTAAATTTTATTTTTATTTATTATTTATTATTTATTATTTATTAGGCAATAAGGTTTATTTTATTCGAATAATGTGTTTTGTTTTTTATGTTTACTGTTTTTAGGAAATAAAGGAGGCAAGAAGAATAGGAGAAGTGACCCAAGCCCACCATCCATCAATCAGCCCAACAAAGCCCAATATTGAAGCCTGTCGTTCAAGCTGCCGCCGCAGACACGGATAAGACAAGCTGTCATCAGACTGTCACGGCAGACGCAGAAACGTGTGACAGACGCGTAACAGACGCATAAATGCGTGTCAGACGCGTCAGACATGCTAAAGCTCAACAGTCGCCCCGTTATTCACGCCTGCCGTTACATCTTCAACGGGCAGCAACTCTTCCTCTATAAAACCCCGTTTCATTTTCATTTCACTCACTCCTATTTTTCTTACTTGCTCTCCCCTTTAGTTTTTCTTTGTTTTCTTTACTTTCACAAAATCCTTGCAACTAACATGTCTTCCAGAAGAACCCGCCGCAGTGCTGCTTCAACCTCTTCACCGGCAGCACCTACCCCGCAGTCCTTCGCAACTAAGGAACTCTGGGAAGAACGAGGCTTTATCTACACTCGAAAGGCAGTGTATATGGGCCTCAAGTTGTTCATCGCGAGGGCGATAAAGGCTCTGCTGTGGGAGCAATTTGCAGAGCAACCAGCAAAAATGAATGAAACGCTGGTGAGGGAATTCTATGCTGCCATCGGCAGCAGGACGGCAACAACAGTGACTGTCCGAGGGACAGAAGTGCCATTCACAGCTGAACGCATCAACAATTTTTATGGCCTCTACTTCGGCCCCAACGATGATGCTCACCAGCAGTTCCTGGATACCCTAGACAACGCTGCCTTCGATGCTGTCATGGCAGAAGTGACAGAAGAAGGAACTGAATGGAACACGAGCAAGAAAAATTCCCATACCGTAAGAAGAGGGCAGCTGCTGCCAGAAGCGAAATTGTAGAACGCCTTCATTAAGAAGAGGATTCTGCCATCCTCCCATCACATCACAGTGGACCAGCAGAGGCTAGCCCTAATCCATTCAATCATGAACAAACGGCCCATAAATGTGGGACGCTACATGAGGGAGAGTATCTTGGACTGCACCCACAGATCAACAGCACTCCTCTGCCTTCCATTCCTGATTACATCTCTCTGCCGCTGCTCTGCCGTACCAGAAGCCACAACCGATCGACTAGTGAAGGGACGGGGCTGGACAGACAAGAATATAATCAGCCTCATGGAGCTGACAGTAGCAACCCCCCTCTCTTCCGTCAACCCTAATGCCGCCCCTGCAGAATCCTCAGAGGAGCCCAACACTGAACCTGCCGCAGCAGCTGCTCCGACAGACCAATCTACTCAAATCCTTGCTGCCATTCAGAGGATGGAGGACAGACAGCTGGGTCTGATGACATTCATCAAGGATTTTGCCAACTCCACGGTAAATTTCATTAACCATACTTTCAATTATCCTGATGTTGTCTTTCCCACCTTCCCTGCCCACTATTTCATTGTCCCCACCCCTACCCACACACCTACTCCTGCTGCCACACATCATACACCATCTGCTTCCTCCACCCCATCACCTGCCCCGACGGCAGCCGGCAGCCCTCAGACCGACACATCCGCCCGAGGAACGAAGCGACCGCCCTCAGATGACATTGCTGCCTTCGTAGCTGATTTTTCTTCTTCCTCCGTCTGGGCAGAAAGCGAGGCAGAACCCTCTATTCGGAGGAACCTGGAGAAAGAATTCACACCTGTCAAGAGGCAGAAAAAAGATGGCCAACAGAAAGCTTATGCCAAAGGCCAAGCACCACCAGCAGCAGCAGCAGCACTTGGGACAGCGGCAGCAGCTCTGACATCCAGGTCGTAGAGCAACCAGCCCAGCCTGCCCCACAGCCCAGAATCTGCCGCCAAATCCGCGTCAGCAGCAGCAGTGAAGACAATGCTTAAAAATTTAAGTCTTTTATTTTCTTCTTACTGCTGCCTGCCTTATCTATATATTGTGATGTACTGCCTTCATTTTTATTTTTGTCATTTGCATTGAGGGCAATGCAACCCTCGAGTTTGGGGGTGGCAACCCTCCATTTTAATGGAGTTTTAGTACATCTTTATTAATTGTTGTGTCTTATTTATTTTTCTCTAAAAAAATCAGAAAAGACTGAAAATTTTGGCTTAAAACTGTGATTTGAACTTACCTGTCGTGACAGCTCTGTCGTGGCAGCATCTTTAGGACAGTTTAAGGAAAAGTTTAGAGCCTTTCTATAGTTCTGAAAACCTTAAACACCATTGTGACTGTTATACTGCTTAGATTTCTTTTAGCCAAACTAGAATAGGAAGCTTAGTACTTGAATAGCCCCTAGAGGTGCCTAACACTGGCTC